>JACDOX010000099.1:27462-49984 GCA_014549065.1 Cardinalis cardinalis | reverse complement strand
GCTGGGGCACAGGAGCAGGGCATGCTGTCCCAGGGAGTGGGCAGGGGAGGAGAGGAGCAGTGTCCATGGGTTGGTTTTCCCAGAGCCTGGCAGTGCTGCTGTCAGGGATAAGAGTGACTCCACGGCAGAATTCAGCAAGGTGCATCCAACCCAAACCTCCTGTGACCCCCCTGTTCTTTGGGGGCTTGTGTGGCTGCATCCTGTCCTGAAACRCAAAGAGGAGAGAGAACTCCCAGCGCCGTGGCTGAGTGAGGAGCTTTCCCATGGAGCTCCGGCAGGGCTGGGGTGCAGAATCCATGGCTGAGGAGCCCGTGGCTCCCGGGGTGGGCTCGCTCACCCCGCCCCATTCCGGCAGGAGTTTGTTCTCCTCTCAGCGCTCTGCAGGAGTTGTGTTCTCCTCCTCGCCCTGAGACAGACCTGGGTGTTTCCGAGCCTTCCACCCCCGGGTTGTGCCCCGGCGGGCTCCTCTCCTCCCCCGTTCCCCGTCCTGCCCCAAATGCCGCTTTCCCTGCCGTTCGGTGAGTCACGCTGCGCTGTTGCAATTCTCACCTGGCCGCGACCCCAGCGCCGCCGTGTCCCTGCACGCCGGGCCCGGTGACTCAGCCGCGATCAGAGCGCTCGCGCCTTCTCCCTGCGCCCAGCTGTGTGTATCCAGGAAAGCATTTCTGCCTGCTGGGCAGTGAATCACCCGGGAGCGCCTCTCCCGGCCCTGCCTGCTGCCAGCAGGACGGGCCATGGGAGGGGAGGAGGAGTGTGGGCAGCCTTCCTCCTGCACGGGCACCGGGGCTGCTCGGCGGTGCAGCGCGCAGGTTTTGCAGAGGAGGAGGAATCAGGGCTGGAGCGCTTGGCTGCTCGTGTGCAGCCTTGCAGGGCACTCTGGTGGCTGTCAGCCCGGGACAGAGCAGAGCAGAGTGTGACCGTGTTCACAGGGATCCGAGGATGAGGGAAGAGACGAGGATTTGACTCCATGTTTCAGAAGGCTTGATTTATTATTTTATGATATATTAAAACTATACTAAAAGCATAGAAGAAAGGATTTCATCAGAATGCTAGCTAAGAACAGAAAAAGAAGGAATGATAACAAAGTCTTGTGGCTYGGACAGAGTCTGAGCCAGCTGACTGTGATTGGCCATTAATTAGCAACAACTGCATGAGACCAATCCCAGATGCACCTGTTGCATCCCACAGCAGCAGATAACCATTGCTTACATTTTGTTCCTGAGGCCTCTCAGCTTCTCAGGAGGAAAAATCCCAAGCAAAGGATTTTTCRTAAARGATGTCTGTGCCAGCAGAGCAGCCCAGCCTGCCTGTGCTGGCTGCAGGGGCTGCAGATCGTCCCCAGCCCCGTGGCTCGTGCTCTGCTGGTGCTTCAGGCAAGGTGGGACCCGGACACTGCCGAGGGGACATCACTGTGCCGTGCCCTGAGCTGGGCTCTGCCATTCCCACAGCCTGAGCTGCAGCTGCAGGCTGGGGATTCTCCAAGTGGGGAAGCTGCTGCGGGGCCATCCTGCCTGCCCAGCTGTCACCTCCCACAGGCAGTGGGTGGCATTTTGTGGGGATGGAGCAGACTCTCCTTGTGCTCTTTCTGTTGTGCTCTTTCATTTGCTGTGGTCTGCATTTGCTGTCCACTGGCTCAGAGCAGTTAAGAGCATCTAATTTAAGAACTACTACAATAAAAACAACTTGTGGCAACGACACCAGTTTTAAAAGAAAGCCAGTTGGTGAGTCTTCCTCTTTGACCTGTCTGCTTTTGGTGCACTCTGTAGCATGATGAGCATTAGTCACTTTAGTCACAAAATCCTCTTTGCACTCCCAGGTCCTGGGAGAATGGAGTTAGGAACTGAGAGTAAGGATACTTTGGGCTCCCCAAAAAGCTAATGTGGTGGGTAAGCCTGGCATCATCCAGCATCTGTTTAGATGGGATTTGCAAAAATATGTCCCTAACAGGTCGAAGCAGCCCTGTGGCCAGTCACTGGAAAGCCTGCTGCACTCAGAAAGGGCAGGAGCAGGTGGTGGGGACCGCAGACATCCCACCTGGGGCTCCCCTGTGTGGAGCTGCTCTGTGCTTGGCTGTGACTCTGACCTGAGTTTTCTGGTGGGAATATCGGCCAGGATTGTTGGGCCTTGTTGCTGGCTCCATTCAGTCTACCCAAGGAGTGATCTGAGCAGCAGCAAAGCTGTGTCTGATCTGGACACAGGTCCCTAAAGGACAGCATGGCTGCACTCACCTGTATCTCCTCATCCTGCTTGCTGCCTTCCTTCTCAGGATGTGCTATGGCTCATCCCACCCATCCACGCATCCCTTATTTGATACCAAGCAATGGGGATGTTCCCTGCTGGTCGTGGGCAGAAGGGGACCTCACCCTGGTGGTGCCACCATCCTTCAGGCGCCTTCTTGGTGCCTTTGCTGCTGGCAGACACGCACGTGCCTGGTGCTGAGGCACCCTGCGACGAGGGCTGAGAGGTGCTGTGGTAATTCACACCATCAATAACTGCAGGGGATGAATCTCAGATACACATCTCTGGGGCAGGGCGAGGGATCTGCAGCTCATCTATTCCTGGCACGGGAATCAAGAATAAAATCACAGCCCCTGAAAGTTCAGTGATAAGCCTGACAGTGATAGGTGTGGGGAGGGAATTTCCTGCAATCTGCTGACTATAAACATGGCTATTAATATTATTCTGAGAGGATCTGGTTTGTGATTTATTAGACCTGTGTGGGACAGGTCCGTAGAAGGCACATGGAGTAAATCAGGTGAAACCCAGGGCTGGATCCACCCCTGCTGCTGCAGTGAGGGTGGTGGGAGCGTGGGGAGGCTTTCCAAGGAYACACCACAGCACTGGCCAGGATGGGTCTGAGCTCTGTTAACAGGACCTGGGGTTAGAAGAGGAAGTGAGCAGGATGCTGGGAGGTGAGTGGTGAGGAGCTTGGTCCTTCCAGGCCCCAAAATGTCTGGGCTGCAGCAGTGAGCAGCTCAGTGCCCCACAGCGCCGATGCAGAAAGGGGGGTGGGAGGGAGGCATGTTGCTACAGTTCTGCCATTACCACATCCAAAATTATCGTTCACATAAACAAGGCAAGCAAGAAGCAAACCTCAGGACAAACCAGAACTCGTCTGGGGGGAGCGGGAAAAGGCAGGAGCCACAGGGAGGGGAGTGGGAGGTGGGCTCCTGCTGCTGGCACTGCGGTTTAACCCCTCACAGGACCCTCTCACAGCCGCCTCACCTGGGGGCTGAGGGGCTGAATTTGCCCTGGTGCAGGTTGGAAGGGGGAGATGAGGAGTGAAGGAGCAGGGGTACCTGGGGAGCAGCTCCTCCGTGCTGATGTAGGAACTTCTCCCTAGCCCCAGGCAAGTATCCAGCACAATTATCTCCGGTGGGTGCCACCCAGAGCGAAGCTCTCCCGGGTTTTATTTCCCGGCCATCTCTTGAGCTGCCTGAAGAAAGCTCTGCTGTAAARCTGTGTTCCTCCCCTCACAATGAGGGTTGTGCCTGGCTGACTTGTACTTGGATAAATAACAGCAAATGGGCTCTGTGCAGGGCACTGGACCATCTGCCAGGCCGAGGTTTAAAGCCTAGGCTGGAATGTTGGAATAAATCATCTTCCCATTCAGCATCCCCACCTCTCCAGGCTCTGGTGCACACCTTCTCCCCATGGTTCTGTAGGCAGGTTTAGCTCCATGGGTCCCAGAGCTTCACTAAAAAYTGAATGCTGTGTGCCATGACTGCCCCTTGGGGCTGAGGGTGGCAATTTGACACTGAGTTTTAGAAAAAGTCATCAGGTGTTAGGAGGCTTCTCTTGGGGAAATCATAGGGAATTAACCTAAGGATTCACACACCAGGCTCTGGAGGGGATGTCTGTGCTTCAGGTGGCTGAGCTGACCATGGGGTCATTCTGCCTTTTGAGGGGCTCTCTCTGGTATCTGGAGAGGGTCTCACTTCAGCATTTTCTTGCTGTCAGGGTTTTACTTAATGCCAAATGAGTAATCTGCAGGTGAACAGCTTGAACATCCTTGGTGTTAAATCAGAGGGGTAAAGTCCCTGAAATACGGAATTTGAAGCACCAGGAGAACAGGAATTGAGAAATAACCAGTTCCTTGACTGATCATGGGAAGCCCAGCCTTCTGGTCTGCTGCAGCACAAGAGTTGCAGGGATGCAGGCAGGCAGATGGATGGGTGAGATCTAATAAATATTGGCCAATGCTGACAYGGCTTGGTGTGTGTGTACAGAGGATGATTGTGAGCAGCCTAAATGTGATTGTTGGGCAATAGTTTGCTGTTATGCAAATCACACCAGCGTTGCACAACCAGGGAGGGGTAATTCTTCAGGTGTCCCAGTGCCTCAGCTGGGGCTCTGCTTGGCTGACATCAGCTTGAACAGCACTGCAGGAGCATGATGAGGGGCACAATGTGCAGCTTAATGTCTTTTTCTGGGCTCAGAGGACAGATCCTGCTCCCTCTCTTTTGCTCCGTTGTCACAAAATCCTCCCAGCTGGTTGAGGTGCTTCTCTCTGTGTCCATCTGCCACCGCCTGTTCCTTCAGTGTTCAAAGGTGGACAAAGGCACAGGAGCTGTGGCTCTTGCCACTCCAGACACAGCTCTGCTCTCAGATAAGCTTGGGGCCAGGTGTTTCATCCAGTTTTAAGTCTGGAGAACTTCTTGCTYGCAGCCCCAGGGCGCGGGGAGCCCAGGCTGGCTGCAGCTGGGAACACACCCCTGATGTCAATGTCTCTGCTGGGGAGTGTGGCACTGTGAGGTGTTCCCATGTGGATCTGCACTGGCTGATCCTTGGCCAGGCCCAGATTGCTGCTAATAATGCTCTTAATGCTCCCTAAGCTGGTTGTAGAGGAAATTCTGCTTTAGACACTACCGTGAGCTCCCTGCCAGTCCTTAGCGCGGCTCGGTGGATTTCAGCAGCGTGCAGGATTCCCAAATGAATAGGAAATTATGGGGCATAGCTTTGTTAGGTGCTTGGAGAGGATTTCCTTCTGCAAAAGCAGCGTGTGGTGTTAATGGGAGAAATTATAAAGGGATTAGGAGGGAACATAGCTCTGCAGCAGATGGGCAAGGGCAGAGCAGCACAGGAAAGTGCAGTGGAGCTGGACCTGTGGGAGCTCCCTGGGCTGGGCACAGGGAAACCTGGGGCATGCAGAGCTGGAGAGGGGAGAGCCAAAGCCCCTGGCTGTGCATGGTTCTTCAGGGCAGATCAGATCAGATCAGATCAGATCAGATCAGCCTTTGCATCTCCCACACCAAGGACCCATCAGTGGTTGTGACTGAATCCTCGGGTGAGGGGGAGAGCCATCAGCTGACACTTGTTCTGACTGAGCCCCTGAGGGTGGCTTCAAACCACTGAATCCAGGGGGTTTAAGGTGAGCAGAAGCTCCCTGCTGGGCTGTGCTCTCCTCTGGGGAGATGCAGTTTCAGGGTGAAGCAGGTGCTGGGTGCATGCRCTGGCTCTGGCTGTGAGTCCTGGGAAGCAGGACATGCATCAGCCTGAGTGCCAAGGCTGGTGTAAGGTGAGGGTGGGTCCTAGTTCCCAAAACAGGCACCTTGAGCCAAAGCTTGCAGCCCTCCTGGAGAGTGGGCAGGTCAGGAGGCTCCTGTGGCAGCTGGCGTGCCTGCTGGCCAGGCTGGCTCCAAAGGGGGCCCAGTGTGTCCAGCAGGGAGTGTGTGCACGGACGGGAGCCCCACAGGGCACAGCAGGACATTTGCTTCCTGGCYGCAGGATTTGACATTCTTCTGCTCTTTGTTTTCTGGCAGAACAGGAGAGTGTGTGGACTCTCACAAGTTCTGGTATCTCTGATTTATCTCCTTTCTCTTCATACCTGAAATCACTGAGGATGGGGAACAGAAAGGCTGACTGCCAGCAGCACTGCAAGGGCTCTCTGTATTACCTGTGGTTTATAATTTCCCAAGTGCTTCTGTCCAAAATTACCAGAGGGCAGAATGGCTGTGGAGAATGTGGAAACAACAACAGGATGGCCACAGCTTGCTCATGTTTATACAGGAATGGACCAGCAAGGCAGTGGGAGCATGTGAGTGCCAGATGGACAAATGGACAAATCCCTGGGAACTCCTCACATGGGTGTACCTGRCCAGTGTCTTCTGCTGTGGTGGATGTTTGCATGTATGGGCTGTAAACAGAGGGTAAAGGCAAAGTGACCACAGGCTGTGGTATTCCACCACCCTTCCTGAGTGTGCTTTTGTTCTTACAGAGACATGTGGCCCTGTGTGGGGCTCAGGAAACAGAAAACTGAAGGTGGGGGGAGCTGCCAGGGCCTTTGATGAGAGGCAGCTCTGAAGGCAGAGGTAATTCCAAGGGAAAGAACACAGACGTTGGGGTGTTTTTAGGATCAAGGGCTTGCCTTCAAAGCTGGTTGGGCATCTTAGGCTAACCTAAGGTGGGTGTTGTAAATGAAACAAGTGACCTGTAAAATACACCAGCTCTTCACATCTCTGCTCTCCGTTCTGCTGGGCAGCCAGGATGCAGAGGCTGGGGCAGGTTGGTGGGGAATGGTGTGATCCAAGGATATGACAGCAGCAGTGGAGAAAACCATCCCAAAGTTGTGCATGTGCAGAAATGAGTGGTTTTAGGGACATGGAATAAACACTTAACACACACATGTGTCAAAACATCTCTGTAAGGTGCAAAAGCAGCTGTTGGTGCAGAATGTATTTATGTGGAAATATGTCTGGAGGTAGTAAACAGCGGTTTGTGCTCCTCTCCATGTATGTGCACAATGCCTTCCATGGCATAACGTGAACATGACTGAAGGGGAGGCCTGGTAATCGAGATGAGAAAAGATATGGAAGCACATGAAAGGCAGAGATTACACATTCTTGTAAAGCCTTCAAAGGTGAATTCATGCACTGGTATACAAATATGCAGGGTGGGGGGAAGAGATGTACCCAAACACATCAACAGGGAATTATACCCACAGAGAGGTGAGCAGTCCCCCTCTCCTTTTGGATGTATGTTTAATACCTTTGTGATGATAATTAAAGCCCCTGTTTGGATGTTGCATCTCGTGATTTACTGCGGTCTTATAAATCTTTCAGCAATTTGAAATCTGCAGGGAACAAAGGTACTGCAGAGTTTGGAAAAGAAACAAAGAGAAGGAGCTGCACCACGTTGAGCAGAGGGTACCCTGGGCTATCTGGAAAGAGTGGCTGATAGGCAGGGAGGGTAGGAGGTCCCACAGGACTTTCCAGCCCAGGAAACCAAAACCTGTTGCCTGTGGACCCCAATTCCTCCCACCAAAGGGAGGCACCCATCCAAAGCACCTCTCCCTCTGGCTGGCTCTTGCACTCGTGGAAGGGGATCTGGGTCTGATTTCTCTCCAAAAGGGCAGAACCTTTCCTGGTGGCTCCGTGCCCTCCTAGAGAGCTTGAGGAGGGGAGGGCTGAAGGTGGGCAGGGAAAGCCACGTGTGAGGCAGGCAGTGCTGTGGGAGCTGTGGGTGGGGGCAGGCAGAGAGAACACTTGGGGGCAGACAGAAGGGGGTGGAGAGAAGGGGGTGGAGATGGTTTTTGGGGAGCTGGGGAGGGAAATGGAGCCAGTGAGGGATGTGCTGCTGAGTGACAGAAATAGAGCAAAAATACTTAGAAGAGATGTGTGAAATGGGGGGCTGTGGCAAGAGGCACTGGATGCAGAATTRAGATGGTGAATTGGTAGAGTCTGGAAGGAAGAGACAGAGGACTGGAGAGCTGTATGGAGACAGAGGAGTGGAAAAAAAATTCACAGTGGGATAGAGAACAAAGATGAGATGTCTCTAAGAGGATGGATGTGTGTGAGAGGCAGGTGGGCCAGGAGGGCTCCACTCCAACACAGAGCAGCTCTGCTGCAGGTCAGGGAGAGACCCTGAGGGGGCATCTCTGACCCGCTGGCAGTGGGAGCACTGCAGGGCTGTCTGTGGACATGCACAAACCACATCTCCCTGCCCTCTCTGTGACCTGCAGGGTGCTCCCTGTCCTTGCAYCCAGGAGCTGAGCAGGCTGGGTCAGCGAGGCAGAGCTGAGGGCTCAGTCTGCAGTGCAGCTGTGGCTGCAGTGTGGTGGATGGAGGCTCAGTGACCATCACAGGAGCTCGATGGCTCCTGGGTTCAAAAGCACAACCTGTAGCTGCTCTTTGGAAAACACAGCTGGGAGGCAGACAGGAAAGGGCTCAGAGGCAGGAGGGGGCTCAGGTGAGAAGTGCAGGCAGTGAATGGTGCTGATCAATTGTGGTGTTTGGGGCCTCCTCCCACAGGGCTGAGAAGGGACAACTTGAGGGTTTCACCAGAGCCATTGATGTGCTGCTGCCTGGGCAGCACATCATTGGCATTCTGAGGGAATGCCAGAACGGGAAAGAGGGGATGACTGGGACAACAGCTGGAGTGCAGAACAGCCCCCAGCTCTGTGGAGGATGGCCAGGCTGCCCTGCCACCACGAGAGCAGGGAAATGGGGAAGGGACAGTGCAGGGACAGGGATGTGGCAGGGATACAGGATGTGCCTCTGGCCCAGCAGCACCCACCACACCACATGTGCCACCCCAGCCCTATCAGACAGACTGCTTGCTTGTGCCACCCCAGCCTTATCAGACAGACAGTTTCCTTGTGCCACCCCAGCCCTATCAGACAGACAGCTTCCTTGTGCCACCCCAGCCTTATCAGACTGATTTCTTGTGCCACTCTTCTTTGGGGTTTGTTTTGCTACTCTGACACTGAACTTGTTTTCCTCTCCTTTTGGCCAGCTCGCCTGGTGTCCAGTTGGCATTTGGTGGGGTAGCAGTCACAGCCATGACAGCAGTCCTGACTATTCCTGCCAAGAAATCAAAGCTGAAGAATGTGGAGGTGCAGGTGATGGTGGGACTGAGGGGTGGGGAGGCATGACAGGCCATCTGCAGAGAGCACGGGGTGGTCTGTGCAGCTGACAGTGAGCACCATGGCTTGCCCGGTGGAGATGGTGATTTCTGGCTTCCTTTCCAGGGTGAGATCATTCACTGGATGCCCACCAAAAAGTCAGCACTCCCTCCCTCAAACAGTTCAACCCTGCTGAGGGCATCTGTGCTGGTTATTGCTGTGGATGAGGCTCCAGGAACGCCGAGGGCTGATCCTTCAGGGAATCGAAGCCTGGCCACCTGTGGGTGGACGGGGAAGGGAATAAAAGGATGAAGAACTTGGTCAATCAGTGCCTCCCAGTGCTGGAATCCTGCTTGTCATCATCAGAGTCAGATGAAATGAGAGGCACTGGCAATGAGCAGAACTGGAAATGGGTGGAAGTCAGTGGAGGTTTTGGGTGGTTTGTTTTTTTCAGTGATCACCTGTGTGATTGTTTCACCACTCCCAAAGCAGCACATGGCTTAATTCTGAGTTCTGCAAGGAAGAAAAATGTTGTTGCCGGGCTACTTCTGATACCCTAAATAATCTACAAGAAATCCAACCATCTCTTCTTCTGCAAGGCAGGGTCACACTCAAAGTACTCAGATAAGAGCTGGACCCCACAGCTAATCCCATTCCTGGGGAGCCTGGGGATGAACAAACTCAGCTGCAAAGCTGAGACCCTTCAGTTTGTGCTCATGTTTTTCAACTTTGCTCCTC
Source organism: Cardinalis cardinalis (assembly GCA_014549065.1). NCBI lineage: Eukaryota > Metazoa > Chordata > Aves > Passeriformes > Cardinalidae > Cardinalis > Cardinalis cardinalis. Next base: position 40,404 of record JACDOX010000099.1, on the reverse strand, counting down.
TGCAGGTGTCTAGGCAGAGGTCACAGGCAGGGTCCTGCTAGGAGAACGTGCTGAGAGATCAGTGCCTGCTCTTGCCCAGCCCTGAGGCTGAGGGGGAAGGAGATGGGGCAGGGAAGGAAGGCTGATATTCCCCTGTGGGTGAGCCATGGACTTGCCAAGAGGGTGGGGAGCAGAGCCTCCTGTTTAGCTCTGGGGGAAGGTTGGCTTCACTGCAGAGGGATGGGGGTAGTGCTGGGGTGGCTGCTGGCTGTGGCACGTCCCTGGTGATTCAGATCTGGAGATATGGAGGAGGAAACCCCAGCACAGAGAGCCAGAAAATCCCTTCCAGCATTTCCTGGGAAGTCTGCTGGGTTCTGGAGAAGGCAGGATGGAAAGTGGGCAGGACAGAGGGGTCCTGGGGTGCTCGGAGTAGCTCAGAGAAGCTCTCCAGCCCTGTGTGGGGACCAGCTTGGGGGCAGCTCTGGCTCTGAGGAGCTGGCCTKGCAGGATGGGACAGAGACAGGGAGAGGGAGTGCAGAGATGGAGGGTTTGAATGGATGGATGACTCCCATCCAGAGGCAGCCACCCACCAAGAGTTGTCCCTTGGGTTAACAAGCCCCACTCCTGTTCTCTGTGGGGCTGGTGGGGGGCCCACAGAGTCAGAGCCACCTGGACTCTGCTTTACCCTCAGCTTAACTCACTGGGGTGGAAGGAGCTGTGCAAGGATAAGCTGAGCCCAGGGGGAAGCAAGAGAGGAACAGAACATGGAAGAAGAAGTAGAAGCTTGTCAGATAACCCAAAAACCGCTGTTTGTGCGTGGGTGTGCACATGTGTGTGTGAGGCACAGCTCTGCCRTTTGGTCTTGGTTTGGTCTGCATGGAAGGGGAAGGTTTTTGCTCTCACACCTGGATGGAAAGATGAAACATTTCCAAAGAAGCAGGGGTGCCAAGGCAGGTTCATTCACTCTCTTCACAGATCCTTTGGCACCCTCACAGAAGGAACCTTTAGCAGCAGGGGCATGTCTCAACCCCATCGTGTTTCCTCTGTCCCTGTGGCTGCCAGCCATTCCATCCCTCTCTGCCTCCTCCCTGGGTCCATTCAGAGCCTTCCCAGACAGGGCTGGATCAGGAAGCCTCTCCCAGCTTTGGCAGTCCAAGGCTGGCCTTTCCCCAGCAATTGAATCATTCCTTCTCTCCCAAATGGAACGTGCCCCAACACCTTTGCCTTGAACCGAGCTGCATTCAGGAGCCTGGGTTTGCCCACACATGTTACAGGTACGGCTGGAGGCCAGGAGCAGGGAATCCAGCCACAGCTCCAGCGTGCAGGGAAAGGGGAGCCCTCAGCAGAGCCCTGAGCTTGGGGCTGAGGAGGGGGGGCTGCCTGCTGGAGCAGCAAGGTGTGCCCTGACATCCCAGCTCCTTTCCAAAGGAGCTCCTCCTCAGCTAACATTCGGCTTTTCAAGCCAGAACTGAGCGTCCTTGGGGAGAGAAACCATCCAGAGCAGGAGGGCTGGGTCTGCCKGCGTGCCTGTGATGCTGCAGCTGTGTGGTGGTGATGGGGTCTGGGGGTGGCAGCAGGAGGKATGGGCACAGCGGGGTGGGAGCACCAGGCTGAGCCCTGTGGAGGCTGCTTGGCTCCCAGCCCTGCTCTCCTCCCTGTGGGCAGCATTGCAGGGGTTTGGAGGTGTGAGCTCTGGGTGCAGCACTTTCATCCCTGCCAGTTTTTAGGCAGAGGCAGCCAAGGAGAAGAGGATGGTCTTCTCTTCCCTTCTTTTGCCCTTTGCATACGGAGAGGGAAATTCATTCTCCTTCCAGTCTGTGTGCCATGCCAAGGTCTCCAGGGGAAATGAGTTTCCATGGCCAGGGGTTGAAGTTTGCCAGCACTGGCTTGAGAACCTCTGTATGCACAGGCCCTGTGTTATGGTTAATGTACAAGGGATATGGGCATCTGCCTCTGAAGGGCAACAAGCCTCTGGAGCCCTCCAGATTTCCCCTCTGATTATTACAGCATGTTTCTTCCTGCCACAGGTAGTTCATCCCATGCCAGCTGCCAGGCAAAGGAGAAGGATGCAAACAAGACATGTTAAGTAAAATACTCCTGGATGAGCAGGCTGTAAAGGAAAAGGAAATTATTCCTGTGGAGCAGGATAAAGGCTCACCAAACAGACAGCATGTGGGCAGTGCTCAAATAGGGAAGGGCTCTTTGAAGGGCATGAAAAACTGCACCAGAGCTAAAACCTGGAGCTGGCTCTCAAGTGAAGGGGGAATCATCTGATGGAAGATAAGGTAAGGTTTTCATTAAGGACACCACGGCCAGGAGGAAACAACAGGAATCCTGCAGGATGAATGGTGCTGCTCAAGCCCAAGCAGACAGGGCATGATTGCAGGTGTGGTTAGAGCAGAAGAGCAGCAGGACTGGGTCAGACCGAAGGTCTGCCCTGACTCATCTCTGCTCTCAATAGCAGATGCTTCAGGGAGAAGGAGCAGAGCAAACAAGTGGTGATACTTGACCCAGATATTAACCCAGCTTCCAGACTGCATCCAGTTCAGGCACTTGTGAGCTGAAGCAGCTCTTCTGGGGACATCAGTGTTGGGGGAGAAAGAGCCTCCAGTTTCCAGGAGATCCCTCATTTCACGGGAAGGAAATGCATTGCGTGGCTGGGCAGCACTGGATGCTCAGTGTAGGAGTCCTGTGGTGGTTTTACACTGCTCCTGGCTGTGAAAGCCCTGTGAGTGTCAGGTACAGCCCTGGCCACCAGGAATTGTCCTGCCAGGCATGGTTGTGGTGCCACAACTGCCCTGGGCAGCCRCAGACAGTCACCATCAGGCTGTGGCCAGGCTTGGCTTTGAGCATGGAGAATTTCAGCCCCAGAGCTGACAGCAGCAGTCTCCAAAACCCAGGCAGTGAAGGGGATCAGTGAGGTGTTTGGACAAGAAAGAACAAGAGACTTGTGCAATCTCTCAAATCCAGATGGAGTAGCAATCAAAAGGAATATGAAATTAAGAAAAATKTAGGGAATGCACATAAAAATGTGTCCTGGGGCGAGTTGTTTCCCGAGAATCACAGATTCAGATTTTCTTTGATTAGGAGCATAATACTGAGCCTGGCAAAAAATGGGCTCAGTTGGGAAATGGCCCTTGTTTATGTGGTAGGACATAACACAGAATGTAATGGAAGTTCTCCATGGCAGTGCAGAAACTGGATAAAACCTSACACAAATAATTACTTACCGTGCAATTACCTCGGCACCAGAGCATCAGGCCAAGCCCAGCTCCTGTTAGAATTCAGCATCACTGTGCAGTGAAGTGCTTGTCTGTCTGTCTGTCTGTCTGTCTGCATCTTCTCTCTGTCCTCAGGCCACCCAGAGGAACGCCATGGCTGTGGTTTTATGCCCAACAAATCGTGTTAAGACCAGCCAGCAGGTTCAAAAGTTAGAGGGAATGGTAGTGAGGAAGACAGAGCGAGCTGCAAAACACAAAGCTTGGGATCATACAAGCCATGAGTCCTTCAGAGTGCAAAATGGTCTGTGCTCCAGAAGGGCTGGGGGGGCTTGGGCACCTCGGGGTGAGATGGGATGGTGTCATTAGGTCACTTAAAGAGTCACTGACAAAGGTGTCAGCAAAAGCAAGTTTGAATGAAAGTTTGTCAGACTGCAACTTAACAGAGTCTGATGGGCAACATCCACTCTGTCTCTTCCTACGTGGATGAAGCATACAGAGGAAAAGTGACCAAAATCACCTGAAAGGGATTTGCTTGGAGACCAGAGACACACAAGGATAAAAGTGCAAAGGGTGAGGAAGAGCCTCCCATTGAATCATGGGGTTCAGAGTAGACCACCTGGCCAAACTTAGCCTGAGATTTGATCAACTGCTTTGATCAAATATAATATATTATACATATTMTAAATATAATAAATAAATAATAAAGATTTATTTATATATCTATATACTAAATAAATATTTATTAATGTAATAAATAATATTTATCATAATAGATAAATATTTCTTATTTATTATAATAAATATGAAATAATTTATTTTTTAAATTATAAATACTTTTTTTATTTATAATATAAATTATAAATCAGTTTTATAATTTATAAAATCATTTATTCTATAAAATTTATAAAATCATTTATAAAATAATATAAAATATATTGTACATAATATAAATATAATAAATAAATAATAAATATTTCTTTATACATCTATACAGTAAATAAATATTTATTAAATATGATAAATAATATTATTATAAAGATAATAAATAATTATTTCTTATTTATTATAATGAATAATAAGTATAATAAATAAATAATATTTATAATATAAATTATAAATAAGTTTTATAATTTATAAAATAAATTATAAATATTATAAATATAAATATATTTGTATAAAGGGTTTAGCAAATGGGATGGGATGGGATGGGATGGGATGGGATGCCATGGGATGGGATGCCATGGGATGGGATGCCATGGGATGCCATGGGATGCCATGGGATGCCATGGGATGCAGTGGGATGGGATAGGATGCCATGGGATGCCATGGGATAGGATGCCATGGGATAGGATGCCATGGGATGGGATGCCATGGGATAGGATGCCATGGGATGCCGTAGCCCAGCGTGGTGGGGACAGCGCCCTAAAGGGACCAGGGCTCCGAGCCGCTCCGCTGCGAAGGGCAGAGCGCTCGGCTGAGGGATGCGGGTGCGGGTCCCTCCTCTCTCCCTGTGCCCGAGCAGCCCCGGCACAACCTGCCCGCCCCGCTCCGCTCGGGCAGAGCCTCCCCGCAGCCCCGGCTCCATCCCCGGCCGCATCGCTCCCCCCGCCGGCCGCGCCGCGCCGCTGCCGCRGCCGGGGATGGGACCGGCCGGGGAGGAAGGAGAGGACGCGCCTCTCACAGCTTCGGGGGGCAACGTGTGTCTGCTTCCCTCCCCTCTGCCCTCCTTCCAGGCCGGCCGCAGGAGATGGGGGTTTCCCCCGGCATTGTCTCCTCGCTGGAGGTTGGGCAAGATTTGACTGAGTTCGTGCATCTTTCAAATATAAGGGATTTTAAGACCAAAGGATGCTCCACAGGGGACATGGGCAGTTTGGSAGCTGCTCCTCAGGCTGGAGCAGGGCAGTGGGTGGAGGAAATCCTGACGCTGGGGGACACCCTCTGTGCCAGACCCATGATAAGATCCCCCTCTAATTCTGGGGGTGCTTGCCCTGCTGCGGCAGAGRCCTGTGTGTGAGATTCCCACTGGGAATGGTGACCCCATCAACCCCACCAGCCTGGGTACCTGAACACGGGTCAAAGCCCTCAGTTACATGGTTCAATCTTCCTTTGCAGGGCTGATTTTAGCTGATGAGGCTCGAGCCTGTGTGAAATACCACCCTTCGCACGTGGAGCCTGAGGGAATGATGTGAAGCTGTGTCAGGAGAGCCTTCGGTTGGATATTTTCGAATATCCAGAGGGTGTTTGGCACTGGAAGAGGCTCCCAAGGGAAGTTGCCACAGTGCCTGCCTGATTTCAAGAAGTGTTTGGACAGCACTCTCAGGCACATGTTGTAATTCTGGGGGTTGTCCTGTTGCAGGAGTTGGACTCAGAGATCCTTGTGGGTCCATTCCAACTCAGAATTTCTGTGATTCTGTGCTGTAGGATGAGTCTAATTCCACAGGTTTCCAGTGTCACTGTTAGCTAGAGCAGAAGCAGCTCCAGGTGCAGCTGCGCCTCACAAACAGCGGGGCTCTGAGTCCAGGCTGTTTCCAGGTGTGTGACTGGAGCAGTCCTGGTGATCCCAGGCTTGTCACATTTTTCATCMCCTGCATTTTGTACATTTCAGCCACAAACCTTAATGCAGTATTTGTGCCACAGTTTGTTTCTCTTACAAAAGTGAGAGTCAGGAAAACAGAGAGCACAAATCTCTACAGAAATCTCTGCCCCATCTTTCCTCTCTTGAATGCAGGAAGGGCTCAGTGGGTAACTGCACCAAGAGGAACCRTCTCTGCAGATGCACTGTAGCACTTGGGTCAGGCTGGTGCTGGTTTTGGATCCAGATCTGTCTGTTAGTTTTCTATTTAGTTTGTTTTTTTTTTTCTTTTTGCAGGTTTGCGAACTGTGTCCTCAGTCAGCACAAACCACAGGGAGAATTTCCACTCRGAAAGTACAGGGGAGTTTCTTTACTGCTGTGCAGGCACGGGAAGGCTCCATTTCAGCTCCAACAGGGAAAGGGCTGTTCTGTTCCACCCTTGCTGACTGTCTGGGACTGAAAGCTCAAAGAGGCCAGCTTATTCCTCAAGTCCTGACATAACCCCTTGTATGGCAGTGAAATTCCAACCACTTGATGCTTCAGGCTGGGACCTTTGAAGGGTTAAGAGAACTCAAACCTCCTGAGCTCATTCTGAAGCTCAGTTAAAGCCAGGCCAGCTGCCCTTTGTTGTAGCTCTGGGTTGGCTCCTTTGGGCTCTGCCAGGCTGCTGGGACAGGAGTGTTGTCCCATGGGGTGGGACATGGCCTCGGAGAGGGATCCCTGCACCTTCAGGGCCGTGATAGCCAGCTCTCCTGGGGCAGCCTGCTGGCTTTCCTGAGCTTGCTGGGGAAGGCAGGGCAGAGCAGGGCTGGAGAGCCTTYCCCTGCACAGGACCCGAGCTCCTGTGCTGTGTGGTGGCCCTGGCAGGAGGGCTGGGCTGGGAGGAGCGGAGGAGCCTCGCACAGGGGAGCAGAGCGAGGGTTTCTGGCTGACAGGGAGTGACTGGAGAGCAGTTTGCACAGGGTGGCTGATCTCCTGCAGCCCCTGCCTGTCTGCCTGTCCTCTGCCCTGCCCAAACAGCTCTCCAGGCCTGCGGGTGGGTCACATCCAGCAGGCTCTTGCAGGGGTCATGGGCAGTGGTGCCCTTCCCTGTGTCAGGTCTGCCAGTTTGTAGAGCTGCTCCCACCGTGGGGAGGCATTCACTGTGCTTGCCCTGAGAGCCCCCCTTTGGCTAGGAGCCCTGGGAGGCAGTGTGGCCAGGGGAAGGGTGCTGTGCCTCACCTGCCCCTCTGGGCTGAGCTCTCCCCCCAAGGGGGTCAAACACCTTGGCTGTACAAAGGGGCTGTGTCCTGTGGGATCTGCCCTGGCKCTGCAGCCAGGAGTGGCCCTGTGCAGGATCCTGACAGCCCYGCTGGGAGCACAGCACGTTCCACWGGGGCTGCCAGCAGGGACCTCACAGCTGAGCCAGAGCTCCTCAAACTGGGCTATTTTTAGCCCGTGCAAATGGGGGTGTTTACTTTCCTACTCTCGTGCCTTTTTGCCTTTCCCAGGGATTTTATTGCTGATGAAAGCAAGGGCCTGAGAGCCATGTGAGTGTCTGTGCTGGCTGCTGCAGTGACCCCATCTCTGCCCATGTTACCAGTCCAATATTCCCCAAGCCCTTTACAGTGACGGGCTGGAATGGGCAGAAACACCTCAGCTTACCTTGGACCAGAACCTTTTTGGGGCTGGGAGGCCTGTGGGAACAACTTAAACCCATGCATGAGGTTGGAGTTGAGGGCACAGTCCCTCTCACCAGGATGGGATGAAACAGAGGAACATTGCAGGCTGGTTTATTGTCAGTGTTTCAAATCAGTATTTTTTATTACAGAAACTCATCAGGTTGCTCACACTGTGGCAGGAGTTTAATAATATAAGGCACAGGGAACATCAAGAGGTAAAAAAAAGAATTCTCAGCCTGTGAGATTTAACCATCACTTTGCTCCTGTCAGGACCCTCTCTTATAAAGCAAAATCCAAATACCTTCTCCCTTCCATCCTTTGCATCCCTTAAATCCACAACAGGAAAAAAATATTACAGCCTTTCCCTGGAGCACGTGGCACACAGGCCRCTTTCTGGGCAGGAATATCCCTTCCAAGTGTGACACAGCTTCCTTGGAAGAGCAGGGCTGGAACTGAGGCACAGCCAAGGCAGAGGGTGGGGAGTGCTTCAGGGCACTGTGATCTGGGGAGAGCCAAGAGCTTTGTCTCACCTGCAGCTGAATCACAGCACCAAGGTGAGCCACACACACCCCTGGGAACAGGCAGCCACACAGAAAACACGACAGCAGCGTGGTCATTGAGTGATGGTGAAGCATGGAGCACTTTCAAACCTTTATTATTCAAGAGGCTTTTACAGGATGGGAATCATTTCATCTTATTTGWTTTAAGTTCTGTGCGCTTCCCTCTTTGCTTGTTCAGTTTATATTTCTTTTTCTGTGCCCAATAACTGCTAAACCCCGGGAATGGGAGAGGGAAAAAGAAAAAGGAAAACAAAATCCTACCACTCTCTGTCTTTCTCACCCCTCTCCATCCTTCCTACCACGAGCTGGGTGGCCACAATGTCACCTGCAGCTGCTCTGCTTGAGAACCCAATCCTCCTACATCCTCTGGCTCTGCCTTCCCTCGCCGGCATCTGTGCCTGGGGTGGTGAATCAGCTGAGAGGGTTTTGTGTCTGAGTGTCCAGGAACGTGCTGCTAGCCAAAAGTTAAGAGAAGTCTGAGAGCRGATGGTGAGGCAGAGCGGATATTTAGCACAGGAACAATCAGCAGTAAAGATGTAGGAGAGAGGAAAGGCTGGTAAGAACGTGTGGAAACAGCTGGGTGAGTAATCTAGTGGTGATAGATAAGGCTATGAATGAGGACTGTTATTTCTCTTAGCACCGTTACTACATATGTTCAGACCTATATTAGCACCTTGTTCCCAGGGAAAAACAAAACAAAACAAAAGCAGTTTAAAAACCAAAGGAAGTGGGAAGGTTAAAACATGACAAAGTTGGCAGCAGAGCAGGAAGGTGAGCGTTTAGATCACAAGATCCTTGTCTATGTCCTCTGTGGAAGGAAAAGAGAGAGACAAGGTTAGGAGGTGGATGCTGCCAGGCTCCCACTGTTCCTGCACCCTCCCCACTCACTCCCCCCTGCTTGCCCTCGCCCGGGGCTGGCTGTGGTGCATTGCTTCATGCACACAGGGGGTTCTGGGGGTGCCCTTCAGCCTCCCCCACCCCATTCCTCCTGGGCACTTACGCTCCTTGATGCCAAAGCAGCTGGCCCACTCCTCCAGGGCGATGTACTTGTCGTTGTCCAGGTCACAGGCCTCGAAGAAGCGAGTGGTGCAGTGCTCCATGGGGATCAGGGGGGCACGCAGCGGGGCCAGCTCCGTGTGGGACAGGTACCTGCCAGGGTCACCACACCCTCACAGCAGGGAAGGTGCTGGCCCCAGCTCTCTGCTTTGGCCGCTGTCCCTGTGCCCTCCCAGTATCAGCCACCAAGTGTCACAGGGGTCAAGGGCTGGTCACAAAATAGCCACCAGCCGGGGGTYCCTGCCAGCTGCCCCCACCCCACAGGCCTGAGTGTGTGATCACGCCCATGCCCCTCTGCAGCCCACAGCTAAGCCAGCAGCTGCTATCTCAGCTGCTGAAGTTATCCCAGGGCCTTTGGAATAAGATATTTTAGGGCACTGTCAYAGAACAGTAAATCTGAGAAGAGAGAAACTCCACACCCCAGGGAGGTGGGAGCAGCTGGGGCTGGGGGAGGCCCCTCTTGCTGCAGAACAGCAGTTTGCAGGAGGCAAAGGTGCCTCTACCCCAGCCTGGTTTGTCCCAACCTCTGCCACCAGCCACCCACTTGTGTCACATCTCCAGCCTGCCTTGACACCTTCTACTGCCAAATCACCCTGGTCCTCGGGCAGGAGATGGTTCTGGGGTCCTCGTCCTGCTCTGCTGGCACTCACCCATCAATGGGGTGCTGGTCCAGCTGCCCGAACTGCCAGTGCACAGGGAAGATGTACATGTTGTAGTTCTTCTCAAAGTCCCTGGCCAGGAGCTCCACGGTGTGGTCACCGGCCTCCAGGCGCTTCTCGTTCTCGTGGATCTTCTTCACCTGCCATGGGAGAGGTGGGGAGGCCTTGTCAGCAGGGAAATGGGGACCAAGGCCCAATCCCACAGGTCATTCTGGATGTGCTGGCCTCCGCTGTGGGGGTGAGCTCCCAGACCCTTGCCCTGTGCCCCACCTTGAGCTTCTGCTTCTCGGTCAGCAGGTTGTTGTCCTCGTCGCGCTCGTACAGCGTGATCAGCACGTTCTTGAGCCAGTCCCGCATGCGCAGGGGGAACTCGGTCAGCTCCGTGTCCAGGCAGGCAGGGATGACTGCAAGGCACACACAGGGCTCAGTGCAGCATCTGCACATGCAGCTCCACACCCTGGACACAGCCCTGGTGCCCTCCCACTTCAGCCCCGAGCTTGCCACMACCTTTGGTCTCCACCAGGCTGGGAACATGGGGGCTGTGCCCAGTTAGGGGTGCCTTTGTCTGAGGGAGTGGCTCCACTTACATTTGCAAGGCCCAATGTAGTCCAGGTGCAGCTTGTGTCCCTTCTTGGTTCCCTCCAAGGTGCACTTGGTGGCAAAGAAATGGCAGGAGGAGTCGTAGGTCTTGTTGTCAGTGCCACAGACCTGCGCAGGAGGGGGAGATGCTGCGTGAGAGGCAGGGAGAGCCTCCAAAAGAGATGTTTAGCTTGTTCCTGGGGTGGGCAATGGSTCCTTCTTCACCACCAAATGGGTACCCTGACCCTGTCTCTGTGTGTCACCACCTCTGGCAAAGGCCGTGTGGGTCCCTCCCTGCCCTGGGCACCAAGCAGATGCTGCCCTCACCTTCTCGAAGACGCCGGCGGTGGCGGGGCAGCTGGAGGGGTCCTGGCACACGCACATGGGTGAGTTGTTGTCATCCACCTCACACACCTTGCCATGCTTGCAGTGGTGGTTCTGGCAGGGGTCTGGAGCAGGAGGGGAGCAAAGTCAGAGCCAGCCACATCCTCACCTCCCACGAGATGCTCAGGGCACCTCAGCACAGAGGGAAGACTGAGACTTCRCCAGGGACACCCCCCACATCTATTCTAACACTGGGAAGATGGGAAGGGTTCCAGAAGTCCATGGTAGCCCTGGGGCTAATCCTGGACTCCTTTCTGTAGCCACACCAGTGGCTTTTCTATTGCAAAGATGGCTTACAGAGAGCCTGGGGCTGGAAGAGGCCATGTGCCTCTTGCTTTGAATGTGCATGSAGGCTGGCATTGTCCTTGTGCTACAGCCCTTCCCAAAGGATCCCCTCACTGTTTGGGGTGGCTAAAGCTGCCCCACACAGGGAGGGGACAGTGTCCGTGCCAGCTGGAGGGCAGGGGAAGTGACTTACTCTCTGCAACAATCTCYTCTACATCCTCCGTGGGTTCCTCGAACTCTCCCACCTCCACCTGGACAGGATTAGCCCCSACGGGCTCCTGCAAAAGAGGTTGGTGTTTCTGCTGTGGGTGCACGGCTCCTGGGGGCAGAGCAGCCCCCCATGGCTCCCCAGAGCTTTGGAGATGCTCTTTGCAGAGCAGTGGGTGCTGAGGGGATGGGTGAGGAGGAGGAGGGACAGAACCACSTACCTCTGTGGTGGGATCCTCAATGACCTCTGTCTCATCGGGCAGAGCCTCCTGCTGCAGAGGAAAATGCACATGAGTGGGGGTCCAAGGGGGGTGACCCACTGGAACAGGCAGTAGGGCCACCCTCAAGTTGTCCCTCATTCCTCAGTACTTTATTCTTTTATAAAAGCAAATCCCCTTGGCTGCTCCAGAGGGACAACCCCAACAGCTCTGCTGTCTCCTGCACTTACCGGCGCTGCCAGGGCYTTGCCTGCCAGGCAGAGAAGGAAAAAAATCCAGGCCCTCATCTTTCAGCAGACCTTGAATAAAGCAGAGGAAAAGGAGGGATGAGGAAGGAGGCCGCTGTGTGCTGCTGGGCTCCAGGCTGAGCAGACACTTCGAGGAAGGCGTTCTCTCCGTTTCCTGCCTCGTCTGTTCAGCGTTACAGACCCACATGCTGGCTTTTCTGGACAAAACCTTGGGCCAAATCATGTTTCCAAGATAAATTCGTTTGATTTTGCAAAATGAGACATTTTGCAAAATGAGACAGTGCTCTCCTGGATGCCTTTAGGAAAATCACAGTCAAAGTGGCTCTTTCCTTCTCTGGAGGGTTTTTTTCACCAATCTCCCCACACTTTTCACGTTAAAAATCCTCTACAAAGAATGAAACTCCATCATCTTAGTTGCCATCAGAATAAATATGGAAGTGGATGAAGGAAAGAGATAACAGAGAAACAATGAGACAGAGCATTTGAGAATTAAATCCTTTAGAAAACCCCTTCCCCCGTGGATCCCTGGGGGTATTGGGGACCAGTCCCTGATCCCCAGCCCCCCGAAATGTTGGGGTGTCTATTGTTTATCCCTTTCCTGCTCAGACCCGAGGCTCCTCAGACTGGATTTGGGGTATCCATGGCACTTTGGGGCTGTGTCCTGCTGTGAGATGAGCTCCAGAAGGACGAGCCCTTTTCCCCCTCCCGTTCTGGGCTGCTGCAGAGCCAGGAGAGCGCAGCTGGTGACATCCCCGCGTCCTTGTCCCCCCCGGTTCCTGTTTGGCAGGGCTGAGCGCGCTGTGTGCGGGCAGAGGGAGCTCAGCTGCCCGCTCGGTATGCGGCTGGCATCGCTGCTGGAACATCCTCTGTCCCCTCCATCCTGCCCGCCAGGGGACCTGTCCCCCTGCCAAGCCTCCCCTTCCGCCTGCCCTCCTCCCCTCCACCTGCACACCGCCCGCCCCGGCGCCAGCCGCAGAGCCGTTCATGATCATTGCCGGGACAGAAAGCGTTGGAGGCGGTTTCTCCTTCTCCCCCAGGGTATCCAATGTCACTGCAGCCTTTTCCTGCTCCTGCACAGCAGCTCTCGGGGTATAAAGCCACCCCAAAGCTGTGGGGCACCAACCCGGCTGGGCTCTGCTGCCTGATTTAGAGAGGTTTGGACACAGGGAAAATCCTCTTTCCAGTCTCAGGACCTCACCCAGCCTCTAGTGGGGTGTGTGTGCAAAATAGGGGTCAGGGAATGGAGGGAAGCTTTTTTGGGATGTGTCTGTGCAAAATAGGGGTCAGGGAATGGAGGGAAGCTTTTTTGGGAT
>JACDOX010000099.1:4491-26892 GCA_014549065.1 Cardinalis cardinalis | reverse complement strand
AGGGGGTGATGAGCTCTTTGGCTCTGTTGAGGCTACAGCTGAGCAGCTCCCTCCTCTCCTGCTTGATGTGAGCTGTCCCTTCCCCTCGTCTTGATTTGTTCTGGAGGTTTCTGTGAGCTCTGCCAGTGTTTGCCAGCAGAGATCACTGGTTCTTTCTTCCTGCAAGGGTTCTTTGATGAGAGAGGTGGAAAAGTACAGGTGATTCTGGCTATCTCCTCCTCGCTGGTATCCCCTGGCTAGCAAAGGCTCCTCCTGGGCTTGTTTGCTTTGGAAGGTGCTCTGGGGTTCAGTGGTGCTCCCTGGGCAGTGCCCAGCCTGGAGGAGAGGGCAGTGCATGCACATGTGGAAGGTGGCACTGAGAAGAACCCAACCCCACGCCAAAGCCATCTTAGATCATTTCCCCAAGCTTTAAAAAAGCCTTGAATTTCAAAGTCTGGGCATGCAGTAAGTGGGGTCAGGGAATTAGGTGTTTGCTAGGAGCCAGCAGACAGYTGGAGCTGCCAGTGTTGTGTTTGGAGGAAGAAGGAGCATGAAAAAGTCTGAGCAAACAAGCTCTGCAGAACTGTCTAGTGCCTTAGATGGTAAAACAGATTTATAATAAAATAACAACTTTTTGAAGGCAAAGCTGTGCAGCGAGGACATTACAGAGTCTGTGAGCCCCTGGCTGGGTTGCAAATGGTCATTCCTGTATGCCTGGTGGCCAGAAGTCCTGAAATAACAGCTCAGGAGCCCTGCACACAGGGTTGCTCCATCAGTTCATCAGCATAACGTGGTCCATGGTGCAAGTCTCCCTCCTTGTGGAGCAACCATGGTCCTGCTATCCAAGAGGATGCTCTGTGGAGCTGGCAGCTGGGCCACAGCATGAGCTCAGCATCCATCCCCCAGCTGAGGGACCCGGGGGATCCCTGAGGGGCTCTGCACTGGTGCTGCTTTGTGAGCCCCATGGAGGGCAGAGGGCAGCAAGGGGGGTGCAGCCATGGGGTCATCTTGGACAGAAGAAAACAGGGAAAAAGATTTTAGCAAGCAGGGACTTAGGCCCTTCTGCATCCTAAAGAAATCAACAGACACCAGCACTTTGCAGGATGCTGGAAACCAGCACAGAAAGGACTGCTGAATATAGAATAAGAGAAGCTCCATGGTCACCCTCTCCTCAGGCCTGCCATGCTGTGGATTGAGCAGACAACAGGGCACCATGGGCTGCAGGACCCATGGGCTGTGCAGATTTTTTAATACCTGATCCCACTTGCATCCTACTTGGGGACTTCAGCTCCCAGTCACTCTTTAAACAGAGTCTGGGGGCTCCCTCAAACCCCTCCTGGAGGTGAACCCCAGGAGGTTTCACACCTGGAGAGATGAACCCCAATGGTTCACCTCTCCAGCATGGCCCTCAGCACCAGCTGCTYATTGCATTTCACAGCCATGCCCCAAAGAAGAAAACCATGGGTGTAGAGAGGGCAGAGCCTGACCCTCAGCACCTCCATAAACCCCAAGCCAGCTGCTCAGGGAACTCTTTGCCACGCTCCCCCCAAGCTTGTGGCACCACCATCAGCTCCTCCTGATGGGGAACATACCCTGCAGGGATGCAGAGAGAGTCTGTGCCACKGGGTACCCCAGCTGGGGCCTTTGTGGGGTGGGGAGGACACTGATGGGGCGGTGCAGCCTCCAGGAGAGGCTCCATGGATGGTGGGGCTGGTCCATGTGGCGCTGGCCCTGGCCAGGGTTGCGTAAGCCCTTTGGGATGCCACGTTAGCGTGGGGAGGAGTCTCTCCCAGGCCACTTGGGCAGCTCCTCCTCAGCCCAGCTGCCCCCCCTGCTACCCCGGGCCAGGGGCTCTGCTCTGGCTCTCCCGCTGCAGCCACGGAGGCAGAGTGGGCAATGGGGGCACAGCCCTGCCTGCACCCCAGCCCGCCAGCGGGGTCTCCTGCACCACCCGCCCTCTGCTCACTGCTCCTCCAAGGCTCTGGAGGATCTGACATTCCCCCACCTCACACTGAGGGTGAAGGCAAAGCTGGTCCAGAGACAGATTCTGCCAAGCCCGACTGGGGTCACAGTGCTCGAGGTGCAGGTGGGTGACCAAGCGTGACCCCCAGAGAGACACAACGCCAGGGCTGGGTCCCCACTGCCTGCCCTGCCCTCCCTGTGCAGGCAAGACCCTCTGAGCTTTGCTCAGCAGCCACTCCCAGGCTGAAATTCCATCTGCAGCCAGAGATGTTTGTGTGAGTTCCCATGAAGCTCCCTGCTGARCAGGTCCCTGCACGTTCAGGGCCGGCTCACCCAGATGTGCTGCAGCTGCCCTGGGTGCTGGGGAGCAGGGCAGGGGACTGGGCAGAAGCCAGCCTGGCTCCTGCCACCTGCACAGACCCTCTCACACACTGTGCAGGCTCAGAGAGYCAGGCAAGGCTTAGATGGAACTGAAATTCCCTTTAGTTCACACACACACTTACTCTGAGTAAAACACAGCAGGGGGAAAAATCCCCCTACCCCATGTGCCTGTGTAGAGTCATACAGACACGGCTACACCACAGCACTGTGTGATCCCATTCCCTGTGCTGGGGGCTCTGAAATGCTCAGATCTTACAGGGCTTGTTGATACAACAGCAAGAGCCCAGCCCCATCACAGCTGTGTGCTGGAGCTGCCGTAGTTTCTCCAGGTTGCAGATTGAATCCATAATGGAAAACAATTAAATTAGTACCAAGCAAAGAGCCTGGAYGTGCCGTGGGCTGCAGGCAGCCGCTCATGGGTGAGCCCTGTGCAGACAGAATTTTGCTGTCCTGCCTGAGCGTTTTCTTTTGTGTGGGCTGGGCCTAAGGCAGTGTCCAAAGCAGCCTGGATGCTTGTGCCAGGTGCGGGAGGTCCCTCCGGCCCCGGGGGTGCCACCAGCTGATCCCACCGAGCTCCACAAAGGAGGCAGAGAATAAACTGTCCGATAAATATTCCGTRAAAATGCAAACCATCTCCAAAGCATTCCCTGGACCTGCCCTGCCACAAGCGCTCCAGCGATAACAGCCCTGACATCCCTCGGACCAGAGGACCCAAAGGTTTCCATGGGAGCCGACATTCCTCTGGGGCTGCGTCATGGAAGAGCAGAGTGTTGTGGAAGGAAGGGCTTGAAAAAAAGTTCGAAAAGTTTATTTCTGCTCTTCCCCCTCCCAACACCGCCCGCACCCCTGCTCCTGCCTATGTGGCAGACAATGGCTTGGCTTTAGCKGCTGCTCCGGACGCCACAGCTTTTATTTTCCATTTAAAACTCGCCTGGTCGACCCTAACAAACGGCTGCAATTAATTTCGGTCCTTTCGGAGGGATGCTGAGTTTTTGGGCTCTTTCAAGCTGGTCCCTCTGGGCACTCGGCAGTACCGGTGACATYGCCGGTACCCTCGGTTTCACTCCAACTCGGAACTTCTGCCTTTCGGTTCGGGTGGGCATTCAGCCCCCAACCGGTTAAATTTCCCTTTTTTTGGCTGGATGCTTTCTCAGAGAAGGGACACAAAGAGCAGAGTGGGACTGTCACGTCAGCGGGCCGGCAAGGACAGCGGCTGCCTTTAAAGGAAACATCTCTTCTGTATGGACCTAAAACTGCCTGATGGAACCCAAGTTCTTAAGACTTTAAAAAAAAACCACCCCGAAAGAGTTTTGCTCCTCCTCTCCTGCAATCTCCGTCTCCCTAACAGTCGATCAGCCCGACTTTGGCAAGCCAGGGCAGCAGACTTGAAAGGCTCTCAGAGTTTGCTTGGAACAAAAAGCCGAGTGTCTTTTTTTTTTCTCCAAAGGAGAAATAAGACCGGCTGCATTGAAAAAAAATAAACCCGCTGACATGAAGCCAGCAGCCCTTTTGTTCTTCCTCTGGATACTCTGGTGAGTAAAACATCACCCTCCAACACACCTCAGGCTGGGAGGAGTGGGGACTGTTCATAACTACATCTGATTTTCTCTGCAGGTTGGTTTGATGTGCCCAGACCTTGGTGTCATGAATCTCACTAAAGGACTACCCACCAGCTGAAAACACAGAGGGGAAAAAGGGAGGAGGGAGAAAAATGAGGGCAAGCCAAACCTTTACAATCAGATGCCACCAAAGCATTAAAGCTCTGGCAGCAAAATTAAATAAGAGACRGTTTAGAAGGGGAAATGCTGCGAAGAGGAGAAAGGGGTGAAGTCAGGAGGGGTCTCTAATGCATCGCTTGGGGGGGAGAGCGTCCAGCTCCCCATCCCGAGTGACGCGCTGCCAGCCCTGGATGGGGACRGCGCCGGGACAGC
This sequence comes from Cardinalis cardinalis, assembly GCA_014549065.1. Taxonomy (NCBI): domain Eukaryota; kingdom Metazoa; phylum Chordata; class Aves; order Passeriformes; family Cardinalidae; genus Cardinalis; species Cardinalis cardinalis. The sequence continues at coordinate 22,639 of JACDOX010000099.1, read as the reverse complement.
GGGGCCAGGGACCCCCACGAGTGGGGCTGTGGGGCCCCCGTGTCGGGAGAGAAAGCGCAGCAAAGGCAACCGCGGAGCTCGGGCCATACCTCGCAGTCCCGGCAGCACGGCTGAGGGAACTTCAGGCGCTCGGACAGGCTGGAGGAATCTGCAAGTTTTAGAAGGAGGCAGGAGGAAGGCAAAGGGTGGGCTGGGTTTCCCTCTGCCTCTCCCCCTCCTCCTCCTCCTCTCTAGCTTTCCAAATCGGTCTCTTCCTCTCCTCCGCTTCCCAGTGGGCAGTCCCTGAGCCTGGCTCCAAAGGATAGACCAGAGAAATCAAGCTGAAAATCAAAGGGTCCCTGTCAGGGACAGAGCGGTCCCCAGCAGGATCACTGTCACAGCAGCTGCCTGCGCTGAGTTTTCAGTTCTCTGTCTGTCGGACTGACGGCACACAGGGATGGGGAAATGCCATCTCTCTGCCTGGTTTTGCACCTCCTTACACCTCGACTGCTGCAATTACAATGTTAAATGCTGTCATTTCTCAGTCCCTGAGCTGGTGTTTCCCATCCTCGGGGGGACGCAGAGAAAAACAGAGTTTTTGCTTCTCCATCCTGTCTCCTAACATTGCTGCTATCTGTGACTGCCTTGTGGAGAGGGAGAGGAAAGAATGACCCAGAGAATGTGGAGGGTAGATAATTTCATATCTGAAATGCTGTAAGTAGGCAGAGGAATGCTGGGCTGGTAGATGTGACTCTCAGCACAGTGATCTCTCTGTTGTGGTTATCATCCAGCAGATCTGGACTGATTGAACAAACCCCACAGCCAGAACTGCCACTCAGCTGAATTCAGTGGTCTCTTCAGACATCACTCACTGTTTACAGATCTTAACTCAGCTGGAGCAGCTGCCCAGCCAGAGGCAGCCAAGCAGCAAAGCTGTTTGGAGTTGAGTTTTCCCATCTGTTCCTCTCTATGCCCAGGGTGAAAACCCAGCTTCTCTCCCCTTGCTTCTCTCCATGGCTGAGAGGATCTGAGGTGCATCTGCACCAGCATGGCCTTGGCACTGCACTGCAAAGGAGAACCAGYAGCCAAAAATTGCTACAGTTTGGGCATCCCCAAAGGATGTCTCTGTGCCATGTCCTGAGCCCTGTGGRTAATCCAGCTCTTTGCAGCTTGTGATCCCCCTGTGGCATCAAACCTCACCCAGGGCTGCTCTCCAGGGCAAAGCAAAGATGATGTCTGGCGTAGCCAGCAGGACTGAGGACATCTGGGCACCAGCAGTGAGATTGTGGGTGCTGGGTGAAGGACACTGAGATCATAGCAAAATTCAACATCGTGTTTTGTCTTGGCTGCCTGTGGTTTGGGTTCATTCTTGATTATGTGCTATCTTTGAGAGGGCTGAGACGTGGACCTGGGTGCTTAGCTCTTCCCMCTGATGCTGCTGAGGATTTAGATGTCAGCACAGGGACTGGCCTGTGAGGACCTGCCAGGCTGTGCTGGCTCCTTGCTCTGTAGGACGCCTTTGTGTTGTGGCTCTGTGTCAGCTCACTCCTCACCCAGCCTCGCAGCACTTCTGCTGCATGTGAGGGATCAGATGTAAGACTAAACATCCCATGGCCAACAARGAAAAAATATAAACAGGACAGAAAGGGAAGGCAGAGGGGAAAGAATGGAGGAGGGGTTAATGAGARCCCATCATCACTTCCCAGTGAACAGGCAGTCTCTGTGACCAGGCAGCTCAGGAGGCTGGTGGCAAAGAACAAGAGAAGAAAATCTTCTTCACCCATTTCTTTACTTGGCTGCACACTTCCCAAAAGCCATCCCTGGATGCTGATATGTGGACATTGATACCACTCACAGAGATATTCATRAATATTCCATGTGACCCTCCCAGGACCCTGTGGAGGCTGGATTTGTGATGGCGTCAAAGACTCCATGGCTCCTTCTARTGCAATCAACTGGAGCACCTTGTCCTCCCACCACAAGTGTCCATGGCTCCCAGGTGTCACTTGTAGGTCCAATTTGGCTYCAAGAGGTCACACATCCCCTAAGCCAAAGTTTTATTTGCTTGAGTCATARCCCAGGGAGCTGGACACAGCTGTTGAATGCTCTCTGCAGTGGATTAGTCACGGCTCGCATTGAAATTGTGCTGCTGCTGGTTCTTCTCCTAAGGAAAAAAAAAATAAAAAAAAGACATCTGGAAAAAATTTTAGAGAGGGAAAAAAAAAAAAAAAAAAAAAAAAAAAAAAAAAAAAAAAAATGAAAAAAAATTTAAAAAGGGAAAAAAAAAAAAAAAAAGAAGAAGAGAAAAGAAACCACGACTTTTCTAACTGACAACGTGGCAATTGCTCTGCACTGCAGCCTGAAGTTAAACCCTCTACTAAGGGCTTAAACAAATGATAGTGCCACGGGGATAATTATAGCAGGGGTTTCTTGATGGATGTGGTGGCTYAGGCCCTGGGTCTGAGTGAGAGCAAAAAGCAGGGGTGCAGTCACATCTGGAAATGGCCCCCAAGCTCATCCAGCGAGCCCAGGAGGGTGGGAGTGAGGGGTGCTCATGGTGCACAGGGTGGGGACAGCCGGGTGCTGTGCCTTGGGAGGGACACAGTGCCAGGCATCAGCAGTGGGATGGAGGGGGATCACAAAGAGCCTGGAGCAACAGCCTGGCTCTTTAAACTCAGCAGCTTTAAAGAGCTCCAGAAATGACTGAGAGCTTGCAAAGGAAGTCCTGGAAAGTCCTTTCCACTCTTGTAAGGCTTAGTGGGGTCAGCAAAGAGGAGATTTTGCTGTCAGGCTGCCAGGAGGAAAACTGGACCTTACACATATTTAGAAAGCTGTCTTATGAAAGCTGTCATATTTAGAAAGCTGTCTTATCTGGGGCACTGGATGGGCAGGGGATTGCCCAAGGGGCCTCCTCCGCCCCAGGAGCCCTGGCAGGGCTGCAGCAGGTCCAGCTCAGGCTCCTGACCCTGTGCCAGTGAAATCTGGGCACAGCAGATGAACCCCAGGGCTCCCGGTGCTCGCTCCCAGCTCAAGGGACTGCACAAACTCYGATGGAAACAGCAAACAGGGCAAGACCCTTTGGGGCTTGAGCTCATTTTTACAGCAAAGCCAAGAGGTCTGGAGGGGTGAGGTTTGAACTCCAGCTAACCCCAGTTCAAAATCCAAATTTCTTCATCCTGCTTTGAGCCAGGCTGGGCAGATCTGGGCTGGTGCTTTCCAAGAGGGGAACAATTCACAATTCTGCTGTAAGAAATGGAGAAAAAGGCAAGTGAGCAGCTCTGTAGGAGTGATACAAGTGTGGATTAATAATCTTGCTGTCCCCTGSTCACAAGTCTGTCAGTGTGAGGAGCCTTTCCTTCCCTCTGCTCTGGGAGGGATTCTCTAATGAGTTTTTCTCTAGAGGATGTGTCTGCACTAATTTCTGGTGGATGCTGCTGCAAAACAATGAACCCAAAGTGCATATAAATAAACAGGATGCCCTGGAACCACTGTGGGAATGTAATTTGCTAAGTCTTCCTCCCTGGGTGTGTGGCTGAAGGCTGAGCTCCTCACAGGTGCAGGGCAGCGTGGGGGAAGTCAGTGGCTGCAGGGGTGGGAGCCCAGCACCCAGCTCAGGAAAATATGAGAGTAAATGCAGAGCAGAGAGGAATCTGCTTATCCCAGGCATTTCCCATCTCTCCTGCTCTCTGGGAGTGTGTCAGCTGGAGGGGTTCTGGTTTTTTCCATTTCAGAAGSGGATCAGAGGCAGCAGGGCTGTGCTCCCTGGGCTTGCACTGAGCAGATGCAGGGCACTGGAAGCACCATCTGCMCAGGGCTGGAAGAACCCAGATGCCCTGGGAACATGCCTGAGAGTGGCTGTGTTTGTCCCTGGGTTTGTGGGGCAAGGAATTCTTCCCAGTGGGATGGGACTCTGTCCCTCAGCTGAGCTGTGGGGCTGGGGCCTGGTTCAGATGGAGCAGATGGACACTCACAGTCTCTCRGATGCCTGCACTGGGGTGCTGATCAGAAGCAGATGGAGAAGGAGGGGTGGGTTGCAGATTCTCAGCTGTAATCCAGCAGGGCAGGGGATGRAAAGGCAGCTGTGCATGGCTCTGCAGTGACTCATGGCCTGGGAGCAGGCTGCAGAGCCAGAAAGCAGGACAGGCTTACTGTGGGATGTCTTGTTCTTTCCATGAGGTGTGGGGACTCTCACAGCTGTCCCAGGGCTCTCTGGTGGAAAGCACTTCCATGCCCCATGGGAAAGGTCTCTCCTCTGCCTCCTTCAAACTCCCCTGCATTATCATCTCACTCACTGGGAAATGTGTGGGGCTGCAGGCCTGGGAGGAGCCTGGCTGTCTTCTGAAACCAAACTGAGGCCAAAGAAGCAGAGGAGTAAAATCCATCAGCTTCCTCAGCTGTGGAGCAAGACAGGAGCTCTGTGTGCTGCAGCTGCCCCTGCGCTGCCCAGGATGCTGCTCCTGGGCATCCATCCCAACACCCAGGGTGGTAGAGAGAGCCCCTCTGGCTGCAGCCCCCACCCTGTCCCTGTGGCAGGGTCCCCACAGCCCTGCCTGCACACAGGACACCTCCTCAGCTGGTTTGAGACTCCCAGGCACATCCAGCCTGSCTGAGCTTGGTGCCATCCCAGCACCTGCAGTGTCCAAAGAACCTGARTGTCCATCCCAAAGGGCCTCCCTGGCTGCCAGGGGCTGTTCCCTGCTCCTCCTGGGCACAGGGATGTCGAGTGCCTCAATTACAGCTGGGTGTCTCAGCCCAGCTCTGCTCTTGCTTGAGACCTTGCGCTGGAGTTGTGCCTGTGACTTGCAGAAGGTGACATAAAACTTCCAGCAGGGAAGTGCTGCTAGCTCCAGGTAGTCCCACCTTGTTCCTGGTGTTTACCCAGGATGCMCTTTTGAGTCCTCTCGGGCCTGACAGATGGGGTTTGGCAGCTTTTGAAGGATATGAATAGAACTGCTTGAGGAAATAAACAGGAATCCACTCTCAGGCCCCTGGGAGCTGTGGGGAGGGAAGCTCCTGGGCTGCAGTGGCAGCTCTCTTCCATGGAGAAGCACAGCTGAAAGGGCAGCTTTGATGGGAGTACCCAGGTGAAGCTGTGGCAGCCCCAGAACATCAAATGCCATCTGGAGAGCAGTGGCAATAACCATGGATGAGGAGAAGCCCAGAAAGGCAAACTCCAGGGTTCACAAGGCTCTCTGGGCCCAGCTGCATTTGTKTTTTTGGGTCATGAGTGTGAAGTCCTCTAAGAGAAGCTTGATTCTCAGATGAGTTGGCCACTTASCCCACAACCTTTTTAATTTAATCAGCCACACCAGCTTTCACCTAAGGGATGAAAACAATGGTTTTCCTGGGCCACGTCTGTGCTGGGAGCCCATTTACAAGGCTCCCCCTTGGAAATGTGATGCAGTGGTCAGGCTGGTGAGTGTCCAGTGGKGCCAAGCAGTGATGGGGCTTCATTTTCATTTTGAGCTGTGAMCCATGGAATTTCCAGTTTTTGGCAGTAATAGTCTGTAATAATTATGTTTGTATTTGTAAAGTCTTATAAAGAATTTTTATCTGAGATGTATGTAGAGATGAACTGCAGGTCCTCAAGTACTCCTCTACGGGAGCTGCCATGGATTGGGATTGCAGCTGAGGCCAAGCAGGCAGCAGGGTCTGGTGTCCTGAGGATAACTCGCTGTTCCCAGGATCCAGCAGCTGAGAACATGGGCAGCAAGGGGCTGCTTTTGCTGCAGGCTTGTGCATGGCTGGAGGCAAAGAGGAGGAAGAGCCTTTCTTGGCGAGGGCAAGGCACGCTGCTGACAGGCAGGCTGGAACCTGAGTTGAAGCCTGGAAAGTTTAGCAGCTCCCCGTGGAGGCTGAAGAACAGGACTTCAGTGTCCTCCCATTACCCCTCACAGCTGGCAAAACCCAATGAAAACATCCCTGCCCCGCTCACAGCGCCTCGGTGTGTGCGCCCCCTGCTCCCAGCTCCTCCCCGTCCCTGCCCTCTGCCCGGCGGCGACACCAACCAGCAAAGGGACAGAGCCGTCCCCAGAGGCCACATCCCCCTGCGCTGCTGCTGGATGAACTGCAGCATCCCTGSCTGGGAGCTGAGCTCTGCTGGAGCTGCGGCTGCATCCACAGCGCTTGAGGTGCCTGAGGAGCTTGGGCCGCCCCTGGCTGAGCCKGCACCCATCCGCCCTGAGAATCCACATTTTTCTCTCCATTGCTCTGCCACTTTCTGCTCCAGCTGAGCTCACTTCAGAACAAGCCCTGGCTTGAGCCAGGCTGCTGGATGCAGGAGGCTCCATGAACAGGGTGTCCCTCAGAGGAGGCAAAATGGGATTGGTTTTGACAACAGGCATTTGGGAGGATTGGGTACAGAGGGGAAGGTGTTGGTGCTTGGTTGCCYGCTGGGGTTACACCACCATAGCCAGTCACAGGCAGCCTTAGAAGCTGGCAAAGAAGATATTAGGGGAGGCAGTAGGAAATACTTTTGACAAGATTTGGGGCAGGATATTTTGTGAGCCTGAGCCACCCCTGTTGTGCAGGAGCCGTGGGAAGGGCTGTAGGGTCAGGCAGGCAGGGCTGGTAGACCAGTGCTGGGAGCCACTCTGGGATTTTGGCATCTGGCTGTGATYTACAGACATGGCCATGCCAGGCTAACACCAAGTGCAAGCACTGACCTCCACACCATCTCTGCCTGCTGGCTCCTTTCAAATCATCTCCTGTGCACCTTTGAACCTCTCTAAGCTCCYCTGTCCAGTGTGGATTTTACTCTGGGAAGTTCAAGTTCCTTAAAGTCTTCTTACCTTGAGCAATTCAGATCTTTAAGGGCATGTATAGGTCCTTGCAAGGGCCAGTGTGTGGAGGAATCATTCTCATCATCTGTGTGAAGCTTGATGGAATTTCACTGATCAGGGAGTAAAGGAAACCCAAGAGGACACAACCCCCTCAGGTGGACGAGAATCCAGCGGACATATGTGGGCAGAAAATACCTCATCCATCAGTGCTTCAGTGTGTGAGTTGTGGGGATCTCAGTTTAGCCCTGAAGCTTGTTTACTTCCCTCCAGAAGCCACCGTCCCCCCTGGCCGGGGTTTGGCAGAGCGGGGCTGTGGGGAGGCTCGGGGCCGAGGCCACGCCGTGTCTGTGGGCTTGGGGCAGTGGGACGTGGGCAGCCCCAAAATAGCGAGGTCATGTGGGGCCCTGAGCAAACGCTGTGACTTTCCATCCTGTGCCTGGTCAGAGCAGGGTCCTCCCTCAGGAGCTGCTGCTAAAATTAGCAGTGTTCCCCAGCCCTGTGCCCTGCATGTGTTATCAGGGCTGTTTGAGGAGAGGGAGGGACCAAAATCACAGTCTAAAAAAACCCTATCAGATTTGGAGTAGTCCCCTTAAAGCTTCTATCTTATRGGAAAAGCAGAGAGAAAACATCCTTCCTGAAATGTGGGAGAGRGAGAAGACTGGACTCTCTCCTGTGTGATGCTGCTAATGAACATTAATTGTATCAGGCATCTGCAAAGACTAACCAGAAAAYTTCAGAGATGAGGCACAAGCCCTGGTGATGTCACCCCCCAGTTCCTTAACTTCAGACATGCCCAGGTACCCTCTGCCATCTCTCCCCTGTGCCTGCCCACGTCACCCCAGGGAGCAGGATTGCCCAGGATTTACTACCAGGATTAMTGGAGTGGATTTTTAATGGCATGAACATTCAAAATATTCTGTTGTTCACTTAGGGGGAAGAGGTGGGAACTGGGAAATTGTGGAAACAGCAGCTTTCTCAATGAGTGGGGTGGTGCAGGGAATTGTCTGGGCCCCTCTGGAGGTACTCAGCTGCAAAACAGGAGGGAGACCACCCTGTGCTTTTGGATTATTGAAGGCTACCAGATGGATCCAGGCACCAAACCTGCAGTGGGGATGTTCCTCTGCTCCTTCACTAATGCACACAGAGGCTGATGAAGCTGTGGACAGTGAAGGCATCTGGGCAGCTGCTGAGGGAGCTTGGCTCCTGCCTGTGCCCAAGGCTCCTTTCCTGCTCCTTTCCCCCAGGAAACTCTGGAGAGTCCCAGAACCATTACAAGAGTTTGGATTGGAAGGGACCTTTAAAAATCATCCACTGCAACCCCCAAGAACAGAGGTCCTCACTGCCTGAGGTGTACCTGGCCTGACACTGATGCCATCTCTCTCAAGGCCAGGCCATTCATGCTGCAGGTTTTTCTCCTAGGTGTTAGAAATAGTGAGTGCTACCAGGGGAATCTGTGCTGCTTCTGGATGGAAAGTGAAAAGGTGGATGAGAAGTGACACCTCTTTCTCTGRCCCCTCCTCAAATCTCTCTGTGTTCAACCATTTCCAGTGGAATCACAAAGTTTATCCCTCTCCCTGAATTTCTGGGGCTGTGGAAGAAATGAAGGGAGGAGTGACATCTCATCTCCTGTCCCYTCTTTTTGCACCTACCAGTGGCCACATCTGGAGCGTGGTCCCAGCCTGGTGTGTCTGGGGGGGCTCCAGCTGCTGCCCCCAGCCTGGAGCAAGGCCTGCCCTGCAGCCCAGGGAGGGCTCACTGCAGCTGGGACAGGGATGCTTTCCCTCCTGCTCCCCACGTGTTGTGAGGCTGAGACAGCTGGGGACAGGGGGACAATGCCAGCGTGGGGAGCAATGCCTGGCTGTCAGTTTTGTGCAGACACACAAACAAGTTTGCTGCTCTGGCAGGAAGTAGCTGCTCCTCTGTTGGGGTTGCARATCTGGAAATAGCAGCTGGAGGTTTTCAGCATTATCCTGCTCTAGGGATGAATTTTAAAACCCTCTAGCGCTGGGTTGGGTCTATTGTTTTCCATGGCAAAGAGCAGTTCATGCCCAGCTCCCTTTGCCTCAAAGTGGCTCTTCAGCATTGATCCTGAGCACAGCTCCTGCTGTTCACTGGTCTCTGGGTGGCCCACAGGGAAGGTTGCTTGGCTTCTTGCAAGGTCTGGGGGGCAGCTGAGCCCGTGCCATCCCACTGGCATGCTGAGACCCTGTTTGGAGGAATTGTGACCAGTTCTCTGCCAGGGGGAAGGAAAGCAAGGGTATGGCAGGAGGGGGTTGGAGACACTTTGCTGAGTTGATTCCTGGACTTCTGGACACACCAGGACTTGTATCTTCATGGCAGAGGTGACCAGCACCAGTGGCAAAGGATGACGATTCATACCTGGGATACACATCTGTGTCTTTAGYACATGGATCCTTGGTGAGAAGCTCAGCACAGAGCCTTTAGAGCCAGAGCTGGCCTCCTGCCTTCCCATGCTCTTGCTTTGACCATGCTTTGACGCATTTTGACCCTGGGGCAAGGCAAGCTTGGAGGGCTGCTCCTGAAACTGGAAAGYTGTAAAGCCAGCTGGGAGGCTCTGGATGTGCCACATCTCTGCTTTTTTGGCCTCTTCCCTGGCAAAGGACAGGCTGAATTAAGAAAGCAAACGGAGAGGAAACTGTGGAGAAATAAGAGCGGCTCTGTGAGTCGAGGACACTCTGGACTCAGTCCCGTCCCAGTTGCCCTGGAAATTGGATCATTCCCACCAAACTCCCTGCTTTGCTGGCTGCTCCTGGGAGGGCACAAGCATGGAGCACTGGACAGATGCAAGGGAAAGAAAAAACAGGAAAACAGAGATGCAAATGCTCATGTCAGAGTTTTCTCCAAAAAAGGGAGACCCTGTGCCCCATGCCTTTGGGGGGGTAATAAAATAATAATAAAATAATGATAACAACCAGCTGACAAAGGCAAGGGAAAAGCCAAAGTATCTCAGGCTCTATTTGTAGAGCAGCACAGCACAAGCCTGCACTGTGGCTTTGTCCACAGACCCTGGGACAGCCCCAGGGACACCAGAGCTGCTCCCCAGGCACCCCCACCCTGGGCCCTGGACACAGCCCCGTGTCCCAAGCAGACTGATGATGCAGTCGATGGGATCACCCTGACAATAGCTGTGTGGGATGGGGCTTTTTGAAGCTGTGCACAACAGATTAAGCTCGAGGCCCCTGTTGTCATTGCCAGGCATTGTGCACCCTGCTGACATTGGCTTCTGTGGGCCAAGCTCTGCCCACAGCCCAGCAGGAGCTTCAGAGGGGGGGAATTGCTCCATCTGAGATGGAACAGGAGGGTACTTGCACACAGCGGATTCCTGCTCCATTCAGGCATCTCCTTTCATTTACAGGAGGATGAGTTGTCTTTGTTGTTTTAGGATTTTCTCACCCATCTGTTGAAAATAGATGAGCAGGTCACAGATGGGCTGAGAGAGATGGCCCTGGGAATTCCATGCCAAATGGGAATAGTGGAAAAGTCTGAAATGCTGCAAGATCTCTCTTCTGGCTGCGTCTTGCCCCAGTGACAGCMACCCACTAGTGTGGAGTGGTGAGGAGGAAAGTGCAGCCAGCTCTGCAGCCCCCAGCAGTGCTTTGGGAGGTGCTCAGGGACASACATGATGGGCAGAGGGACAAGAGCAGGAAGGGCCAGGCTGAAGGCTCCCATCTATGCAGAGCAGTTTCCCTCATCCCTTCAGGGCACCTGGACAGGCCCTTGTAGCAGAGGAGGCAGAGGGCAGATCTGCTCCCCCCAGAGCAGCCAGGGCCCTCACATCGTGTCCTGTGCATCCCGCAGCCCCTCTGGGGGAGCTGCTCCCTCACCAGAGCTGGCTCCCACCCCTTCCCTGCCACTGCCCCAGTGTGCCACTGCCTGCAGCAGCTGTGGGGCTGTGAACCTCGGCTCTCCCGAGCCCAATAAATTAAACCTTAGTCCAGAAGGGGCTTGGGCTGTCTTTTGCAAACAGAGGCTGCACAAAAGCTGCCTTTCTCCCTCTCGTTTGACTTTGTTTTCTCTCCCTCCCCATCTGCTTTTAGCCAAAGGGTTGAATAGCTTCAGTATATACTGTGGGAGCCCAAAGCCAAGGGCTGGAGCATGGGGAAGGATGCAGAACAGCAGTGCCCTGTGGCCGCTGCCTTCCGGAGGGGCTGGGAACTGTTTGCTACCCTTGCTCTGTAACCCAGCCTCCATCACCTTACTGAACCCTTGGAGAAAGCAGCTCCAAAAGAAAATATTTGTGCTCTGGCAAGCACACGTGTGCACACTTCCTGCTCTTGAAGTCCTTAATTAAGCCTGGTTTTTGTTTGTTTGATTTGTTGGGTGGTTTTATTTTCTATTTATGCTGCCACAGTCTTGGAGGGGGAGTCTGTCAGGACCCTGTGTGTTTTCCTGTTTTGGAGGGGGAGTCTGTCAGGTCCCTGTGTGTTTTTCTGTTTTGGAGGGGGAGTCTGTCAGGTCCCTGTGTGTTTTTCTGTTTTGGAGGAGGAGTCTGTCAGGTCCCTGTGTGTTTTTCTGTTTTGGAGGGGGAGTCTGTCAGATCCCTGTGTGTTTTTCTGTTTTGGAGGGGGAGTCTGTCAGGTCCCTGTGTGTTTTCCTGTTTTGGAGGGGGAGTCTGTCAGGTCCCTGTGTGTTCTGCTGCTTTGGAAGCTGCCATGTGGAAAGCTGCCTGTGATAATCACTCGGGGAATCTGCATGTATCAACAGGGGAGCTGGGAACCAGCCAGGCCTTTGATGTTGCTGTGTGTGTCAGTRCTGCACTGGGACAGTTCTGCAAATCACCCAGCACAGAGGGGCCTCAGCCCAGTTTGAGCCAGATTGGGTCTTTGCAGACCACATTGAAAAGATTCAAGACCAGCACATTTAGCTCAGGGAGACCACCAAGCTTTTTCCAGCCAGTTTGGAGTCCTTCTGAGGGACCACATCACTTGCAGAGATGTTTGACCACTTCAGGTGATGCTTTTGGCTTTGAACACCCAGCCCAGGGCAGCCCCCAGGTCCCGCTGCACAGCTTTAGCTCAAAGAGCAGCTGCTCAGGGCAACGTTGCTGATGTTGACCCCAAAAGTGTGGGGGTATGACCCTGCCCCCAGCCCATCACTCGGGGTGCTCATCACCCCCAGCCCTGCCCCTGGGCTGGGAGCAGGCAGGCCAGTGAAGGTGGAAGCCTGGGCTGGGCTGTTTCTCACAGCAAACATTTAAAAGCACAGTAAGACTAGAAAATCCCCATCTTTTGGTAATAAATCCCCCATGGAACCGTGTAACACGTGTGTCTTAACACCCAGACAGCCACGCCTGTGAAATTCCTGAGATTGTTGCAAACTGAACCCTTCTTTCCCACCCCGAAATTTCACAGCAATTTACATCTCCAAGCCACCAGGAATCACCATTCGMAGGCACTGAGGGGGATCTCCTGCCCTTTGCCTGCTTTCTGCAGCCCGTGGCGCTATTTTGGAAATTCTCTCATTTACTGGGTGGTTCAACTGAGTACAACTGCTCCTTTGGCTAAAATCATCCCCTGCCTGTCATCAGGTAATTAGAAAGTGCCCAAAAGCCAGCGGTGCTTAGGGCAGCCCTGGGATAACCACTCCTTTTCTTTTGTGGGTAAAGGACTGGGCTTTGGAGGCTATAGACTTTTCCACCTAAATTAGATTTTTGTTTAAAATGTGGGGGAAGGTAACACTGGGTGAAAAATGACACCCAGAAGCAGAGCAGCAATCCTGCAAACACACAGGGGTGGGTGAGAAAAGCAAATGCTGTCTGCTGGAAACACTGTGGAGGGGGGTCAGGGGGAAAGATCATTTTGAAGCAGGGGAAACAAAGGAACTTTTAGAGCCAGTCCCTCAGGGTTTGCCCAGTTCTTGCTGGTGCTGCAGCTAAAGGCAGTTTGTGGATTCTCACAGTTCAGCTGGAGCTGGGCTGAGGCCCCTCTGAAGAAGCCAGGAGTAAAGAAATTAAACAAAARGAAAAAAGTGACTAGCAGTGAAGTCTCCCTGCAGCTGGGACGCCACATTCATGGATGGCAGTGAACCATGGACCCGACCAGCTGCTCATCCTGCTGACACATCACTCCTCCAGCAGGCCACTGGGACGTCCTGCACAGTCTGGGTGTCTGTGGTATAGGAAAGCTCCTTTTCCAAGTGCCACCCTTTCCTGTTTGCATAGCAAACTGAGCATTTCCTTGTCTGAAGACAGCCTCACAGCCTCAGTGTCTGGCATATTGTTTGCTGTGGAAAATACTGTGATGATGTTATCCGTGTGGGCTTGTCAGGGTCCCCATTCGTGAGATGCAATCAAGTTCAGGGTAACATGAGAAATGAAGATGTTGCAGTTGGGCACTGGTGGAACAAGAAAACTCTGCTTAGGTAGTGACTCTCCTATTCTTTTAGTCCATGAAGTTGTTTTTTCTCCCAAAGCTTTGCCATAAGCCTCTCAGGCAGCCGCCGTGCAGGCCTGCAGCTCTGTTCAGACCCAACCAGCCCAGCTGTCTCCAGCCCAAATGCTGCCCAAAGTGAGGACTGTCACAGGATGTCATTGCTCAGCAGGCCAGAGCTTAAAGCAGAGTCTGCCCTCTGCCCACACTGAACAATGGAGGGGAGAGCTGGGAGATTGCAGCCCTGCAGGTGTGTGCTGGAGCTTCAGGTATCTGCATGAACCTCCTGGCTGGCTGTGGGGAGAAACCTTCCCTTGTCTGCCTCAGAGATACCAGGCTTTACCCAAAGCAGAGCAAGGAGGAGGGAGCAGAGCAGCCAGGGCAGCGTGGGCAGCATAAGCTGCTCCCCTGACACCAAGGGTGAGCAGCCTGGTTTCAGCAAGAGGGAGYGGGAGCTGTCCTGTGTGGGCACCACGCTGCCCCTGCCCCTGCCAGCCTGGCAGACAGCGAGTGCCACCAGGGTTGTGGCCCCAAGGCCACTGTGCCATCCAGCTCCTCACCAGGCTGCCAGCACATGTCCTCCCCCAGGCTCCAGAGCTGAGCCACTGGCTCTGGCCAAGCCTGGGAGGAAGATGAGAGCAATAAATAATAACTGAGCTTGGCAAACAGCAGCTCAGGGCAGCAAGGGCAGTGTAGGGAGAGGGATTCACTCACTGCCCCGGACTCCGAGTGCCTCCCCAGGGCATCTGAGTGCATGGACACAAAGCAGGAATAAGTCCTGGTTCTGGGTCTCGCCTCTGGAAACTTCCTGCCAAACTGGACACTTTAAGGCAAGAACATAAAGCAATGATGTTACACTTGTAGCCTTTAGCTTCCCTTAATTTAAACAGTAATAAAAAGTGTCTGCAACACGTTCCTTGAAGYGCCTCTCCAGCCCCCTGCAAGTCCATCTACAGCAATTAATCATGCTTGGACCAAAGGTAAAGAAGGACTTTGAAGCAGTAAGCTATTCTAAGAAAGAATAAACTGCAATTATGTAAAAATTAATCTAAATTAGTTGCAAAAAAATCTTTGAAATGCAGAGTAACCTTGTCCTCCAAACTTTAGTTGCTTTTCCTTTCTGTAGAACAAGCCCTGTGTCACTGGTGGGTGTGGGAGACATGCCCCATGTGAAACCAGACAGCAGACTGGGACACACTCATGCAATCCCTCACTGCGCTGAAAACCTGAATTAAATGAAAGCAGCAGTTCAGCCCAGAAGGCTGGTCACTGGGCCAGGAAACAAGAGACCTTGGGTATGCCCACACCCTAATCCTTCCTCCCTCCCTYCTGTGTTTCTCATCAGCTCAGGCATTCTCTTTTGCACACTTGTGTCTCAAGGCCACATSGAGCTCAAAAGGACACTTGGTGATCCTTGACTTACAGGGGCTGCTAAAGTCCCTTCTTCCCAGCACTTGCATCCCAAATGGAAAGTTTGTTTGTTCTGTGATGGAAAAACAMCTTCCAAGATGCAGATTCCCTGAATCTAAGTGACATTCAAGCACAGTTCTCCTGAGATGTGCTCCTCAGGCAGTGGTTCCAGTCAGCTTCTAAGGATAGCTGCAATATCCTGRGAGACCTGTCTTGCATGGAGAGGGGAGTTTTCCATCTCTAAAAGCTGCCTCTTTCACAGAGAACCACTCAAAGCAGTACAAAGACACACAGGACACACACTGGAAGTTAAAAGCAGTGCCTTGATTTACTGTGGGACTAGAAACACCCCACAACCTCCCCCCCAGACCTCTCCACTTCTGGAGCACAAGGCCCAGCTGTCTCCTGCCAGCCCTCTGCTTTCTGACATCTGGCAAAGGTCAAATGACACAGCAAGCTGGGACACWTGCAGACAGTTAAGCCCTCTTTTTGCTGAAGTCATGATTGAGTTCCTGYAAAAYAAATACACAAATAAATAAATGGATAAATGAAGGGGAAAGAACAGCAAGGCCCAGAGGAGATATGGGGGTGCCTGGGTTAGAGGGGATGAGGTGATTTGGCATGGCTGAAACCTGAGTGGACCTTGCCCACCTCACCTTGACTGCTGAKATCCAGCTTTACTTCCTAAAAAGAAAAAGAACAGCGCTGTAACAGAGTCACACTTTACACTCCCCCTGCAGAGACAGTGACTGACCTGCTCGGGGGAACCTCCTCACCCAGAATGGGTGGATGGATTTTGCCCTGGATTTTATTCTTCTGCGTCTGAAAGAAAGTGAGGACAAAAGTCACAGCTCCAAACATCTTGTGTCTATCTAGGAATATCATCTAGAGTCTGGCAACACCCCACAAACTGCGAGTCCCTGGGAATTGTCCTATTGCAGCAGGCTATGCGGCAGGGCAGCTCCGCACAAAGAGGCACAGACACCCGTGACACAGAACGTGACAAACAGGGGGACAATAAACACAACACAATAAACAAACAGGGGGACAATAAACATCATGCTTGTGGTGAGGGCCTCGAGGGGAAAAGGCAAAGGGGACCCCAAAGACACACTAGGTAACACAGTACACCGGACTGTTCTGCACCGCCCGCCTGAAAGCTGCCATCAAAAGTAGAGCCTCTCCCTTCAGCTGTCCTAAGAGGCCCCTTGGAGAAGATTSCTTYTCCCTCTGCTAATATTTAAATCTGTTCCAAGAACTCCCAACCCACTACTCTCCCATCATCCCATCTCYGGACCCTGACTTATCTTTTGGATGATGGGTGAYGTGGATCCACGTTGCACCYGAAATGAGTCTGCCCTGGAGGGCCCCGTGATGGCCTGTCAGCCTCTCAGCCAGCTACAATAAAGAAAACCAAAACCAAAGTATGAGTGTAGAGTTATGTGGGCCAAATCCCAGCAAGTTACCTACTTGCCCTCTCCTGAGTGTGCCTGGCTCCTTCAGGCTCCAGCTTCATCCTGATTCCAAGGCTGCAGCCTTTATTACAAGTGGCACCTGGGTTAGAGAAAGACAAAGTTAAATGGCATTCCCGTGAGTGCAGTGGATGACCTTGTGTGCTGTAAGACATGGGAATGCCTCTGCTAGGCTTCTGAAAAGCCTTGGGGGGGCCCTCAAATAAACACCCTTTCTCACCCTGCTATCTTCAAAACCACCCCCCCGCCCCAACAATAACTCCTAACTGGATACCTGCTCACCCTCCCTCTMCTAATCACAATCCTCAACTCACCTGAAGCCTCAATCTCAAACATCATTGACACTGAGCAGATCCCTCTTGTGACACGATGAATCTGCTGAAAAAAAGTGTTGTAATTGACACAACTTGGAGTCTCTGGAAGCTGCACTCCTCCTAAAAAAAAATACAAAACAAAATAAGAACAAAACCAGAATTTACAAATGCACTTTACCACCCCTAAACACAAAACCCAAAATTGTGAACTTAAATACTCCCTGTATTCCATGCCATTTTCTTCACAGGATCTTCAAAGCCTCTGTTGCTTTAGATGCCCAGAAACACCTGCTGAAAACAAGCTGAGATAAGCTAAAAGAGCCTCTTCACTGAAAGGAGGGGAGAGCTCTTATCCCAGCACATCCCAGAGAGGGAATGCATCAGTACTTTGGCTCTAAGTGGCTAGTACCCCTGTAAGCAGTCTCTTCCACTTGCGTTCCCATAGCATATTTTGTGAGTCTGTGAGAATTATACTAGCAAGATTTTTACAGTCATTTGGTGTGAGTGTATGCCCTCCCAGGGTASTTTTCAGCAGTTGYKTAAAATATGGGGAGCAGAYACCACTGTCCMTTAYTGCTTTTTGYARTTCTTTTATCTCATGAGGTGGGACAGCCACCCGTGTTCTGGGACCACCGGCCTGCTGGCTGAATAGCACAGGCATAGCTGGAGGATTTAGACTTTCTTCTTTGCAAATCTGGTGTCTGACTTCATGCCAGTCTCTTAGTAGAAAGTTATCAAAAGATTTTTGTGAGTTTTCAAATTTGGGATTAATGCTGGTGAATTTTCAGGGTTTAGTGTCTCTTTTTGGGYCGASAAATCTGTCCCAAACACTGGGGGGACTCTGGAGCTGTTTGGGAACAGTTCTTTTTCGAAATTCTTTTGTGTTGGATCAAAGGGTTGGCATTTGCAGGGTAAAGACCCCAGAAATAAAGGGAAAAAATCTGGCAGATCAGGAAGCTAAAGATGCAGCAGAAAATGGAGCTGAAAGAGTTAATATTAACTCCAAATGAGGAAAAATTGGAAATGCCAAAGTTTAAGGAAGCAAAAAAAAAAAGGGGGAATTAAAATAAGATAGGTGGCGAAAAAGGTAAATTGGGGAAATAGAAACATCTTGATGGAAGACAATTAGATAATAAAATGCTTACTAGGGGATAGCAGAGGACATGTATCAAAGTGCCCAGTGGGACACTCAGGCTTTGTGTGATCATTTCTTTAAGGAACTATGGGTGCATTGGGATTTTTGAAGTAGAAAAACAAGTAACTGAAAGATGTATAATTTGCCAAAGGATAAATAAAAGAGTGGTGGGAAAAACAACATGAGAAGGTCGTGAGTTAACTCGTCGACCATTTCAAAGTATCCAAGCAGAAGTTTGGATTTGTTAAGCTCTGGATTTATTTGTAAAAACCGTTTAATCCAGGAAAAGAAAAAAAAAAGGCTATACCACATGCTGGGCAGAGGGGAGATTGTGAAAAAATAACATTTTTAAAGGCAATAAAAGAAAAACGGTGAAAGTATAAGGCTGGGAACAAAACATTACCGGGGCCGGCCGCCGGGCCCGCGGCCGCTCCGCTGGCCGTGCCGGGGCTGGGGCTCTGTCCTGCCGTGTGCACCGCGGTCACCGGCCCAGGGCGTCCCGTCTGTCCGTCTGCCCCGTCCCCGGCTGCCCTGACTCTGCTCGGCTCCCGCCGCTGCAGCCGGGGTCAGTCCCGGCTCTGTCTCTGCCGGATCAGCCCGTGAGCCGTGTGGGGGCGACCCCCGCTCCGGCTCGGTCTGCGCCGGAACAGCCCCTCGGTGATCCCGG
>JACDOX010000980.1:0-30489 GCA_014549065.1 Cardinalis cardinalis | reverse complement strand
CCTTCTGATGAAGTCAAGGCTTTCGTCTCTCTCTCATCCTCGAAACCCTCCTGAACACTACCACAATGACATTTGTTGCCGATTTTTAAATTATATGCCTCAAAAAAGCTAATTCCTCAGTAGCAGCTTAACTTGCACAAGTGTGAAGGAAAAAGCAAATTTGTAGGCGTATATATTTTAATATATGCAAAGCCTTCTTGCCCCATGTTTGGCATTTGTCGGCAGCAGCAGTTAGGTACACAATACCACAAACCTCTGGGTGAATCCTTCAGAAAATGTGTAATAGTAATGCTGCTATTTGCATACCAGTAATAGTAAGCTTGGAGTATGAATCATCTATTTAGAACTTTTTCAGATTCTTTCCTGAACGTGTTGTTCTCGTTTCCTTTGCTACTTCAGATGTGTTATTGTATACTCATTTACTTTTTCTATTTCATGATTTGTATGCATTTATTTTATTTTGGTTTCAGACACTCTTCCTACTGTTATCTCTTCATTTTACATGTGTTATCAGGATGCACTGTTATGGGGCCTTATCTGGAGGAAATCCCTGGTGATTCCTGTGAAGTAGAGGAACAGGTTGTTTTTCCAAGCAAATGCTTTCTGAACAAGTCTGATTTGCTGCAGCTGTTTATGGCACACCTGAGTTTCAACGATAACTGGTTTTTTTTGAAGTTCTCTTCATGTCTCCACAATTTATTTTCTAGGTATCAGCTAAAATATTTAGATATATTGAGTGCATTCATTTTTTATTGCTGTTTAGGTTCAATAAAAGACAGTATTTGTAACAGAAATTGCCACTTATGAGCCAGATAAAAGATAAGAAACATATTTCAAAAAGGTCTTTGATTAGGGTCTTTTAGCCATTAAGGTCTTTTACCCATTACTCTTGTCCTAAACTGATATCCTTCATTTCATGAGGAGAAGCCAACAAAAAAGATTTTTAAAGGCATATGAGAGGTACTATAGAGATTGTGCTGAGTTAGATGGTGTCATAGAAGAGAAAGCAGGAAAGGAATTACAGCATCAGGTTGCTACTTTGCCTAATTTAAGCTGT
Source organism: Cardinalis cardinalis (assembly GCA_014549065.1). Classification (NCBI taxonomy): domain Eukaryota; kingdom Metazoa; phylum Chordata; class Aves; order Passeriformes; family Cardinalidae; genus Cardinalis; species Cardinalis cardinalis. The sequence goes on along the minus strand of JACDOX010000980.1, from coordinate 29,432 downwards.
GGGTGTCACCTCTATATGCAGGATAATTTTGCATCTCAGAAAATGAAAAAAGTTTCCGTTTGAATTATTGAAACTCACAAGCTGCAAGTGTGGTGCAGCAGTTTTTACCTGGAAAGATCTAAAATTCTTCTCCAATAACAAGACCTTGCTGAGCACAAGAACTGCAGCTGGCTCCTGAATTTAAAAGTGTTCAGAAGACAGGGAGAAGAGGTGCCAGAAATACCTCATTGAGGGGTTGAAATTTCAGTACAGCCCATAGCAGTAGCCTTAAATATGCAGAGATGGAAGTGTATGTGTACACTACAGAAGAAGGCGGGAAAACAGATACTTTTTTATTTCTTGCCACAGTTGTCTCTGTCATGTTATACTTCTTTCAAGTTAATTAARCAAAATGCTCATCAGAGAAAGAGGCTGTGATGTCTTGTATGTACATCTTGTATGTATATAGCTTCACACTGCCAGTCCTGGTCTAGTAGTGGAAGTGGAAAAAGGATAATTCTTGGTGTATGTGTTATTTTTATTTTACAGCTAACAATGTTCAACAATTCTTCCACCTGTCAGCATGATTTTCCCATGAATGCTGACATGGTTTTTTTATCCTGTTTTCCTTTTTTTAGGGATGTAGTGTTTTCTGCCTACACTGTCCCTTGGGACACATTTCAGTGTCTATGTAATTTTACTGCTATCGTATAGTTTTCTGGTTTTTTCCATTCACTTTTCTCTTTTATTTATTACTGAAATGGGATTTCCTTTGTGGCTTTTTTCCTGTGCTCCCACTGTATTTCTGTATTTTTCTTAGCATTACTTTTGTCTTCATCTTTTCCATTTCCTCCTGTCTCAACAATATAGTTTGTCTCTCTGCCCATCCGCTGCTACTCTTCATCTCCACATATGTTGTATCTGGACTAAATCCAAAAGACTTATTATGATACCCCAGCAGCAAGAGCTGCAATGTTTAACTTCTTCATGCCTCTACAGGAGAGCAAGACCAAGCCTTTGTAAAATGCAGGAGTGCAAGTTTCTATGAAAGATTCGTAATTTCTAAAATTTTGAGTTGCCTACAGCAAGTTCATAAAGAATGACTGACATAGAAAGGGATAGGATTTGAGACACAGCAAGTGTATTAAAATACATTTTGTATATGCGTTCTGAAATTTGTGTATAAGTTTTGGAAACATGGCAGAGTTCAGCTTTCACATTTATTCAGAATGAGTAGTTTTTCTACCTATTTAATTGCCTTTTTAGAGCACACTTGCCTTCACCACACTACTCTCCACACCCAAGAACGGCAAAACTTGCACCACTCCTGTTGGAAAAAAAAAAAGAAGCTCCATTTGCCCGTTGCTGTGAGAAGGAGCTGTCTTCTGGTCCAATTTTTTTTTCATCTGAGTATGATATTCAAGATTTTTGGGGCCAGAGGAGTTTTTACAAACAATAATGTAGGGAAGTAGGTCTGATACCCATTTCTGAGGTAGCAGTATATGAATAAAAGAAAGCTTAGATTGGGAATGAGAATGGTTTCTGAGCAGGCAGGGGAAACCATGTCGCAGATTGCATTTACGTACCTTTTTCTCTTCCCCTAGTCACCGCTCCATGTGTCAGAATTTCAGAAATTTCAAAATATAATCCTAACTGTAGACATTTTACACAGATTGTGATACTTACAGAGCCACCTCTGTGCCGGAATCTGATACAAACATGATGCATCAAGCTTGTGTAACAGAGCTCTGCATTTTTTTTCCCTTTTTTCCTGTGGCAAGAGGTAACCACTGTCAGCTGTTCACAGACCTTTCATCCATTACCAAGTTAGGTTTGTCATTCTTCACCAAAAATAAAGTGTGCAGTGAACACTGATAATCAGGATCCATCTGTGTGAAGGTCCAGCAGAAGGCATCCAAATTGTGAGTTGGAGTTTTATTTTTCTTTATGTGGAACAGGGCATGTCAGATTGACACCAGACACATGTATGTACTTTCCCCCTCCACAGGATCAGAAAAAAGAGCCAAAGATTTAAATTATTTACAAAGTTGGCAATTCTTTCTTCTCACCTTAAAAATTTGACAGGATGTAGGAATACGCTAGCCAGCTGTATGACAGTCATTCCTCCCATATGTCCAAGACAGGTCCTGTTCAGACCCTCAGAGTTAACTCTCATCCCTTATGCTGAAGGTGATGGTTGACAAACATGCCAACACAGTTGCTGTTGAAGAGGTCTGCTACAAAGACAATTAATTTCTATTAAGCTTTAGGAAAATGTGGGACTCATGACAACATGCATCATCGATCTGTTTTTTTTATTGCGCTGAAAGTAAAATTTTAGATATGTGGCATTTAAAGACTAGGGTATGATATAAGTGGAATTTCAGAACACCAGTATATTTTCCTAAGAATTATGTTTTTTAATCTTACAGTACTGTGCTATAAATTACTTTGAAATATTTATGATTTTAAACTCAGAAATTGCTGTTTATTGACTTCAGAATTACACTGCTGTGTTTCTAGTTGTAATTTAAAACCAAATCAGTTCCTGATTATCTAATGTCTACCACTAAGTCCTTAAAGTGTCAAGTCATGTAGAGTTTTCTTTTCTTAATATGCTTACTTAGAGTGCAACCTCTTTGAGAGGAATCAGAAGTACAAATAGGGTCTTACAAAATATATCTTCAATGCAATATTTTTTTCATGGCCACAATTTCTGAGGGTATGGTAATACCCCTAAGTGACTTGTTCACAATGTGGTATTCCCTGGAGAGTCTAAATCAATCAGTTTTAAATATCAGTTGTCAATTATTTAGCTAACCTTGCAGAGAAACTTAGATCTGGGCTTTCGCCAATTTTTCCCTCTAATCAGCATTGGTGTCTAACAGTCCTCTTGATCCTCACAAAAAGGATTTCAATTGTAGCCTCATTAACTGTTAGTTCATGATACTAGAAAGGAAGATAGAACGAGAAGATGGTAGCTAAAAATTATGGAGAAAGTAAGAACTCTAAAGGAATCAAAATTCTATAAGTATTTTGCAGATCATATAGTTAACTTTGAAAAAAGAAATTGTTACTTTATGAAACCAACTGGTGCAACAAAAAGTATTTCAATATTTCACAAGTTCTAGGTAGATGATCTGTGGCCTGTGGCTGGGCCCTGGCTACTGTTTATCAGACACTGCTCATCACTTGACAGTACCTTCAGGGGGAGAAGGAGGAAATCAGACCAACAGCCACTGTGGCCACTCAGACTGCAGCTGAACTGCAGGAACAGCCCATGCCGACAGAACAAGAGGAAAAGGCAGGTCCAGAGATAATCACTGATCCCTGTCCCCAGGTGAGCTGCAGGGTGTGCAAGAAGATTTCAGCTGCCAGTTTGACCTGGCTGCTCCAATGCTGCCATATCATGGCCCATGATATGAAACTAGATGGTAATGAGGCTGAGGAGCTGGGATCCCTGTCCCAGGATCTGGCACTGACCAGGGCATTGGGAAGAGGACAGAAGATCTCAGCCTTTGGAGGTGACTCCTGTTGAGCATGAGAGAAAGGTTCTCTCTCAGGGATGATCTAGTAGTGCACCCAGGCAGGTGGGGCACCATGGAGATAGGTATCCAGTACCTGTGAGAATGAGTGTTCTGGAGGTAGTCTCTAGGGATTCAAATAAGGTGCAGTCCCCGTAGACCTGGATGASGTCCAGAGTGCACAATCCACGCGGCAGAAGTTTGTACGGAGCACATGATCATCATACACCATCTCACTGGTATCCATGTCCATGACAGGAGGAGAACAAGGTGCTTTAGGTGATTAGCTAGAGCCGTGTGATGATCATCTTTTTTCCTCCCTACTGACCTGCACCTTGTCTGTGGAAAGAATGTCCAAGACTGCGGACAGACTCAAAAGACTTCAGCAGATTAGAGAGGAAATGTCCCATGCCCCTCCAGTGTGGACCAGAGTCTAAACTATTGGGAGCAAGTACCCCTCTGCTCAAGAGAGAGGGTACAAACCACAAGGTGACCTGCGGCTTTTGCTGTGTGACTCCAGAGAGGATGTAAGGAAATGGGATGAAAAACCCACTTCTGTGCTCGCAGCACAGGTACGTGAGTTGAGAGGAAGAACAAACATCAGAGGAAATTCTGCAAGGATAAATGCAGCTCCAGTTTCTAGTGGGTGAGTCCTCAGACAGAATAGAAGGGCTGATCTTGCTTCTGGTCCAATTGAAAGGATCTCTAGTTTATATTTACAAGAAATATCAATGAGGAGCATGACCAGAACTAGAGAGGCCCTGCCTCCAGCCAGATGGAGGAAAGGAACAATCAGATCTATTGGACTGTGTGGATCCAATGGCTTGGTACATCAGACCCACAGGAGTGTAAAGCTTTAGTTGACCCCAGAGCACAATACACCTGATGCCATCAAGACATGTAGGGACAGGATTCATTTCTGTTCCTGGGGTGATAGGGAGAACTGGACAGTTGACTGTACTGGAAGATGAAACGACCCTGTCTGGGAATGAATGGCAAACACCCCCACTGTGACTGGCCCAGAGGCCCTGTGCTTCCTTGGCAGAGATTGCCTCAGGTATTTCAAGTGTCCAAAAAGGCCATTGTTAGGCTTTTGGGAGAGCTGCTGTGGAGACAAAGGAAATTAAACAGCTGAATACCTTGCCTGGTCTCTCAAAGGACCCTTCTGTTGTGGGACTGATGGGCATTGAAGAACAGCAGGTACCAATCACCACCAAAGGAGTGCACCACTGATAGCACCACGTCAACCAGGATTCTGTGAACCCCAGCCATGAGATGGGTTCTGGAGAACCAGGGAGTGGCCAGCAAGGCTCATTCGCCCTTTAGTGGCCCTTTATGGCCAGTCTGTGAGTGCAGTGGAGAGTGGAGACTGACAGTGAACTATCATGATCTGGATGGAGTCACACCATCCCTGAGTGGTGCTGTTGAACATGTTGGAGCTTCAGTACAAGCTGTACGCCCTGTACACATTTTTGTACAATCTGTCGTTAGTATTGTTGCTGTCACAGTTTGTTGCCCTATTCCATTGCTGTTTCCAATAAATTGCTCTTATCTCAGCCCATGACTTTTACTGTTTGCAATTCCAATTCTCTTCTCCATCCCGCCACAGGGGAAGAGGGAAGGAAGGAGGAAAAGAGGGAAGGAGAGATGGAGGGAAGGAGGTATGGAGAGGAGAAAGTGAGAAATACCTTTCCTAAACGATGACAGACCACTGAATATTGGTTCTGGAATAAAATTAATGAAATTTTAAAGTGAATCAGTAGAGAATTAAAACATTGTTTTCATATGCAGCTCACTGGTATTATACAACATTACAGCTTACATAACAGTCTTACATAACAGCTACAATAATAACATAATAAACAAGAAACAGATAAGCTAAAGCTTTTTTGTTTACTGTGATTTTAAATATCTTAGAAGGTGGTTTTTATAGCAAGTATGTTACTTATGCAGTGGAAAATGATGATACAGTTATTTGCAAAGGTCGAACATAGCTAAATTTGTGTTTCCTATTAATGAATGTGGCACAGCAACGTTTAAAAGACCCTTCATCAACTCCATTTGCGGTAATTGTAAATCTTTCAATGTGACTATTTGAGCAATTCTTTAAAAAATATGAGTAATTTGCCATTAAAAATTGTTTTCACAGTTTAAGACTTAGAGATGTTGCAACTGTGAACTCTAGAAGACTCTACAAAGCAGAGAAAATTAGGGTGTCTCATGGAGTTGCTGGTTTTTCCTCCAAGGAAATAATAAAATATAATATGACCATCTACAAAAAGAGTAAGAGGAATTGAGTGCTGGCTGGATCAGTTGAGTTCTAGATATACAAGTAGTGAAGGTGCTAGAATAATTAATTGATACAGCATTGAATTTTTATTCAGGGACAAATCCTAAAAAACATATTTCTGTCCTACAAGACAAACTTTTTCTTTAAATAAGTACTCTTTCTTTCTTTCTTTCTTTCTTTCTTGGATAACTTATTTAAGTGAAGATATTACAGCCAGACTTTCATTTTTAAAATAAAAATGCCCTTTTAAATAATGAGGGATAATGATGAGAAAAAGTGCTGAAATTTTGAAAAATACATTTAAAAATATTTTAGAATTTTTTTCAAAGAAAATTGAGAGGAAGTTTCACAGGCTGAAGATCAGTTTATGTATTATAGGTATACCAGAAGCCCTGGACAGCCAACCAGGCAAGGAGGTGAAGGTGCTGGGAGCAACCGAGGGTGATGGAACAGCTCCAGGGAGCCACTTGGAGCACGACAAACAGACAAACAGGAGCATGGTACAGCAGTGAAGTCATGAGTTTTTGCAGGTGGATCAAGCAGGAAGGTCTCATCTCTGACCATCCAATAGAGGCAGCAGAGAGACTCAGTAGCTGCTAAGGAAGAGAAGGAGAGCTCCTGTTAGCTGCTGGTTTATTGGAGTACTACAGTAAACTTCATCAGTTATAGTGCTGCTGACGCTCTGTAAAACCCAATTCCCTGTAGCTTCCTGGGTCACTGAACCAGTCTTGTCAGAGGCCTCCAGACAGAGAGACAGACAGACCTGCTAATCAGAGTGCCAGGAGTGGCACTCTCAATGGCTGCCAGGAATGCCTGATGCCTTTTCAGGAGGCTGCAGCTGACAAGCTGTTCTTTAGCAGGAAGTGTGCTGTGGTTGAAGAGCTATGTCACGAGGTGAAGGAGCTAGAGGTGAGGCAAAGGCCAGCTTGGCTGAAGAGAAATATTCTCTTGGAAATAAGGCAAACAAGGAAGGTGTATGCCCAGTGGAAGCAAGGTCAGGTGAAATGGGAGGAATACAGAGGTGCTGTTTCCACTGAAGGGAGAAAATTCATATACCCAAAGCTCAGCTGGAATTAAAGTTGGCCAGAACCATAGGGGAAAATCAAAAGAGATTTTTCAAATATAATAATGGCAAAAGGCAGTGTAAAATAACATCAGCCCATGACATGATGAGGATGGTCACCTCACAAACAGGGGCAGGGACAAGGCAAAGGTATTCAATGCAGTCTTTACCTCTGTTCTCAGCACAGATGATGAAGCAAGGGTGTTTCAGTACCCTCAGCTGGAGAACCATGGCTGTGAGAATGATAAATGCTCAGTCAAGTCTGAAATGGTGTGGGATTAGCTGCATCTGTACAAATCTATGAGGCCTGATAGAATTTATCCAAGTATCCTCAGATCTAGCTATCTGACATAGCAAAACTTCTCTAGATGCTTTTTGATAGATCTTGGGAATCTGGAGATGTCCAGCTGATTGGAAGCTGGTGAACATTACCCCAATTTTCAAGAAGGGCAAGCAGGAGGATCCTGGAAACTACAGGCCGGTCAGTCTCACGTTAGAGCCTGGTAAACTTATGGAGAAGATAATTTAGGGAGGTATTGAAAAACACGTCAAAGACAATGCAGTCATCAGTCATGGCCAGCACAGCTTCATGAGAGGAAAGTCCTGCTTATCAAACGTGATTTCTTTTCATGACAAGGTAACCTACCTAGCTGATCAAGGGAAGCCAGTGGAGATAATCCTTTTGGATTTCAGAAATCTTTCAGTGCTCTCTCTCATAGTGTCCTTATGGATAGAATGTGCAGCACTCAGCTGGGTAGACACATTGTGGGTGGGCAACTGGCTCAGGGATTTGGCACAAAGGGYGAATGGGGTGACATGAGACTGGTGACCTGTCACCAGTGGGGTTCCACAGGGTTCCATCTTAGCCCTGTGCTCTTCAACATCTTCATAAATGGCTTGGATATGGGACACAGGTCTGGAAGGGGATACTATGCAAGTTCACAGAGATGATACAAATTGGGACTAGCTGTTGTCTCCCTCGAAGACAGGGAGGCCCTGCAGAGCAATCCTGAAAAATTAGAGGACTCAGCAATCACTGGCCATATTAAATTCATTCAACAAGGAAAAGTGCCAGATTTTGCTTCTTGGATGGGGCAGTTGTGGATGGATGGACAGTCTGGGGAATGAGATGCTGGAAAGCAGTGCCATGGAAAGGGACCTGGGGGTCCTGGTCAGTAGCAAGTTGAACATGAGCCAGCAGTGCCCTGGCAGCCAGGAGGACCAAGCATGTCCTGGGGGGCATCAGGCCCAGCATCGCCAGCTGGGCAAGGGATGGGATTGTCCTGCTGTCATTTGYACGGGGGCAGCCTCACCTCCAGTTCTGGGGGCACTTTTGGGAATCACAATATAACAAAGAAATTAAGCTGTTACAGAGTGTCCAAAGAAGGGCCATGAGAGCAGTGAATGCCCTTGAGAGGAAGCTGAGGTCACTTGATCTGTTCAGCTTGGAGAAGAGTAGACTGAAGGGAGACCTCATGGCAGTCTGGAACTTCCTCGTGTATGGAAAAGGAGGGCAGACACTGATCTCTTCTCTGTGGTGATCTGAGACAGGATCTGGGGGAGTGGCCTGAAGTTTTGTCAGAGAAGGTTTAGGTTAGACATTAGGAAAAGGTTTTTCATCCAGAGGGTGGTTGGGCGCTGGAGCAGGTTTCCCAGGAAATCATCACAGTAGCAAGCCTGAAAGAGTTCAAGAAGTGTTTGGACAATGCTCATGAGCACATGTGATTCTTGGAGATGGTGCTGTGCAGGGTCTGGAGTTGGGCTCAATGATCTTTTTGAGTCACTTCCAACACAGTATATTCTGTGATTCTGTGATTCTCTCATTTTTGTAGGGAAAAATGTATTTGCTCATACATAGGATAGAAAAATTTTAAAGAAAAATGTGGAATGGGAGAACTTCTGGCCTGTTGGTTAAATCAAAAGAAGTAGATCAAAAATCTGCTCAAGTTTCCACTATAGGAGGCAAAAAGAATTAGTGAAATTTATAAAACTTTAATATTAATTTTGGCATTTCATACTTAATCTGGTGGGGAAAAGTATTAACTTCTCATCTCATATACTGTTGCAGTAGGAGCTAGAAATGCCGTACCAAATAACTCCTACTCCACCATTCCTATTACAAGTAGTCAAAGTTAATTGCTACATGAAAATGATTGTACAATCCTGTTTGTATCTCTTCAATGTTATATAACCTAAAGATAACATTTTGAAAGGTATTTTGTGCAGCGGAAGAAGCTCCTCCAGAAAAGTCTTATGATGATTCCTCAGGTGAAGTCTCCTCTTTCACTAGCAGGATAGTGTGTTCAGGAAGATTATTCTTCTCACAACCTGAATTGTCCTCTATTCCAAAATGTGAGGAAGTACTAATGGCGTGTTGAAACAGAGGGCAAGTGAAGTTTGTGATGACAGGAATGTGTCTTTTGTTTTAGACAAAATTAATTAGAAATTGAAAAATATATGTAAGAACTGAGGGGAGATATAGACGTGCTAATTTTATGACTGTTGTAGTTTGAGACGAAGTAAGTTTTCTGAGATATGGTCAGGCCAATAAGTGTTCAGATTTGAATATTGGCACCTGGTGTGGCTACTGGGGACATTAGATACGCTTCTGAGAACACAGGGGTTAAAAGCAGAGCACTCCCGAGAGAAGATCTCTTGAATTCCGGAGGGAAGCAGGTCAGACCTCCCCCGGCCCAGCTGTCCGCTGCTGGGTGGGAGAGGGGAAGGCCATGCGGCCGGGTGAGGTAGGCCGGGCCTTGGACAGAGACGGGAGGTGAAGAGGCCCTAAGGATGGAAGGGACTTGTCATAGGTAGAAATTTCTATTTGGGATGCAGTGTGAATTTATCCTTAAACTACTCATATCTTCATAGAGAAATTTTGCAAGTACAGCCTGTTACATAACAGGTATGTGTATTCTAAATGAGTAATACCCTGGTTTTTGAGTTGGTTTGCCTCCACCATGGAAGCATGTGATTGTGCTTTAGATTGATGTGCTTTAGATTAACTTCAAATCAGTGAAACAACTATATATATCAAGTGATTACCAGCCAAAACTCTTGATGCGCCTTCATAATTTATGGATAAAGGCATATTTTCTTCTAGCTTATAATCAGTAGCTGCAGTGCGTCACTTCTTGCTGATACCTCTCTCTCATCACCGATGGTGTTGGGTGCCTATGGCTGCATAATTTAATGTTCAGGTGACTGAAGCTGGGTGCACTGTGTCCCGCTCCAAGATAATGTCTGCTCTCCAAAAGACTGGGCAAGACAGCTATGCTGAAGTTCATTGCTGAGGAAGTTGATTGGAGGAGGGGGAGTGGTTGGCCCACATGCCTAACAATGCTGTTAAAGGCCATGATGCAATGACATGAAAAGGTCCAAGCATAAAACTGTTCCCAAAACTAGATTCTCTGTTTTCAGCTCCATTTAGCAAGATGAAATTTATCTTCTTAGCTATATGCAACAATCATGTAGTGAGCATGACTGAGTGGGTCTCATTCCACCTACACTTCAGCTCTTTGCAAGTGTAAACTCACTCAAAAATAATTCATACAGTTTTATTAGTTTGCAGAAATGCAATTTCCTGGTTGCAGAATTATCTGGGTATGTAGCAAGCTCAGTGCCTCTTTCTTCATACTTCCCCCTTATTTTTTTTTACATGTGGTAGATGGAATTAACTAAAACATTGTCTGAGGGTGTTTCTTTTGCTGCTCATGGGCATTTCACATCTCAAGTCCTTAATGCATCATTTAAAACATACACTCATTGCTTTGGGTAAACTCCTGGGCTTAAAAGTAAATTACAGTAAATCAAAACTAATTGGTATTTTGCACTCAAATAGCACTTTCATACTATGACTTATCACTGTGACACTTTTCCCTGAGAGTGTTGAGTACCTCAGAATATTTATCCCACCAAACTAATGCAAACTATTTAAAATTATTGCATTTGCAGCTATTATTAAGTATTGTGACATGCTATGATTTTTCTCTGTAGTTTTTTGTTTGTTTGTTTGTTTTTGTTTGTATGTAGGTTTTGTAAATTTTTCCCATGGGAACTAAACAGTCAGAAGTCCCTTTTGAGCTTAAGAAAGGGTAAGTTTTAATGAACTGCCCAGAAAACAGCTGTTTGTGCTCAAGTGGAGTTAATATGTTTCAACAGCAAAACCACTAGGGCTTGAAACAATGAGGTGCTTGAGCCTAAATGGATTTTACAGTATTGTACATGAATGTGATTTTAAAATTCATATAAAAGCTTTTCCGTATCATGTTCATGCATATTTCATGCATATTTCATGCATATTTCAGTATCATATCTTTTGCTTCTCTATGCAATTTTTGACAAAGCTGAAACACTTGCTGGAGCTGTAGGTACTGTTGATTATTACTACTGGCATAGTAATAATGAAGATGAAGATACATATTTATTTTAGTGCTTGGCCTTGCTAAGCACTATGATGTTGAATGAGACTGTGTGTTGGCAGGCATTGTATTTTCTGGTTTGCTTGGATTTTGGGATTTTTTTAAGGAGTTTATTTCATCCATATATGAAACATGTCAGCACACATTTGTTTTCTGTGAAGATAAAAGCAATTAACATCTCCCTATATTCACCAGCATAACTGCCAGTCACATCCCATCCGCAAATACGAGCCTTACCTTATTTCAACAGGACCTTTTTTTTTTAATAAACTCACAGTTATTTTGATTCATTTGAAGCGCAGAGTCTTAATGCTATGAATCTGCTGAGATTTGTAGAAGTTAGTACATCTTCCATGTTTTTCTTCCATTTTTTTTTTTCTGGCATATTGACTAGCACCAGGTTGAAAGGGCAGAACATCTAAAAAGCTAGCAAACTGTAACTAAAACAATTTCTTTGTCACTTGCTTCCATTTTCTGATCAATTCATTTTACCTATGTGTTTGCTTATGTGCAAGTTTATTATACATAATTGTCTTTTACCTATATTAGACAATTGTAAATGACTTCTTCATTCAGCATTGCTCTCTAAATGTGTGATGTTTTACATCTCTTCATTTTTCTATCAGTTATGGTAAATGTTTCTGAACAAAGCTGATGGTGACATAGTCTTCTGAGCTTTGGCTACAGAATTATTTTTGTTGGGCTAAGTTCACTCTTTAGGCAGATGATTTATAAAAAAACAGATACTGTCTTGTTACTTCTCTTCCCTGTATTTCTTCCCCTTCTAAGTCACCCTCACTCTCGATAAACAAAGGAGGGATCACTGTAGTGAAGGCTCTTGACAAATAGTCAGGCTTTCTGACAGTTCTGTAGAGGAATGGTCCTTTCGGACGCTTGCTGTAGTTATGCTTGATCAAATCCTGCAATTGTTTTCCTTTGCTGCTGACAGGACAGTGGTGTGTACCTCGTGTCTCCAGTCTCCATCACCAGGGAGCTCTGGCATCTTTTCAGCATCTTCAGCATTTTTTATTATGTTCTGCAGCAGGAGTTAGTCTTTTATCTACAGCTCAGGCATTTTTTCCCTGCAACCCTACCAGATTATCTCCTACTGTTGACAACAGACCTTGAATTTCTTCTCCTCAGATTAAAGTCTCTAAAGGGATTTGTTTTGAAACATTACTGCCTCTTTCGTTGCAATAACTCTCATGCTTTTTAGAAGCAGGAGAAATGGATTGAGAAACAGGTTGCAAAATCTCTGGTGGCCATCCCTGCTGGTTGAGAGTACCCATTGTCATGTTTAATTCATATTCTGATTCCTGAAACCCTCAAAAATGCTGTAGACAAAACCTGCTTGCAAAAAATGTAAGCTGCTTTCAGTGACCTGGGAATATCTTGGGTTTCCACTTTTTTCAGGTGCTTTTTAATAGCCACATGTCAGAAGGATGTCACTGAGCACTGATACCTTTTGAAAGTCTCATTTTGATTATCACATATGACATACTTCAACCTAGTCAGTGTGAAAGTCCATTGAAAATAAGAAACTTAAAAACCAACTAGATTACTGTGTTAAATCCTGTAGTACTTGTTTAGAAGAGATGTGATGTTTTCCAAACTGTGACCTAAAAGGGAAGCTTTTCTTCTCTAAGTTATATTAAATTGTGGTAGAATTTGGCTAGTTATTTTTTATTTGCATTTAAATTTCATTTCTCAGGTCTACGTGAATGTTTTTAAATATCTGTGTTCTCAATCAACTGGCAGAGACTTCCCAGAGAAGGTGTGGCTGCTCCTTCTTGGAAGTGCTTAAGGTGAGTTTGGATGAGGCTTTGAGCAAACAGGTCTAGTGGAAAGTGTTCTTGCCCATGTCAGGGGAGGATGGAACTTACTAAATGATCCCTAAGGTCCCTTCCAACCCAAACCATACTATGGATCTTTGAATGGAATTCTGCAAAGACTGAAAAGAAAAACTGTTTTATATTCTAAGGAGATTTTTGTTCATAGGTTACTAGTTCATTCTGAGTTTATGCCATTAAAATTTGGGATACTATAGAAGAAAAAAAAATGTAGCCATGTGTAGAAAATTAAAAAAAAGAAATGACCAACAAACAACTCTCAACCTCCTGTAAGGATTTGGACTTGCTAGCAAGAACTTAAAAAAAATAATATATATTTTTAAAAGCAATTATCCATTTGGACTGCTTTTTCCTCAAAAAGTGTTATTCTTTCAAGTTTCGAAGTAAAGCTTCGAAAGTTAGTAGTTTCAGTAAGACAATTTTGCACTGCTGCTAAGTAAGTAAAAAGAAACACTATCTTCATATTCATCTCAATGGAGTTTTTTTTCAAGTTTTGATAACGGAATATTCATATGGTTAGGAAAGTAACTGAATCAGGTCCTCAGTTTATTTGTTACTGTTTGCATGCCAAACAACAAAAAAATCATATATAAATTCTGCTCCTTCTAGTAGTACTTTAACCTCTGTGTTTGTGTCTAATTCATTCATTCTGTTAGGCACACTACCAGATGTTTGTATTATTTGAAAATCCAATTGCACCATGACAAGTTGCTTCACATTCCAGCGGAAGCTTCCTTTCAGTGAAGTGGCTAAAAGTCTTTAGAGCAGGCTTCATTTCAGCACACACAACCAGGAGCATCATTATATGTGTGTTTTACTCAGCAATAAGGTCCTCTTACTTTTACTGTTGCGAAAGAAAACATCTAGCACAGATGAGTTTTGCACAACTGCTGACTCCATTTAGTAGGACCTGGCCTGTGAAACTGCATGGAAAACTTGCTGCTCAAGCAGTATGAAGCTGTTGTGTTCAATCTATGTGACAGACTACAACCAGCATGGACACATGGTTATATCTTTCAATCATGGAAATTTAGCCAACTCCATTCCTGCATTCAGCTAGTGGGTGTGACAATGGTCTCACTAATCACAGTTATGCAAGTTTATTTTGAAAAATGTTTTTCTTAAATCCTCAGAGATGTGTAAATGTTTATTATATATTCTTGACTCATAAAAGACTTTTATGAAGATCAGACCTGCAAAACAACTTGTAGTTCCTTCTTGAATTTAATTGTATTATAGTTCGAGATCAATGTTGCGATGTTGCTTTGAACTCATATGGTAGATAAACATGAAAAAAATCTCATTGCAATTAGATTTTCCTCTCACCCATAACATTGTCTGTAGGATTAAGGCTTAATCTAGCAATTTACTGTGTACTTATACAAGTTGCTGAGCACTCTGAGCTCCCACAGACATCAATGGATTTGTATACTGATGACAGAATTACATGCCACAAGAACATTAAATATAGGGTTTAAAAATCTGTCTTTTCTCTCATTATTGATAGTAGTTATTGCCATTTATCATACTGAGTTTTTCTTTCTTTAACCTGAAATTGTTACTAAATACACAGATAGATTTTGTTCTGACATTGCATTAATAAAAATCAGATATCTTAATGAAAGCCCTGTAAGCCACCCATATTATTATCAGATGGAAGTAAAAAGGAAATAAGAAACCTATTCTTTAATTTTCATGTAAAAATATTCTCTCTCAAAATTGAGGGAGAGGATATTTTATTAAAATGTTATGGGAATCATGAGGAGAGCTTATTTTTTGTCTTTTCCTTTTAATGTTAGGTAGGAATTAAATAAGTGTTAATGATAAAAAATGTTAAGTATACTTGTTAATAATTATACATATATTAATAAACATATGTTATTTCATTTAAAGGAGAAAAAGGAGCAATTGCACCATACCGTAGAGATTCAAATATGTTATTGTGTGAATAGAAATGTATACATGTAACGAAGGTGGCCAAAATCCACGGCTGAATATGAAGAATAGATTTATTCCATCACCATGCTGTCAAAGGGAGGACACATACACTACTAAGCTTACTCTATCTTAGCATGGGCAAAGAGCGCTCAGGCAGTTCCTGGTCTCACGTATAAGAAAGACCTGGGGCAGGCACAATCCTTCATAAGGCTGTGTTTTACAATGTCCAAGCTTCTTATCTCACTTTCACCCCTAGAAGGAGGCCAGTTTTTCCCTATGGGAAAATGTTTTTAAGTCTTTAGCAACATCCTCTTATCTTTGACAGAATTCCATTTCTTTCAGCAGACAGAAAACAATGCAAAGCATACACAAATACATGAAATTTTCACACTGAGTATTTTAGCATCTCCCATGTGCAAGGTTGGTCTTTGAGCAAAAGCAGTTCTAAAAAAACTTATTTTCTTTCTCCTCATCAATCTCACATTTTAAAAATTTCTTTCCAGCACTCATTTTGTTAAAAATTAAAATTTTGCATTGGTTGAATTAAGGCATCCTGATTATATTAATGAGAGATATATGAAGTTTGAACCTGTTTTCTAAAATGACTATATATAAACACCTAATGTCGTGTTCGACGGGTTACTTTTAGGCAATGACTGTGGATAGAATAATTTGGTTATTGTCCAGTTCAGCCCAGAAAGGAGAGACGGGAAAAGAACAAAAGGATTTCATTTGACAATCTTTTCATTGCAGTTTATTTTGTTGAAGTTTAAAATGTGAGACTTCTGCAGTATTTTATTAGCTTCAGTGGTAAGCAATCACTGACAGAGTTGAGTTAGAAGAAACCATATGAGTTAAACAAGAGAGAAAGTAAGTAGTCTCATACTTTGATATTGCAGAATTTAAGCATGAGCTGAATTTCCCAGGAGTCCAGGAAAGCATCCCCTCCATCCCCACCCACTGCCAATTGACAGTACTTTAATGCATTTTATTAATGAATTATGAACTGAAACACATTAGACTGTAACTCTAGCAGATGGATATTAGCAGACTGTCATGTGCACCCCAAGGAAGTTTGCTGGCAACACCAAGCCATGTGTTGCAGTTGAAATGCTGGAAGGAAGCAATGCCATCCAGAGGGACCTTGAGCTGCTTGAGGCGTGGGTCCATGCAAACCTCACGGAGTTCAACAAAGCAAAGTGCACGGTCCTGCTCTTGGGTCATGGCAATCCCAAACACACCTACAGGTTGGGAGAGAAGTGAGAGCAGCCCTGAGGAGAAAGAATTGGTAGTGATGGCTGATGAAAAATTCAACCTGAGCTGGCAGTGCTCACAGCCCAGCAAGCCAAACGTGTTCTGGGCTGCATCCAAAGGAATGTGGCCAGCAGGAGGAAGGAGGTGATTCTGCCCCTCTGCTCTGCTCTTGTGGGACCCCACCTGGAGTGCTGTGTACAGTTCTGGCGTCCTAACAGAAGGAGAATGTGGAACTGTTGGAGCAAGTCCAGAGGAGGGCCAAGAAATTGATAAGAGGACTGGAGCATCTCTACTAAGAAGACTGGTTGAGAAAGGGCTGTTCAGCCTGGAAAAGAGAAGGTTGTATAGAGACCTCCTGGCAACCTTCCAGTAACTGAAGGGAGCCTACTGGAAAGCTGGAGTGGGACTCTTTATTAGAAACTGTAGTGATAGGACAGGGAATAATGGCTAAATTAAAGAGGGAAAATTTAGTTTAGATTTTAGGAAGAAATCTTTTACTATGGGGGAGGCAGGACACTGAAGAAGGTTGCTCAGGGAGGTTGTGAATGCCCCATCTGTGGTGGTGTTCAAAGCCAGATTGGTTTGAGCTCTGGAAAACTGGCTTAGGCGGAGGTGTCCCTGCCCATGGCAGCAAGGATTGAAACTAGATGATCTTTAAGGTCCATTCCAACCACTTAGCATTCCATGATTCAACTTGTGGGAAGGCATGCAAAGATGTTCATCGATTTCAGTGAACTCTGTGCTTACAAATTATCTGACTAACACAGTATGTGTAAAAATTATTTTCAAATTTACAGTTTGAAAATAATAATCCATGATAATCCTTTTGACTTACAACTGGAAAAGTAACTTTTAACTTTGCAGTAATTTAAGACCCTAGGTCATTAATTATACTAAAAAGGTTTGTTCTATGACTTTATAAGGAAACATCAAATCCATCTAACTCAATTTACCAGATGACTTTTTAGTATGCAGCATTTTCTGACAGCTAATTGAAAAACGCCAGTGGACATAGAACTGGCAAAATAACTGTTGCTGCCTTCTGTGCCTTGATTTTAGGGTTGGCAGAGTGCTTATAACAATTGAAGTTTACCCCTACATTAACTGTTGCTTCAAAAGGTTCTGCTGACAGAGTATGAGTTAATATTCTCACTGACAGTAATTTATAAATGCACTTTCCAACAGAGATAATAATCTTATTAAATTTTGCACAAGATAATCATCACTGCAGCAAACAATTAATGAATTCTATGAGAATTTTGGATTTCTAGCTGGCAATGGAGCTGCACACTGCATGTACTTGGTAATGCATGCATCACCACATAATGACTAATGAGACAAGGTAAAGAAATTGAAATTTTTTTCATTCCATCAATATGTAGTTGGTGTAGGATGCCAGATATAAAATCGTTGGTGTATTTGCCTAGTTTTCCAGATCTTGTAATGATTTATTCAAACTTAAACAACCAGTATTAGGTCAATATTTTGAAAATGATCAGATCCAAAAAGACCAATTTAATCGATAAGTAGAAGAATTTCTTGTAAATAAAACATTGAATATATGTAAAAAATAAAGTTATTACTTACAGCCTGAAGTTTTGGGTCACAGTTGGTCTYATCTGAAGAAATCACTAATGACTACAGTTCAATATCCCCAAATACCATCAGAATGACTCTATAATCCCCAAATTCTGATGGTATTTAAGGATATTCTCTATAATGATAAACATGAATTCATATGAGCAGTAATCAGAAATAAAACATGGCATCCTGAAAAGAATACAAATTCCTTTCCAACTCTGTGTGGTATTTTATATGAAATAACTGTTTGAATATTTGTGAATCTTCCTTGTGTTCTGCATATAATGCAATCAAATGGACCTATTTATAAAAGTGTCTGAGAGAATGAGGTACCATGTCAAAACATAAAGATATATTTAGCTGATTAAAGTGAGTCTGGTAATATGACTTTTCACTTTGATACACAAGAATTAGCGTTTAGAATTATTTGGATTGGTATTATTACGTATCAAGCAAAATTCATGTTTACCGAATATGCATTAGATTTCTTTGCACAATATATATATCTATTTCCTATGAAGTGTATTTTTAAAGATATGTCTTTCATAAAAGGCTTGGTTTTTATGACTATGGCCTTTGGAGACCCAGTACTTACATGATGACATACTTGTACCCTATGTACAGGCATTTGACTTGCTGGAACAAGAGCAGAAAATTATCTATCACAGAATTTGCCTCCACAGAATCTTCTGAGTTGGAAGGGACTCACAAAAATCATTGAGTCCTACAGTGAATGTAGATCAAACCCACAACCCTGGCATTCTTAATACCACACTTTAACCAACTGTGCTAATCTCAGGGTTCATAACTACTCTCACAGTCTCCTTCTGGACAAAATATCACCTCAATAACCGTGTTAATTGATGGGTGAGCAAGTGGGTCAGAGATTGTGTGCAAATGATTGTAGTGCATGAGGTGTCATCAGACTGGCGACTGGTCACTAATGGGGCACCAAAAGGGCTCCATCCTCACTCCTGTGCACTTCAACTCTTCCTTAACAATTTGGACAGACGATTTAAGGGAATACTAAGTTTGCCAATGGTACTAAAGTGGAACAAGGACAGCCCTACTTGTGTGTGTAGATGGAGAATGAGAGGCTGGAAAACAGTGCCATAGAAAGGGATATGAGGGTCCTGGTCAGTGGCAAGTTGAACATGAGCCAGCAGTGCCCTAGCAGCCAGGAGGGCCAAGCGTATCCTGAGGGTGCATCAGGCCCAGCATTGCCAACCAGGCGAGGGAGGGGATTGTCCTGCTCTGCACTGGGGCAGCCTCGCCTAGAACATTGCATCCAGTTTTGGGCACTGCAATATAACAAAGAAATTAAGCCATTTGAGACTTTTCAAAGGAGAGACATGAGGATGGTGAATTGCCTTGAGGTGAAACTGTATGAAGTCACTTGGTCTGTTCAAGCTGGAGAAGAGAAGACAGAGCAGAGATCTCATCATGTCTTCAACACCTTCAGTAGGGAAAGTGTAGGGATAGGGACTGATTTCTGCACTCTTGTGAACAGTGACATAGTTTGAGGAAACTCTCCTGAAAGGTATGTTAATGCACGCAGAAATAAGGAGGTGATTGATGACAGTTGACATGGTGTCACCAAGGGCAAAACATGCCTGACAAATTTGCAGACAATTTCTGTGATGGTGCCTCAGCAGAGGTGGATGAGGAAAGAGTGACTTATCTGGACTTGTGCAAAAGATTTGACATGGTTCTGAACAACATCCCTACCTCTAAAATGGAGAAATATGGATTTGAGAGATAGATCACTCAGTGGCTGAGGAATTGGCTGGATGGTCACACTCAAAGCAAAGTCTATTATCTAATATTGAAATGAATGTGGCTTTGTTGTCCTCTACCTAATTAAAGTACTTATGGTTTTGTTTTGGATAAACCCCAATATTTCAAATTCCTATCTTTTCGTATTAATGTGGTTGGTGCCTTCTACCAAACATGAATAGCTCAGGGAAGGTAATACATGCTGACTATGTTGCATTCATAAGTTATGTGACAATACTTGAATTCATAATTCCCGCTTCAATGTCATAGCTTACCATCAGAAGAAGATAATCACACAAAAGTTAACCTTTGATTCCTCTAATGGCTTGCATGAGAATTAATTCTTTATCTCTTGCAATGAGTGTTTCCATACCTGTTTTTAACAAATTTGAGCAAATATGTGAGAGTGGTTTGATGTAATCACAGGCAAAATTATAATGGACAATATCAATGTAATTCTCTGAAACTTTGCTGACAGTGGAGTTAATGGCGCTGTGGTTTTTTTTAAAGAGGATCTAGTTCCATTATTTACAGGATAAAATTTATGGGAGAATGTCTCGATCTTTTAGCATCTATGTCAAGCATAAGTTGAGCAAATTATTTCAGTATATTCATGGTGTGCTGCAGACAAGTTGAGTTTCTCTATTTCCTCCTGACTTTGTATTGACACCTAAATAAAACCTGAAAGCAAGTTAGCTGCCCAGATTTTTAAAGCTTTATAAAACTTTTTAAAGCTTTTTAAAGCTTTTTGAAATGTCCTGTATTTACATTGTAAACACAATATTTTCTGAAGTGGTTCGTAGAAAGGAAATAAAATATTTCATAAAGGCTTTGCATGCTTGTATACTATATTTATCTTTCCATTTCAAAATATATTATAAATTATTTACAAATATTAAAAAATAAAATCAAGTAATAATAAGCTAGTAATAACTTGGTTTTATACTTAAGGAGGTGCTTTCTCCTGAAGTGATGTCTGTAAGTGAGCTCAGTGTCTCATTTATGCTTCTGGGGTGTTTTGAGCTGAGCACAGGCAGCAGAGCAGCTGCAGCTTAATTTGATAAGAAACCTCTAATTTGTGAAAGGCAGTGTACTTAAAAGTGCCTGATGGATGTCATACTGTGGAAAAAGTACTGTGGCRTATGTACAAACCAATCTTTGTCCACTACTTAATTTTGTTTAGTGTAAGCAAAGAAAATCTAGGAATTTTAAGTGTAATATATTGTAAGATGCTGTACTGTATTTACAGAAAGACAGTTTGAGAGACAACTATAGTTTCCTGTACTATACCCATCAGCCCTCTATTATTTTAGATATTTGGAGAGTTAATATGATGCTTTATTAGCTGTTAATTATGAGGGATTTTTTCACATTTTTAAGAATGAAAGGCATATGAGAATGTTTTGTTTCTGCACACGTAAGATTAATTATGATTTAATTCAGTAGAATTCATATCTTTTTAGAGACATGGATGGCTCAGTCATGTAACATAAGAGGCTGTGGCTTTATCCCCTTTTTGGAAATGTCTTCTAGCCTGTATACTCTTGAAGAAATATTACTGTTATACTGTCTAAAGAATCAGGAGTTGCATGTACTGGGGTATGTGTCATGAACTTGTATATACTGTGTGCTTTAAAGCTGAGCTATAAAGTTAAACTTTTTAATCTTTTTTATTTCAGAAAGGTTTTTTTCTAAGGATCACCTTCTGTGCTCTTCATGGGTACGAATAGGGGTATTTTTATTTCTATCAAAATTCGTCCCATTCAAACTGCTTCTGAATTCAAATAATCTGATTAAAATATRCTTTTACTGTCTGTTTATCGCAAACAAGTTCCAAATCTGAAACAATGTGATGTGCCTATGGGAGATGAAATTCCTGAATATTTTTGCCCAAATGACTGGCCTGATACTGACTGGGGAGTTTTTAGTTTATTTGTTTTTGTTTGGTGTGTTTGGGTTTTTTTTTGTTTGTTTGTTTGTTTTAAATTCAGTCTGAGTATGGTTAAAACTGTCAAGCCAAGCCTAATGGCACAGACCTGAACTTGGTCTTTCCATTCAGGCCTGAAACCCCTTCTCTAAAAAGAAAGAAGATTCAACTTTATTTGCTCATAATAGGTGACTTTCTGGTGGCTATAAAGGAAACTGGTAGAAAGAAATAATGACTTTAGCAACTATAATGGCTGTAATCCAGTATAAGGCAAACTGTTTCTAGCAGTTCAATTTTATCAGGGAAGAATGCATTGAAAACCAATATCAACCTGTCATGGTTATCAACCTGATCTTGGTTAAGCAGATGAAACCCTCTTTGTGTCACTTGATTTGTGTGAGTTGAAGTGCTTTGCATGGAGAATTATTTTCTGTTAGTAGTAATTTTTACTTGCAGGTTTGCCAAGTCCTAGATATTAAATGACTGATCTGCCCTGCAGAATGTTATTAAAGAAAGTAGGGTTGCATACTCATCTACATTTTCCAAGTTAATCCTGAAGCTATCACCCGATCTGCAGATGTTATATGACAGCTGGAGCAATGGGCTTAGGGAAAAAAAAAGTTTTTTGATTTTTTTTCCCTATAACTGGACTGTTAAATGAACTTCTTTGTTTATTTGCAGGAATCTAAATCTGATTTTAATTTGGAGGACCTGAAAAAAGCCAGAAACTCAAAACACTATTTAGCAACATATTTTTAAGAACAATGGGCTACAATATAACTCTTCCAAGGGACAGTGCTCCTTCACCTCCAAACTGATACACTGGAAAGAGAGTTATACGATTGCCTCAATTTTATTTTAAAAACAGTAACAGAATTTTTGGTTTAATTACTATAGTGCTGTCTTTTAATACTTGAGATGATATCACACAATTCAGACAGCAAGAGGGAATCTCTGTGCTTGCCACAGGTAACACAGGATGCAATCTGGTTTTTTATGAGTGAAATAAATGGATCTAACAAGTTATTTAAAAATCCTGTTTTCCCACTGACATGACTATGAGAGATTGAATAGGTTTTCAGCTATATCTAGCACTTTTAATTGTATTGGTGATTTTAAAGTACTTTTATTACATGCCGTGTAAGAAAAACCCTTGGATCAAAGAATTAGAGGAAAAAGGTAGAGAAACTAAGCTTATTTCAGTTCTTCATAAGGGCAAAGTGCCAAAGATCTATTAAAATGAAATCCAAATCTACTGCTTTCTCTTTTTTAATGTAATAAAATCCACTTGCTGAGAAAATAATCTGCTATATTTTTCCTAATGTATATTTTTTGTTCTGAGGGCTTATATCTGCACAAAGCTCTGAAAGATGTGTGCAAATTAGGCCAAACTTCTTCTCTGAAGCAAGTATTTCTAGAGAAAAGTCCATGAAGAGCAATAACATAAAAAATTAAAAGCATAGCAATATGATAATAACAAGGAAGATCAGTGTTAAATTATAACAATTTCTGAGTTGAAACCGTGCCTCGCACAAAATTAATGAAAGCTTGGATATGACATATAGTGTCTTCTCCTCTTTAAACAGAAGGTATTTTGGAAATTGTGATGTGGGAGTGTGTCCTCTACAGACTGATAGTATTGTACTGAATTACATTGTGGGTGTATTTAGATCTGAGTGCTACAGACTAATTGTAATGTATTGAGCTGTGGAGTAGGTGTTTTCAGAAACTATTTTATTTCTGAAATGTTTTAATTAAAAATTTGCAGTAGACCTCTTTCTTGGGAAAATGATGAGTGTTACAGCATTAGATTTATCCTTAGGATGAAGGGAGAAGCAACTGGCTTTTGCATTCCCAGGTCATGTCTAGTAATTATGTCTGAGGTATGGCAGTGTGCTGTTTATGGTAGGAATTGCTGTACCAGATCAGGCTTCTGTTGTGACTGAGAGTATGGGTGGACTAAAGAGTCTGTAGAAAGATAAGGAAGTATACTACAGAAGATTAGACAATAACCTGATCATATAAAATATGCCTCTTAAGTTGACTCTGTTTTTTCTCCTTCTGTGTGATGGGTAGCTAAAAATATAGACTGTGTATGAAGTAAAGTGATTCCTACTGTGAAATATTATCATTCTAAAAGGACAAGAAAAAAGAAGAATTATTGAAGGAGATACTCCACATTTTTTTTCCAAATCTGTTTTTCCATAGGTGATTGGAAAAGGTACATCAGCATCAAATAGCAATATCTGGTGACTGTGAAAGGTAACAATGTGCTGGAGGTCAGGGTGTTCTTCACATGAATACCCTGCATTCATGGGCATGCAGCAGACATAAATTACGGCTTGACTGAATGCTTGAATACAAGGAAAAAAACATTTGACTTTTCAAGATTTGCAGTTAAATTCACTTAATTTCCCATTATTTTCTTAGTATTTCCTTTTATTCTCTTCCTATATTGCCTTATGATTCCATTTACTCCCCTGTCTCCCAAAGCTCCAACAGCTAAGTCATTATGCAGCTAATAAAACTTCCTTTTCCCTTCTTGAAACTTGTTGCAAGAGGTGTAAAATACATAAGGAAAGGGGGAATTTGTATTTATGAGAGATTAATCAAGGTTCTTGCAGTTCTTTGTTATGTTGCTTGTGTCCAATATGTAAGAACCAAGTCTGTGTTATCAGAAGGCCACTGTGGCACCACAGATGAGTTTCTTTCCACTATTAGATTTGCAGAGAACTTGGAGACTGAAGAAAAAAGGACTAGATAGTTATTCCTGAGGGCCAGAGATAGAACTTAGACAGAATGAAGACATACTCTTGATACAGAGTATTTTAAGCATAATAACATAAAAAATGCAAAACATAATTGTATTTAGTGCCTGATGAGTGCCTCTTCATGGTGGAAGATGAAAGATCTTTTCACAAAAGAAAGGTGGACTAAGACCTAAAAAGTTCTCAGTACATTTTTCCTGCACCTGGGAAAATTATCTCAGTAACTTTTAGCTTTTGTCCCATTGCTTCTGATGCCTTATAAAGAAGATAAAAATAAAAAAGGAAGGAAGGAATGAAAAATAAAAAAGGAGGAATTTATGAAGGAATTCAGTTGCCTCCAGACACTGTATAAGTAGAGATTTGCAGTAAAAGTAAATCAAATTTCAGCATTGCCCTGAAATACATAGTTGGGACTTTACTGGTGGATCTATTTATTTATTTATTGCTTTTTGGCTACTGTTCTAAAAATTAGCAATGTCCTTATCTGAGTCCAAAGTCACATTTTTTGTTTGGAAGAAAGAAGAATTTATGAAACAACTACAAGTACACTGAAAATAGCATTTTACATGCTTTCTTATTGTGAAAAAATGAACTTTATGGTAAAAAACATCCTAAATATTTTTGTTCTTTCACAGAAAATAAATGATGTTTCAATTTCTCTGATCTTCAGTAGGATATTTAGAATTTACCCACTTATAAACTGATGAAAGAGCCTTCATGTCTTCTCAGTTAGTGGTATGATCTGTGATGCAACTTAAATGTCACTTTCCCCTGTGAACACTATTTGTTTCACCATTTATCTTACCTTTGTTCCTTTATCTGTCACTAAGAGAGGGCTAATTGGTCCTGAAGAATGAAAATGCTATATTTTGTGAGTTTAGAGTGATTTTGTAACTTGAAATTTTACATCTTATAAGTTGTCAAACATTAACTGACTGAGGACTCTTAAAAGGAACTTGTTACTCTGAAATGTAACAGTTTCCAGCCATTCCTTTGTTACCTGAACATGTGTATTTTCCCATGCATGAGTGTATAGACTTCTCAGTATTCTGCAATAGGATGTAAAAGCAAAATTTTCCTGTTAAACTTGTTGTTTTAGTATTCTTTGACAACTCTAAACACTTGTGCTTTGCTACTGCCTAATGTAAAGACATGTTCAAATGTAGGTGGGTTATTCCAGGTGTATACTGGCTTGTGTTTGAGAGTGCTTTACAAGCAAAAATTGCTTTTCTTGAAATTGTCTGAGAAATAAATGCAGTAGTCTTCTGTGAATAGTAAATAAAAAAGACTATATAATATACAGAGAAACATGCTGGAAAGAGCTCCTTTCCTCAGAGAAACCTTCTGCACAGTTCAGTAGATTTTAAAACCAAACTGTGGAACTCAGCAATCACATTGTCCAATTAGGAATGCCTATGTCCATATCGGTACAGTGAAGAAAAAAAAATTCTCCTCCTTGTGCTGTACTGCTTAGTTCCTTTATTTCACAGCATTTTCCTGTCTTTCTTTTCCACAAGCACCAAGCTTGAGATTAAAGTAATTTCATATCTTCCATTTAATTTCCACAATTATTTCTTGAGTAGTACTTGAAACAATGCTTGTTTTCCAATTCCAGTTGTGTCTGAAGGAGGCAAGAATGGCCTTCCAAGCTGTTAGACTCCAAAATGAAATAGTAAATCAACTGCTGATAAGACATATATATCATATTAAACACAAGGAATCCACCAGAAAATCATTACACTAAAAAGTGACAATGTTGATTGATTAAAATGGTATGGGCTGGTTAGTGTTAAATCATAATGAGTGATGTGACATCATGATTTTACATATCATATTTCTGTCAAGACAATGAAGGTAAAAGGCATTGTCATCAGATGATAACGGACAGTAAGAGKAATCCTGATGTTAGATTTATTGCTTGGTTTAGATTTAGAAAGAAGTAATTCTTGTCTTGTGCTACTTATAAAATGACTGTAAATTTAGGGATAATGTAAAATTCAAAGGCAGAACCACTTATAGTTTTGACAAAGTGCCAGCTATAAAGTATTTACTGTTCTCAGTGGTTCTGCTTTGCACACTTTAATATTTATCAGAAAGGCGAATTTTTTTGATAAATGTTTCTGATCTTTGTGAATTTTAAAAAACATTTAGATTTTTCATCAGAAGCTAACCTCCCCTATTTCATAAGAGCAACAAAATATTTCTCTTTTTTAAATTAAAAGGATGAAAATTTTTTATTATTTTTCATAAAGTATATTCTCAGCATATTTATTTCTTATATTATGAAGTGCATAGTATTTACAAGATCCCATTCCTTCTGGTGTTGATGACCATTTATAGGCATAATTTGTGTCATGAATGCTAAGGACAGTCATCATTAGTGTGCTTTATGAAGCAGCAGTCACAGAGACATCACTGCTTATATGCTCCAATTTCCCGCCACTGATGTATTCAACTTTTTCTCATATCATTATAGTATTTACTGTATATATTTGCAACTGGAAGACTGCTGTTAACACCTGCATTTGTCACCTGTTTCTTTTGTCTGGAGGGAGGTCAGAGGATGCCATGAAGATTTTTAGGGGGCTGGAATACCTTTGCCATGGAGTCAGCCTGAGGGAGCTGTTAAGCCTGGAGAAAAGAGGACTCCAAGGGGATCTTAGAGCCCCTTGCAGTAGCTAAAGGGACTCTAAGAGACCTGGAGAGGGAATTTTGAAAAGGGCATGTGGTGATAGGACGAGGGTGATTGTTTCAAACTGACTGTCAGCAAGTTTAGGTCAGATATTAGGAAGAAGTTCTTCAACATGAGGGCGGAACAGGTTTCCCAGAGAAGCTGTGGATGCTCCTTCCCTGGAAATGTTCAATACCATGTTGGATGGACTTTGAGCAACCTAATGAAAGATGTACCAGCTCTTGGCAGGCAGGTTGGACCAGGTGATCTTTAAGATCCCTTCCAACTCAAACCATTCTGTGGTTCTATAATCTGACCTTCTCCTGAATGGTCTTCCCCAAGGAGCTTGTAAAGCAAGAAGAGGCATCATAATCAAGTGTTGGTTTGTGTGTCTGATGAAGGCCCTAGAGGTTTCACTTCCTTTTAATGTTATTATGACAAAGTTTGGGGTGTGAGACCAGAGGAAAAGAACAAAAATTTCAAATATTGCTGCAGGACTCCAGTCATTGGTGGAAATGCTTAAAAAGAAGCAAGGGCAAAAGCTCTGCAGATGTCACTGAAAGCATCTGCCATCACACCTGACTTCTCAAGGTCTGCTTGTATCCTGTGCTACTGGGAATAACACTGCGCATTCAATTATGCAACCTCCCAAATTGCTTCCGAGTAGTAAAGCAATGGCTTAATTTTGGCTTCACCATGGCAGTGAAACTACTGCTTCCTCCACCCCCCGCCTCCTCTTTCAAGATTTCATTACTGGTTTAGCGTAGGATATAAGTGACAGACCATTGCCTTTTATACCAAATGACTACAAAAGTATTTAGCTGCAGAGGATTAATTTTTTCACATTCATGGTCAGGGAATGTGAGACTGACTTACATTAAATTTCCCATGCCATTTGGCTTTCTGAGGCCTATGCAGTGAAAATGAAAAAGTTTCCATGGCTGGGATGAATTTCTGATGAATAGATAAGGCTGTGTGCAGAGCAGAGATCTGTGACCCTCTGCAGCTTGCAGTCAGACGCTCCACAGCTTCTTTGACATCAAAGGTTGCAGATTGTTTTGAATGAATAGAGCCCTTGCAAATCGTGTCTGCTAATCACAGAAGAGCAGGGTAGCTGTCATCTTAAAAAACTAAGTTTGTGAATTGTGGCAGATTATTTAGGCCTTCTTTAAGGTACCTTGTCAGCCTAAATCCATTGAAATTCTAGCTGAAAGTTAGCTTCTCTCGTACAGACTTCTTTCATTCCTCACATTTCTGGTAGATGCACAGAGATTCAACACTGCATAGAAAGGGGAAAAAAAAGTAGAGCACCTTCAAAATCACTGGACTATGCAGTACAAAGTACCAAAGAAATATTTAAATTACTCATAGGGGCTATAAAATTTTAAAATTACAACCACACCCCCAGAAATTTTTATTTTTGCAAGCATTTTCTGTAGGAAGAGTGGAAGAGTAGGAGGCTAGAAAGCTGTCTTGTTTAATAGACATTTTCTTCTCCTCCTAAACATTCTAATTATTCTAAAAACTTGTTTTTCACAAACTTTCTTCTAGGTTGTTACAGGCCTATTTTGGAAGGCTGCAATAGAGGTCTTTGTGATCCTGCAGAAAGAATAAAGGGGGTCTGAACATTCTGCTGATCTATCTGTATTTTGTCTGTTCTGACTAGAGCATTTTGTATTTATAAAGCGCATTTACTCCATGAGTACTGCAAAAAAAGATAATTTTTAAATTAAAAAAAAAAAAGAAGGAGGAAAAAACCCCGATCTCTTTTTGTAAGGGACTGCTATGAGGCTATTTCTTTGACTCTCTCCTGGGGATTTTATAATTTTATACCTTGCCTATAGTGTGATGCTCTTTAAGGTGCCTTCCAACATGAATGTATGAGTCTATGATTCCATGATTGTCTGCAGAATCACAAAAGAGAAAGGAAAGGAAAGGTTCTGAGAAGGTTCTGGGAAGGAAAAATGAAAGGACAGGAAAGGAAAGGTTCAGAAAGGTTAGGAAAAGTGCGGAAATGAAAGGTGTAGAAAGGAAAGGTGCAGAAAGGAAAGGAAAGGTGCAGAAAGGAAAGGAAAGGTGCAGAAAGGAAAGGAAAGGAGCAGAAAGAAAAGGTGCGGAAAGGAAAGGTGCGGAAAGGAAAGATGCGGAAAGGTGCGGAAAGGAAAGGTGCGGAAGGAAAGGAAGGGAAGGTTTCAGGAAGGTTTCGGGAAGGGAAGGGAAGGGAAGGTTTCGGGAAGGTTTCAGGAAGGTTTCGAAAAGGTTTGGGAAGGTTTGGGAAGGTTTGGGAAGGTTTGGGAAGGGAAGGTTTGAGAAGGGAAGGGAAGGTTTGGAAAAGGAAGGTTTGGGAAGGTTTGGGAAGGGAAGGTTTGGGAAGGGAAGATTTGGGAAGG
>JACDOX010000977.1:0-31087 GCA_014549065.1 Cardinalis cardinalis | reverse complement strand
CCAGGGTCTGGCTCACCGGGTGCGTGACCACCTTGTAGGCCTGCGTGGTCTCCATCTGCCAGCTCACCTCAGGAACCAGCACCACCACCTCGTGTCCTCTCTCGCTCAGCTTCTCCACCACTTCCTGCATGCTCAGCCAGTGGCTTCCCACCATGGGCACCACCAGGAGCTTCCCTCCGTCCGAGAGGCTGGGCAGGAGGAGGAGGAGGATGGAAATCCAGGCACAGCAAAGCCTCAAAGCCATGTTGCTGTGGTCACAGTAGGGGCCGTGGAAGAGATTTCTCCTGCAGGTTGTAGCCTGAAGATGCTTTGGAAAGCAACTGATGGCTGGAGTTGTTGCACTCTGCCTTTTGGATTGTCCCATTGTTAATGATTCACTGCTTTGCATTGTGGGTAGTTTATTTTGCCTTTTCCCTCCTTACTTGGAAAGCCAAGATTTGGTGACCTCTTCAATGCTGAGTCACTGGAGGCCCTCGATGTTCCATGAGCTCCTCACTGTGCTACTGGGATCCCTCAGGACTCCTCCCCTTTGTTGTGCCTTGTGTTCCACCTTGACCAGGAGCCAGGGAGGCAACGTTGGTGTGAGCAACMCCCAAGCCCACAGTAACAAATGAAAAAGAGCCTCTCTGAGYTGGAGACACAGATCCTCAGGTGATTCCTCCAGGGATGGAGCAGGAGACCCTCAGGACAAGGCTCAGGGCTCTTCTGAGCTGGCAGAAATCTCCTCAGTGCCAGGGACACCACAAAGAGGTGCTGACAGGGGCTGGCCTCTCTCTGTATAGACCATGCTCTCACTTTACAGAGTTGTTTCCCAGCCTGGGAGGTGGCCCCTGGCTGGCTGAAAACTCCTCCCCACCAGGATTCAGACCAGCACTAAATGAGTTTTAGCAACATCTTGAAGCTCAGGTTTCACACCTGACCCAGCAAAGGAGCAGGTTCAGCACAGATTTCCCCAGCCTCACAGCATTGCCACTGATGGCCAAATTAAAAATAGTGCACCCCAGGATATTCAGAGCCATGCAGCCTCCATCCCTCAGCACACAAGTTCTTTCCTCTCCCTTCATGCCATGGTCAATGCACCACAGTGTACTGCATGGCCTCAAGATTTTCCAGGGGAGGTTCAGAGTGGATATTTGTGTTAGTCTGTTATTTTACAATTTGTTCTTCTGAAGGAGGTTTTAAATATTTCTTGTTATTAATTTGTAATTGTTCATTCCATGTACCCCATTTGGCTTCCCTGTTGGGTCAGTCCTGTGTTGTTCACCCCAAAATTTTCCCACTTAGTGTATGTCAATCCCTCTGTCTATCAAAGATAGAACATCCTTTTTGTTCTGGAATGTTCCCTGTCCTTCATCCCTTCTTCAAAGCAAGATTGGATTGTAAGGTTGGCTCTTCCCCCTTGTTGACATTACCCATGAAGGTAATGCCTTTCCATTGGTAAAATGTTGTGCCCTCCCCTTATTCCCCCTCATCCTCAAAAGCAGTTTTTTGCCCTCAGTTATTGTCACTTGTCCCTGACTCCTCTGGGTAAATAAACCTTCCTATAACTCACACAAGTGATCCCTCTCTGTTCCTCCACCTCGGTCTTTCGCATTGCTGCTGTGTCACCGGCGCCACAGGCATCTGCTGCAGGGAGCAGTGTGCCCCTGTACGCACCGCCACCCGGGAAGGTCTCCGTAGGGATCCGGGGACTGTAGCAGGCCCAGAGCCTGCAATGCCACCATGGCGTTCTGCAGCCGAAGATAGAAAATGCCAGGTCATGATGACTGGACCTTAGAAGCCCCTCTCTTCCACCTCCAGACCCTTGCTTATCTCTCTGTAAGATTATAGGTCACTTTCCTTTGACCCTTGCTATTGGACAATTCCTAAAACCCCTGTACCCTATATAAAGGGCTACTTTTGCCCAGCTCAGCAGAAGAGCTGTCCCTGAGAACCTTGGCAGAAGATTCAATAAAGATATCCCTGTGGAACCTCACGCAGGGCTTCTCCTCTCTCTCCCTGCGTCTGCCCAAGGCACCTAGCAAGCAAAGAKCTGAATTCACAAAYTGAGCTGATAATTGTGGCAGTGTGTTTTTTGATTGTAATGCATTTCTAGCAGTCAGTTTTATAATYCTTCCTATTTCGTACTGTTACAGCATATTTTATTATCGATGGATTGTTCCTTTCCCCCCRTGTTGTTGGTTTTGCCCTAGTTGTCCATCTCCCCAAACATCTGCCCCTCTGKTYCCTGTTCCTCCTCCTACTGAACGTTAATCCYTCCCCAAGCCAGCCCCTTTCTCTAGAAACTTCCCTATCAGTTTTGTATCTTTYGAAACCCCTTGGTTTGTTTAAGTTATTCCCCTCCCCTGCAGTYCCCTATTGGTTTAAACATTGTATTCCCCACCTTGTGCTCCACCCCCGATTTCTCYCAATTGGCCAAAGGTTGTGTCCTCCCCTGGGACGTCCTGCCCCTTATAAGCTGATGTATGGTGTTGAGTTTGTCCTTTCTGTCCCTGGATGCCTGGCGATAAACTTCGGTGGAAACCCTACAGAAGGCCTCTGCCTGATCCTTGTCCCCACCCTTGGCACGGTCCGCAGTCTATCTGTGCCATAGAGCTGCTGTACCCTGCAGCTGCACCCCAGATTGGACAACTTTCTGGGGGCAGCCCAYCTGTGCTGTCGGTGTCAGGAGCTGGTCGRGCAGAAGAAATCCATTTTCCCCAAGAAACACCTTATTTACTTGTAGATTTGTGTTGCCCGTCTGTAGATTTCTGTTYGGGTAGGGGCACGTTTGGGATTTTAGTTTACTTATTTATTGAAGGGTTTAATTTAAGTTGCAGAAGGCTTGGGTTAAAGTTATATTTAGTTGAGCCGAGCAGGAGGGAGAGTGGAGAAATAGTCACATTGGTTTTCCCAGTTAATACCCTGACCCCTTTTTTCCCATCCCTCAACCCTAAATCCTTTTCCCCTATACTGGGTGGGTTGGGGGGAGCAACCCATCCAATAATCACTAAAAGAGCTGATATCACTTAGGCTTGCTAAGGTTGCCTGCAGCTGGGAGCTGACTGGGATCTTGGACAGGCTGTGCAGAACAGGAGTGAGCAATCCAGACCCCGTTGCAGCCTGCTGGGGACACCCCAAAACCCGGCCGGAGGTCGCATTTAGGGGACGGCCTCTCTCGTGACTGCCCGTCGGTCTCAGGGAGTGAGCTGGGCACAGAACGCATTCCCTGTGACTGCAGCCTGCAGTTTTAGGTATTAGGGAAAAAATACTCACTGGAAGAATGGTTAARCAATGGAAWAATTTGCCCAGGGAGGTGGTGGAGTCGCCATCTCTGAAGTGTCCTGGAGGAGCCTGGATGTGGCACTTGGGGACGTGGCTTARGGGTGATGATGGAAGTACTGGTGTGAGGCTGGGATTGGTGATCCTGGAGGTCTTTTCCAAGCTGGATRATTCTGTCATGTGCAGGCTGGGCCATGCCAGGTTCAGGAATGAKTAGGGAATACTCAGGAGGGAATTATTAGTGTAGCTACAACACACCGGCTAAGGCTGGAATAAATCCATGACTGGAGATCCCAGACTACCTCTTATAAATCCATGAAAAGAGATCCCCAAGCCCCTCCAATAAATCCATTGCAGGAGATGTCCAATCCCTCTAATAAATCCAGTCAGAGATGCCAAAAGTTCTATAATAAATTTATGAAAGGAGATCCCAAATCCCTCTAATATATTCATGACAATATGTCCCCAAGCCCCTCTAATGAATCCATGGAAGGTGATCCCCAAAACCCCAGGATTGGAGATCCCAAATTCCTTTAATAAACTCATGGCAGGAGATCCCAAAATCCTTTCATAAACTCTTGGCAGGAGATCCCAAACCCACCTAGAATATCCATGGAAATAGAACCCCAAACCCTTCTAACAAATCCAGAAAGAGATCACCCTCTAAGAAACCCACRAAAAGAGAGCCTCAAACCTCTCTAATAAATCCGTGCAGGAGATCCCAAAACCTTTCTAATAAAACCACGGCAGGATATCCAAAATCCCTGTGATAAATCCACGATGGAAAACAAGAGTTGGAAAGAGGGAGCTGGTCTTTGTAGAATGCCAGGAGGGTTTGTGTTGGAAGGGACCTTAAATCTCATCCCGTTCCACCCCGTGCCATGGGCAGGGACACTTTCCACTATCCCAACTTGCTCCAAGCCCTCATCGAGTGTGTCCTGGAACATTCCATGGATGGAGGTCCCACAGACTGCCATGACWCCCCCTGCCCTCACGCCGGTGAAACTACAACTCCCGGCATGCCCCGCGCCGCCCCCGCCCTCTCGGCGGGCCGCCGGTCCCGGCGTGCTTTGCGCCGCGCCACACAACAAGTATGGCGGCGGCCGCGGGCCCGTGGCCGTAGGGCCGGGCYGGGCACGGTGAGTGAGGGCTCTGAGGGACCGGGGGTCACCGGCACGGGGAGACTGCCGGGCTCGGGGGGCTCCTGGCTTGTCTTCATTAGAGGGGTTTGGGGTCTCCTGGCGTGGGTGTATTAGGGGAATTTGGGGTCTCCTGTCACAGATTTGTTAGAGGGTTTGGCATCCCCTGCCATGGGTTTATTAGAGAAGTTTGGGATTTCCTGCCTTGGGTTTATTAGAGAGGTTTGGGAACTCCTGGCATGGGTTTATTGAAAGGGTTTGGGAACTCCTGCCGTGGGTTTATAAGGGGGATTTGGGATCGCCTCTCAGATTTATTAGAGCGGTTTGGGATCTCCTCCCATGGGTTTATTAGAGGGGTTTGGGATCTCTTGCCATGGGTTTATTGAAAGGGTTTGGGGTCTTCTGTAACAGATTTATTAGAGGGGTTTGGGATCTCTTGCCATGGGTTTATTGAAAGGGTTTTTAGTCTTCTGTCACTGATTTATTAGAGGGGTTTGGGTTCTCCTGCCATGGATGTATTAGGGAGATTTGGGGTCTCCTATCACAGATTTATTAGAGGGTCTGACATCCCCTGCCATGGGTTTATTAGAGAAGTTTGGGATTTCCTGCCTTGGGTTTATTAGAGAGTTTTGGGAACTCCTGGCATGGGTTTATTGGAAGGTTTTGGGAACTCTTGCTGTGGGTTTATAAGGGGGGTTTGGGATCTCCTGCCACATTTATTAGAGSGGTTTGGGATCTSTTGCTGTGGGTTTATTGTAAGGTTTTGGGGTCTCCTGTCACAGATTTGTTGGAGTTGTTTGGGATCTTCTGCCATGAATGTGTTAAAAGGTTTTGGGAATTMCTGCCATGGGTTTATTAGAGARTTTTGGGATCTCCAGGTATGGGTTTATTAGGGAGGTTTGGGATCTCCTGCCATGGGTTTCTTAGGGGGATTTGGGAGCTCCTGCCATGGATGTATTAGAGGATTTTGGGAATTCCTGGCATAGGTTTACTGGAGGGATTTGGGAACTCCTGCCATGGCTGTATTAGGGRGATTTGGGATCTCCTGTGACAGATTTTTAGAGGGTTTTGGGATCTCCTGCCATGGGTTTTTTGGAGGGGTTTGGGCTCTGCTCTCATAGATTTATTAGAGGGATTTGGGAGCTCCTGCTGGAGTTTGGGATCATTTTTCATGGGAATCTTAAAGGGTTTTGGGGATTTCCTGCTATGGATTTATTTATTAGAGGGTTTTGTGACCTCCTTCTATGGATTTATTAGAGGGGTTTGGGAATCTCATGGATTTTTTMGAGGGATTTGTGGGTCTCCTGTCATGGAAGTATCAGAGAATTTTGAGGTCTCCTGTCATGCATTTATTAGAGAGGTTCTGGGATCTCTTGCCATGGATTTATTCCAGGATTTGGGTTTCTCCTGCCATGGATTCATGGCAGCCTGAGGCCCTGTGCTATGAGCTGTCCCTGGGCCACCCAGAATCCCTTCCAGCTGCTATTCCTGTGTGGTTTTTAAGGGAAGCAGGATCCAGAAATAAGGAGTGAGGGAGGATTTGGCACTCGAGTGCCTCTCCAGAGTGGTGGGTGGGTGGTGTCTCCTGGATATGGCCCTTTTTTGGGACAAACCATCCACTCAGGAGCTGCTGGGAGGAGATGCAGGGAGGAGAAGTGCAGCAGGCTTTACTGGAAACAGGAATGAGGGCTGGGAGAAAGCTTGGATTGAGTGCCAAGCCCAGGAATTCCATCCAGCAGCTTGGGAGGAGAGGCCTTGACGGAGATTTTAAGGCAGTCAGGAGCTGCATTCAGAGGAGGAGAAGCTGATGCAAAGTGATTTAGTTCCTATTCATGTTCATTAGGAAAGTGAAACTTTAAAATCTTTCAGCTTTGATGTCTCAGATGAAGAAGTGCCAGAGGTTTGGAGGAGGAGGATAAGGCTGATCCAAGGTAGGGGATAGTTGACTTGCAGGAATAAATCACAGCTTTGTGCAAAATGGAGTTGTGGTGGGTTGGATCCTGGTGAAGAGACTGCTCAGACCTGTGGTAACAGAAATGCTTTTAGTTCACCCTTTTTTTGTTACATTAATTTACATTTCTACATGGGTTTATTTTTAGAATGGCCAGAATAAGGCAGAAAAAAAAATACAAGCAAATTCTTCAGTCAGGGCTTTCAGGTTTATCTTAGAGGATTTGATGTGGCTGGGTTCAACTGCATTTTTTATACTAAATACTTACTTTGTATCTTTTTGAAGGACTCCTCTGCCTTCACAATGTTTGGGGACTTATTTGAAGAGGATTTTTCCTTTATTTCCAACAATMATTATGGGAAAGGGAAGAAATCAAAGCCCAGAGAGTCTGAGCCTCCAGCTCCCAGGGATTTCACCAACCTCAGTGGAATCAAAAATCAGGGTGGGACCTGCTACCTCAATTCCCTTCTGCAGACTCTGCTTTTCACCCCTGAATTTAGAGGTGAGGTGCTCAAAACCTTCTTAAAATAATGTTGGGATTGATATTTTAGGAGACTTGCACTTCTGGTTATTTATTTAAGAAACACAGTGAACCTGGGTGATTTTGGGGCACAGTTCACTTTAAATAAATTATTGCAGAATAAAATCATAGTGTTTGACATTAAAATACAGAAAATTTTTAGGGAGGGGATGTTGTCTTTTTAAATAATAATTTTTTTACCACTTGCAGAGGCTTTGTTCTCCCTGGGACCTGAAGAACTTGGYACTCTGGATGACAGCAGGAAACCAGATGCAAAGGTGATGGGAATTTTCCTGTTTATCACAGTTGAGTTCATGTGAAACTTAGGAAAATGAGTGAAAACCTAAATTTGACACTGAAAGGCAGCTGGATCTGGCTGATASTGGATTTTTCAGAGCATTCTAAGCTTTCATTGCCATCAGGCTTTACTTCAGAAATCAGACGTGGAGTYTGTTTCTGCTGAGGTGTTTTCCCTCCCACCTCATTCCACCCCTCCACCAACCCTTCAGAAGAGCTGGAGAGGGACTAGGGACAAGGGATGGAGGGACAGGACACAGGGAATGGCTCCCAGTGCCAGAGGGCAGAGATGGATGGGATATTGGGAAGRAMTTGTTCCCTGGGAGGGTGGGGATGGGCAGGGATGGAATTCCCAGAGCAGCTGTGGCTGCCCCTGGATCCCTGGCAGTGCCCAAGGYCAGGTTGGACATTGGGGCTTGGAGCAGCCTGGGGCAGTGGGAGGTGTCCCTGCCCATGGCAGGGGTGGGATGGGATGGACTTTGAGGTCCCTCCCACCCCAGACCATCCCACTTGGATGTGTAAGGTGAGGCACTGCAGATTTTTGGGAACCGAGTCTGACTGCTTGGTGTGAAGTGAGTTGTGTGTGTTACAAAGGAGGCAGGGGGAGTGTATCACCCGGGGGGGGTGGTTTATCATCACCCAAGGGGTGGTTTATCACCCAGGGGTGGTTTATCATCACCCAGAGGGGGAGTTTATCACCCAAGGGGTGGTTTGTCATCACCCAGAGGGGGAGTTTATCACCCAGGGGGTGGTTTATCATCACCCAGAGGGGGGTGGTTTATTATCACCCAGAAGGGGGTTGTTTATCACCCAAGGGATGGTTTATCACCTGGGGGGGGCGGAGTTTATCACCCAGAGGGGGGAGTTTGTCACCCAGGGTGGTTTATCAGAGCTTGGTGGTAAGTTGCCYCTGTTGTTGCTGGGCTGGCTGCTGTGGGGCTGTGTGTGACTCTGTTCCCTGCTGCCGTGGCAGGTTCGGATCATCCCGCTGCAGCTGCAGCGCCTGTTTGCCCAGCTGCTGCTCCTGGACCAGCAGGCTGCATCCACCTCTGACCTCACTGAGAGCTTCGGCTGGAGCAGCCACGAGGTGCCCATCTCCATCCCCACACACCTCTCCCTGCACACACATGGGCTCTGCAAGGCTGGCATTTAGGAAACACCTTAAAATCCTTCCAGCTGTGGAGATGACATTGGGTTGGGTCAGCTCTTGGTGTGTCCTGTTGGATCTCCACATGGAGGCTGTGGCAGTTGTTTGCAGGGAGGAACAGAAGATGGGTGTTCTCTTAGATACAATTCCAGTTGCTTTTCCTTTGTTCTTACAGGAGTGTTTTACCAGCAGGCTCAGATACTTAGATTCTTACCCAAGTTGAACTGTGTCAGTCAGAGATTAATCTAAATCCAGGGAATGGCTTCAGATTGACAGAGAGCAGGTGTAAATGGAATACTGGGGAGGAATTGTTCCCTGGGAAGGTGGGCARGCCCTGGCACAGGGTGCCCAGGGAATCTGTGGCTGCTCCTGGATCCCTGGAAGTGTCCAAGGCCAGGTTGGACAGTGGGGCTTGGAGCACCCTGGGATAGTGGGAGGTGTCCCTGCCCGTGACAGGGTGTGGAACAAAATGATCTTTAAGGTCCTTCCAGCCCAAACCACTCTGGAATTCTATGATTCTACCTGAGTAGATGGGTTGTAGCATAACCAAATTAACAATAATAAATGTAATACTTTACTACTSAAGGAGTAAATGTATGAGTAGTCATTGAGACTCTGGGACGCTTGAAATGTTATTTTTAAGCCAGAGGCGAGGCACAGCAGTGTTTCATTCCTTCCTGTGTGGGTTTCCCTCCTGCAGGAGATGAGGCAGCACGATGTGCAGGAATTGAACCGGATCCTCTTCAGTGCTTTGGAGACTTCCCTGGTGGGGACATCAGGCCACGACCTCATCAACCGCCTGTACCACGGCATTGTTGTCAACCAGATTGTCTGTAAGGAGTGCAAGAAYGTCAGTGAGAGACAGGTAAAGCTGGGGGTCTCCCACTGGGGGGGTTCTCTTCAGGCTGTTGTCTTTAAATGTTCTTGTTTCTAAAGTCCAAAAATAATGTCATCCTTGTTGAGTGCCTTGTTGAATCCAGGTAGTGAGTGTTGGACTTYAGGTCTTTGGCTGTGTTTTCTAAATGAGAGTTAAAAAACCCCGATGTGTTTTGTACCTTCTGAGTTCACAAGCCCTGCCTTTAGTAGATGTGGTTAGCACAGAGTGCAGTGAGGTAACAGCAAAACATACCTTGACAGTCTTTTATATTCTTTGTAATTTAAAACAGTCAGTTTTTAAAAATTAATATCTGTGGCTGTGTGAGGTTTTTTTTTTGCCCATCACTATGATGAATAGGATAGGTATCTTTCCAATCCCAAACTTACACCCCTCAGAACCTCGTTTCTTGTTRTCCTTTCTGCACAGGAGGATTTCTTAGACCTCACAGTGGCAGTGAAAGGTGTGGCTGGCTTGGAGGAGGCCCTGTGGAACATGTATGTGGAGGAAGAATACTTTGAGAATGACAACTTGTATCGATGTGGAGCCTGTGATAAACTGGTTGAAGCTTCAAAGGTAACACTTTGGGATGGGATGATGTAGGGTTAGTTGGGATGTTAGGAAAAAATTCTTCCCTGWGAGGGCGGGYAGGCCCTGGCACAGGGTGCCCAGAGAAGCTGTGGCTGCCCCTGSATCCCTGGMAGTGTCCAAGGCTGGGTTTGGAGCAGCCTGGGATAGTGGAAGGTGTCCCTGCCCATGGCAGGGGGTGGCACTGGATGGGCTTTGAGGTCCCTTCCAGCCCAAAGCATCCTGGGATTCTGTGAAACCTCAGCAGGGATGTCAAGAAAAGCTCCTGTGGCTCATTTCCCAAATGTTGTTGCAGTTTTTTGTCCCTAACATGGAGTGTGGTGTGATTTGGAAAGTATTGACTCTTTCAACACCTCTGCTGCACCTTGCTCTGGGCTTTCTGGAGGATTGGCTAAAAGATAAGTTAGAGCATAAAATAAAAATGTGCAATGGGAGAAATCATGGAAACTGACTTCTGGAGAGCCCAAATGAGAGAGAAGGGCAATGGGCAGCTGTTGCTCTGTGCAGAGAATAGGATCTGTTGCTCTGTTTTTGTGGAGGGAAGCAGACTCAGGCTGTTTTTACCCTCTGCCCTTGTCACAGCAGCAGAGCCCCTTGGCCTCCTGCAGGATGGGTGAAATCCAAGCCCTGCAGCCCTCTGGATGTGGAAGGAGTAKTTCAAAGGGAAGCTGAGGTCAGGCTGGGTTAATCAGTGACTTGGGAGTTCAGGAGCTCTCAGCAGTGCCTTACATGTCTTGTTGCAATGGCTGGCTGGGGTTTAACTGGGCTGGGTTCAAGGCAGTACAGGGTAAGTTTGCCTCTCACAAGTGCTCATCCATGCAGGAGGAGAGTCGGAACTCTGAATTTTGGTAGAGCTGGGGGTTGCCAGGCTGTGGATGCAAAGGGAATTCCTAATTCAAGGGATTTCTTAAACCCTGTGTGTGTTCCTGTTATGGCTCTGGCAGTGGAGAGGAGAATGGAGACATTGGAAAGGCTCAGAAATGTGGCCATGGAGCCCACACCTGCTGCCACAGGTGGTACAAGATGGTTGGTTTTACATCTCATGAGGGTTTTTGATGGGCTCACCCRTCAAGTGGTTGGATCTGGGTTAATCTGTAATCATTAAAATGGATTTTCCTKGCTTTCCTGCCTGGAGGGTGCTTCCCTGTAGAAATGAGGGAGAGTTTAGCTCCTGTGACTGCCTGCATAGAGCCCGTGGGCTATGGAAATGTCATTACTGACTGGAATTTCACCAATGTCCTTTATTTGCTGTGGCAGGATCAGGTGTGGCACTGGTGATCCCCAGTCGAGGAGGATGTGGGGCTCAACAGGGGGAGAAGATCTGAGTCACTTTTAGGTTGTGTAGTTGGGAGGGAAATTGAGAATTGGTGAAGGTATTTGAAAAATGAGGGCACTGGTCTTGTCTCAGGTGGTAACAAAGCTTTGGTGAAAAAGGATTTGACCCCAGCAAGGTGGAAGCACAGTTTTGTTCTAGGTCTGTGCTTAAAATGTTTTTTAAATCCCTTCCCAGTCTGCTAAACTACGCAAGCTGCCTCCCTTCCTCACCATCTCCCTCCTGAGGTTCAACTTTGACTTTGAGAAGTGTGAGAGGTACAAGGAAACAAGCTGCTACACATTCCCCATCCAGATCAACCTGAAGCCTTTCTGTGAACAGGTGGGCACTGTTAACATTTGTTAAAATTTTCTGTATGCTCAGCAGAGAACCTACAGCCCAAGGTTACGTTTATTTTGAATTTTGTCAYGTTTTTGAGTGACTTTGTGGTGTCCTCCCCCACTTTTGAACATGTAGCTATGAGGGGGAAGGGTAAAATAATTACCCAAAAGTTATCTAACCTTCCTTGACAGGAAGATAATTATCTGGAAATGGAAATTCAAATTTATTTTTGTGTGGTTATTCTCTGATAGCATCATGCATAAATTGATCTATATGTGCTTTAGGTGCCAGTAGTTATTCCATTTTTCTCAGGAATCTCTKTTTGCATTCATAAAGATGTTTTTGGTTATAAACTGAGTTATGCCATGGCTTGATTACAAATTTTGCTTCTTAAACAACACAACGGAGGCACTCTTATGGAGCAGACATTTTTCCTCTTGAAGTGTTGCAGTGCAAGCTTGGAAATTTCTCAGTGTTAGAATTTGGGAAAGCCTTTTTCCCCCTCCCAAGTTTTAGAGTTTCTAAGTGTTRCTTCTTTTCTCTCTCCTCTTTTAAACAAAATAAGCTTGGTTGTGAACAAACACTGCAATTKAGACTATCTTGAATTTCCAGTATGGTTCAGAATCCTGCTTGTTTAATAACACAGACTGCCCAGGGAAGCTGTGGCTGCCCCATCCCTGGAAATGTCCAAGGCCAGCTTGGACAGGACCTGGAGCCACCTTGGGCTAGTGGAAGTTGTCCCTTCCCCTGGCAGGAACCCAGATGAATTTTAAGGTCCCTCCAACCCAAACCATTCTGAGATTTTATGATGTATCAACCTGTGCCTTGTGCCAGTCCWTCCTTGTGTCCCCAGCCCTCAAAAGCCATTTCAGTCTCTGCATATGCAAACACACACTGAGAAATCTCTGAAGTGATGTTAAAGGTATAAAGCTGTCCTTGTGTGAGAGACTGACCTCAGTTGTTGTTACAATTATTGTTTTTCTTTTTAAAGACTGAGATGGATGATTCAGAGTACATGTATGAGCTCTTCTCTGTTATTATACACAAAGGTGGCTGCTATGGAGGACACTATCATGTTTATATCAGAGATGTGGATGAATTAGGAAACTGGCAACTCCAAGTAAGTCCCTAAAGGCTTTTCTTCCTTGCTTTAGAGGTTGTACTTTTCAGAAA
This sequence comes from Cardinalis cardinalis, assembly GCA_014549065.1. Lineage (NCBI taxonomy): Eukaryota > Metazoa > Chordata > Aves > Passeriformes > Cardinalidae > Cardinalis > Cardinalis cardinalis. The sequence continues at coordinate 18,483 of JACDOX010000977.1, read as the reverse complement.
AGTATTAAGAGCTGGTTGATGAATGTGCATCCAAACTTAATTAATATTTTAATGAGGCTTTGTGTGTCTTGCCTCATTGAGAAGGGCAGTTTAACAGAATGTCCTTCACACTCCTAGATTGTGCATGATGATGTCAGCACAGAATACTCCAGTCCTCTATTTGTGTGTGAAACCACAATATTTGTGAGTGTCTTTCTCACCCAGGAAGAAGAGGATGGTCTGATTGAAGAGAAGGCTTTAAGGGACACTGAGAAYGCCAAAGAAACTGAAAATCCACTGGCAGTCTTAAAAGGGATTTTATCAGAGGTATGGTATGTAAGGAGTTCATTGCTTTGGTTTTGGAGCTAGGGAACCTGCAGGGAGTTGGTGTTTGTGAGAGTGGACAGGATTAAATGTCCAGAGCTCTTCTGAGCTTGGCATGAAGAGTTTAAAACTTGGCTTTAATATTAACAGTGGCTCTTGGTGCAGACAGAGATCCTTTTGGAGTATTTCTTAAGCTGCTCACCAAAGCTGTTGCAAAAGGAATCAGAATATCCAGAGCTGGAAGGAACCCACAAGGARCATTGATGCAGCTCCTGCTCCTGCACAGACACCCCACCAAKCCCAGCTTGTTCATCCCTGAGAGCAGTGTCCTGGAGCTCTGGCAGCCTTGGGGCTGTGCCCATTCCCTGGGGAGCCTGGGCAGTGCCAGCACCCTCTGAGGGAAGAACCTTTCCCTGATACCCAACCTAAATCCCCCTGCTACAGKAGCTTATTAAAAACCAGGAATGATTAAAACACTTCCAAATTGGCTTCTTTGTGTTGACCCCTTGACTTTTGTRGCCTTTGTTACCTTGGTTTTTCATTTCTCTGCAGGAGGAAGCTAAACAAATTCCCGTGGATCAATTAGGGCAGAAATTACTGGAGAAGAAAGGGGTGTCCTGGAATAAGAAATACAGAAAACAATATGGAGCAATTCGAAAGGTAATCACAGGTTTGCTAGTTTTGGTTTTAGATAGCTTTTATAATAATTTAAATTCTTTTTGAATAGTCAGGAGGATGGTACTTGAGAATATGGACCACTGGATTAGCATGTGCGAGGAGAGGTCTGTAATGTGATTTAGCAGGCTGGTGGGGAACATAAGATTCTCAAGGAATTGTCTGCCTGAGACTTTGTGTATTTTTCCCTAATGCAATTTTCCAATTCATTGCTTTATTTTATGATGTCTTAAGGAAAATACTTCAGCATTTGTGTTGTAGATAGGTGGAAAACTGATATTTGCTTGTTTTTTTGAAGGGAGCTACTTGCAGTTTCCACAAGAAATATTGAAATGTAGGTGTGAAGTGTAGATGTGAGGCTTTCACAGAGGTAAACTGTGAAAATACACAAGGAAGCACCATAAAATGAGGGTTGAATTAACGGGGTTTATGTTTCACAATGAGGTGGAGCAGCTTAATGCAGGCTGCTGCATTTAAAACTTGGCATCTTCTTCATCCTGTCCTTGTTTCCCTTTCAGTATTTGCAGAATCATCCTCAGATATTCCAGCTGAGTCCTGATGGAAATAAGGTCAGCCTGAAGGAAACACACAAGCTCCTGTTCAAGCTGGATTCTCATGGACAAAATCTCCAGAGCCCCTCCCAGAAGAATGATGTCCAGTGGAACTGTGAGAAAAACCTTCCAAGGCCAAGGCCTGCTTCTGCTGGGTGCCACTGGTTTGATCTGAATGAYTCCAAAGTCCAGCCCATCAAGGAGAAGGACATTGAGAAGCAGTTCCAGGGTAAAGAGAGTGCCTACATGCTGTTCTACAGAAAAGCTCAGCTGAAGAGGCCCCCTGAAGGTACACAAAGCTCATCTGGAGGTTCTGGGGGGGCTTCCTGCTTTGACATTTTTTCTGGAGTGCTTTTTTGTCCTTTCCAAGCTTTATTTTCCCCAGTTTTCCTTATAGTAATCATTTGAAAAGAGAATTAAATGAAGATACAAGAGGTGGTGATGTGTTGATTGGCTGTAGCTGACTAATTTTTTTTTAGCATGCTYCACAAATAATGGCAGAGCATCAGCTGAAACAAATACAGGTTGTTGGTAATGGCAATTATGTTTTAATTCCCCTTAAAGCAAGGTTGATTGSAAGGAGTAAAAGCATTTGTTTGTTCTTTATATCATCCTGCAGTTGATTTTCAGTGATTATTGTACTGTAATGTCTCCTCTTGATAACTTYTCTTGTTTTCCAAACCACATTTTAAGTTTATGGTTTTTTTTGTTGCAGCACGTGGAAATCCAAGATACCAAATTCCTGAGCACCTGCTGAATGAAATGAATGCTGCTAACACAGAGCTGCAAAAAAAGAGGTATATTGGTGTCACTGTACTCAAAACAGCTCTTASCTGCAGGACTTGCAAGGGATTCAAAAGCAAAGAAATTCCTTGAGCAGAGTCAGAACTGAAATGGTTCAATGTCAGAGGTTAAATGAAGAATGTAATTTCTAAATCCATATTCTGCTGGTTCCCTGCCTTCCCTGTTWGCAGGCAGCCTGCAGAATTTTAAGGGAAACATACAGTTTCAAATTGCACCATTTTCTGGTGGAAATCATTGCAATTCCAGAAAGAGAGTGGAATGTGGTATCTTAACTGTGTTTATAGAGGGAGTTCCTCACTGGGAGAAGGGGGAAGGACTTGGTTTATGGGGAATTTACAGATAAATTATATTCTCTGCCAGAAAAGTCAAGAGCTTGTGGTATTCAGGTTGGACAAAACTTTCCCTTGTGTTGAGGGACACAGGTGCTGCTACACCTGAATCACAGTTAAGATATCAGAATACAGACACAAGAGTTACAGGTTATGGGATATTTCACACAAGACTGTGGCTGCCCCATCCCTGGCAGTGTCCAAGGCCACTTGGATGGGGCTTSGAGCAGCCTGGGGTAGGGGCAGGTATCCCTGCCCGTGGTAGGGGTGGGACTGGATGAGCTTAGAGTCCCTCCCCACCCAAACCATCCTGGGATTCYGTTTCTGAGTGAATTCCACTCCTTTATTTTTKAAAYGTTTGCTGCTGCAGCTAGGGACAGGTATAAAGGAGGAGGGGATGTGACAGGGAGTTTAGCCCTGGGGGGATCAGCTCCAGGAGAGCTGCACAGAGCCATCTGTTTGGTGTTAAATTCACCACTTTGTTGTGTTGTTCTCTCAAAGAGCTGAATGTGACTCGGCAAACAATGGCATTGATTTACATCTCCACCTGAGCTCCTGCTATAAATTCCACAATGGGGCTTTGCATCCTTCACTTTCYTGGAAAGAGAGCGTGGTGGATTTGACCATTGACAGAAGGAAGACCCTGGGAGACCTCCGGCAGGCAGTGTTCCAGGTACCTGCTCTAGCAAGCTCAACTTCCTTTCCACTTGAGCCACTGCAACCTTTACAAATAGATTTGTGCTGCAGTCTTTGTGTCAAGGAGAAATTTTCAACAGTTAATGGAGCTTAAGAGGCTAAAAACTTAATGTGAGTTTACATGGGAGGAAAGAGTGGTGTGGGATCTGTTCTTGAAGCCATGAAATTGCTGGACTTTTAACTGTGGAGACTTCAAAGTTCACATGAGCTAATTCATTCTATTTGGGCAGCATGTGCATGGCCATGGATTGACACTGCAGAACTCCAGCCTTAATATTTTATTTTGTGACAGARTTGTCTTTGTCTTTTCAAGGAGTCATCAATTAAGTGCCACCAAGTGAGCTTGGGAGGCAGGCTGTGGCAGCTTTCAGCAGRTTGTCATTATTGTGAGTGCTGTGAGTTACTGCTCACTGTTATTTGACATAATTTTTCTGGTTGTTTTTCCCAACTAGATGTTAGAGTCTTGGGAAGGGGACATGGTTCTCAGCATGGCCAAGCCTTTACCAGCAGGATTACATCTGTACCAGGTGCTTGATGGTAAGAGCACTGCATGCCAGGCCCCCATGCTATTGCTGTATTTTAATTCCTGCAGCCATCAAARATTCCATCTGTAAACCATCCTGGAGATGTGTATTACTGAACACTCTTCCAGCTCAAACTCATGTTTAATGATTTAATTTACTTATTTCACTCYTATTAGTGGAATGAATGATTTTGAGACTTTGCTGTGAAATCTTTGTTGTGAAGTGCTGATCTCAAGCAAGCTAAGCACATTTGCTGACAAGAATKTACCAGTCTGTGTCTTGCCCTTGATTTGCTTGTGGATGTTTGCTTTCATAGGATTGGCCTAATAGGTGGAGGAGAGGATAGAAGAGAGGAGCCAGGGTGACATCAAAGGAAAATGTAGGTTAGACTTCAGCTGAAGTAGGAATTTTGTAAAGGGAAATGCTCACATGAAGAGTTCATTAATTTATTAAGGGTACATCAGTTTCTCAAACTGTCATTTTTGTCTCCAGCTTTGCTTTGTTAGGCAATTCTAAGTGTCAGTCTTTAAAAACTTACTCAGTAACTTTCAAATGTTATGTTCTCTGTGGTCAGCTTCAGAAAATCACTGTTGAACCAGAACATAACCCAACTCTCCACAGTGTTGACATCAAAATAGAGAGACACTCAGAGCTGCTCTAAGTATTCCTCCCCATGCTTGTACAGTTCTTTTAAGTGTAGTGACTTTTAAAAACTTGCTGACCCTGTTTGTGTGTTTAGTGGGGAGCAAGAACTTGATGATTTGCTCCTGCTTTTTAGGAGATGAGCTGACCCTGGATGGCATTGGGCTGGCTGATGGAGTAGACATCTTCGTCTGGAATGGGAAAGAGGTAAAGGAACCAAGCACTTCCTTCCTTGCCAGCTCTGCAGAGATAAGACTGTGCAAGGTCTCCTGGAAATCCTGTGCTGCTTTTGTAGTTTTCCATCTTCTTTTAATGTTAAGGCTTCTGCTTAACCTGGAAGTGGTTGTGAAGCACAGCATTTTATTCTGTCTTTCTAGTGGAATAAAATGCTACTTTTAAATTATTTTTATTGTAAGAATATCCTTTTGATATTGACTTTCTCAAAAAAAGAAAAAAAGACCCCAAACTAAACAAAACCACCCAAACATGTAGCAATGGAGTTGGTTTTGTCTTGGTTTTATTTTTGGTATGGTTTTTTCTATTGCAGCTTTTGTGTCATTAAATTTTCTTCAGCAAGGAGCTTAGGTTGAATATCAGAAAGACCAAGCTTTTAAAATGTAAAGTCACAATGTTCAGTCACATTTGGGTAATTCTTTAATGTCCTGAGGGGCTAAATTCCTGTGTCCTAGATTTTGCCAAGTGTCCCCTGGTTTCCCAGTTGCTTACCCTGGAATGGTTTGGGAAGAGACTTAAGGATCTCATTCACCCCCTGCCATGGACAGGGACACTTTCCACTATCCCAGGCTGCTTCAAGCCCTGGCCAGCCTGGCCTTGGACACTTGCAGAGATCCAGGGGCAGCCACAGCTTCTCTGGATAACATTTTTCTTTCTCTCCCAACACCTGTGGGTTACTCTGGTTGTTTGTTCAGTACGAATTTACTCCGAGGAGGTTTGTTTGAATGGGGAGAGTGTCCACATTGGCCTCAATTTTCTCCCTGCCTAATCTCTCCTGTATTTTCTGGATCAGCTCCCCACAAAGCTGCCATTCCTTGCTGCTTTCCCTCAGGTTGGAGGCACGAAGGTGCTGACGGGCCCTGAGCACGAGCCCGTGGTGCTCAACGTGCTTCGCTTGGCCGAGCACAACGAGGGCGGCAAGGGGCAGCACTTCAGCGAGGCCCAGCACGTCTGCTCCTGCAGCACCAGCCTGGGGCAGCTGCACTCTGCCCTGGCTCCAGCCGGGGGCATCATCCTCAAGAACGGCTCGGGAGCAGACCCAGAAGCCAAGAACTGGGAAGTTTTCCGTGAGGAGGACATGAAGGAAACAGTGCRAAGTGTCGGGCTCAGGGACGGGTGCTCTGTGCTGATCTTAGACAGCCATGACCAGAGGTAACGGTTTTGATTATGATTGTAATGAAACAAAAAAGCAATTTTGGCAAAACCTTGTAGTTCAGATTATACTAACAGCATATATTCTTGCAACTAATTATCACTTTGAGCTTACAAGTATAAGTACTTTGACCTTTAGTTCTGGAGACCAGTTATTTATCAGCTGTTAGGTTTTTTCTGGCCTTCCAAATGCAGCACCAGTCACAACCTTTGATTTACACTTGTAAAGAGGGGAAAAATCTGGTGGGAACAACCCATGCTCAGTGAATCCAAAGCTGCCAGGGGCATATTTGTGGTCTCATGGCACTCTGTGTCCCCTGAGGCCTCTGCTGTGTGAGATGCCATTACTTTGAACAACTTTGGCACCATTGGTTTATCTGGGAGCTGTGCTGGTGAGTGATGTAGCCCTGCTAATGTTTAGTTTTCCTGTCTCTSTCTGTCTTTGCACTGCTGATTCCCACAGCTTTGTCAACGTGGCAAGTGGGAATTTGACTGCCTTCACCTATGACATCAGCTGGCTCCAAGTGAAAAACTTCTGTGGGGRGGAAGAGGAGCAGAAACACGTTAAAATCACTGCCACTATTGAAACAGTAAGGACTCTGCTTTCCTGAACAGCTTGGCCCCTGCTCTTGGCCCAGCTCATTCCATGTAGCCTTAGGGATGAAGCTTTTCCCTGCAGAAATTAGTGTTGAGCTCAGAGTTACAATCCCTGGGGTATTTGCAGGTAGCTTAAACCAGTGCAGTGTTTTAGTGTCAAACACCTTTCTCTCTGGGCCATCCTATAAATGGAAGTTTGAGATGGTGTCAATAACCAGAGCTGAAAGAGAGGGGAAGGATTATCTTTGTGCACTGGTACTCAAACAGGCAGGGGTGGTGGTGGCATTCCAGGCTGGAGGTGTTCATATCCCTTTTAATGTCCCTGTCTTTTAGGTGATGGCAGATATCAAAATGAAAGCCATCCGGGAGCTTCAGCTGGAGGAGGAGCTGGGTAAGTGTTCAGCTGCTTTATCAGTCTGATAATGTTACAGTTTACTGGCTTTTGAGTGGGTTTAGTGGTAGGATTTTCCTTTCAGTGAAAGAATAAAAGCTGAGACTGTTGCTGGAGTCTTGAGGAGTCTCTCTCCAGTTATTTTTTATGTCACTGAGGGAGACCTCTAAGATAAARCTGTTGTAATTAATCTTAAAGGTGTTACTTGTCTGAAATTCTGAGCCAAATCCCTATTTTATTCCCATTTGAATTACTTAATACTTCTCTCTTTCCTGCCCTTTTTGCTGCAGCAAACGAGAGCTGTCTTAGACCTGTTAGTGGCAATGGGAAACTCCTGTCTCCAGGTAAATTGATTTATTGAATCACTGTTCTGTAAGAAATTCACGGGGAGGTTTTGAGCCTCTGTTTGTCCTTTCCTGGGAGAAGTTACCCACACATAACTCCACTGATTCCCAGGCTTAACTGAACCAGTTGTGTGGGGTTTTTTTTTTTTCCCACATTTAAAGTTAATTAACAGTACCAATACAAAGAGGTTAAACTGAAATGTTCACCTTGGTTTTATTGCTTACATCCCAAATCCACCTGTGCTCCTGATGGACACTGGGAGATCTCCATGCCTTTGTTGTCCTCATAGGGCACTCAGAGATCTGCTGTCAGGGCTGAACAAGCTCTCCAGGGAGCACTGAAGGGTTTTGGCTTGCTCTGAGGATGATAAAATTGATGTTTTTATTTGTCCTTCCTGAAGTGCCTGAGGATTACACAGTCAAGGAGGCAGAGCTGAAGATGGGAAGCTTGCTGGGGCTGTGCCGTGGGAAAGCTCCAACTTCCACTCAGGTACAGCAGGGTGGGATGGGAGGAGCCTGGTGCAGGGACTCTCCTAAAGAGAATAAAGGGAAAAAAGGAGGGATATTGCTCTTGGAATGTGCAAGTTGTAAATATCACAGGATGCCAGAATGGGTTGGGTTGGAAGGGACCTTAAAACTCAGCCARTTCCATACCCTGCCATGGGCAGGGACACCTTCCACTATCCCAGGATGCTCCAAGCCATGTCCAACCTGGCCTTGATCTGCAGGGGAAAGAGTGATTGTGCATTTCTAGAGGCCAGGGGTGGCTAATGAGGATCTGCTGATGGCCATAACACAATTATCTTTGCTTTTTGTGCCATTTTAGTGCTTTTGAGGACATTCTTGCCACCGGAATTGTTCCTACATTTCCGTATTTATTCTGATTGTTTGCTTTTGGATTTTCAGCTCTTCCTGTACTTCATGGTTGGGAGTGACCAAAGCTGCAGCCCTGAGATGGAGATAGTTGTGGAGGAGACTGCCTCTGTCAGAGAGGTAAGGCTGGCTGCTCCCACAGCTCTGCTCCCAAGCTCCTGGACAGCATTCCTTGCACAGACCTGGAGGCAGAGGAGCTGGGAAGAGCCATGCACAGAGTGAAGGAAACTCTGGTGCTACCAGTCCAGTGTTGAATTTGCAGCTTTGATTTTTAAAAAAAAAAATTATTTATTTTTTTAAGGTGCATATGAAAACTCTGGGGCAGAAATGTTTCAGTAAAGGCACAAACTGAAGGCACAAGTTTAATTTTTTACCAGCTTGGGAAAGCTGGCTCAGCTGGTGTGGTGAATTTTTTGCCTGAAAACCATCYCATCCATGAAGGGTTTAATATATAGCCCAAATACATCTTGTCTGTCTAATTATACTGTTTAAAGAATTGACCAGCAATCAATCACWCTCTAAGTCAGAAAATTCTAACATAGGTTTACTGAAAAATTTATTTCCCAGCCTCAGCATTGACACAACTCTCATCCCGTGTTTCTTCTTTCAGTGTCTCAATTTAATGCTGGAGAAATCAGGATTATCAGGTTGGTTGTGTTGTTATTTATATATATTTTTTAAGGACTTTTAACTATTTTTAAGAAAGCTTTTCCTACCCTAAACCTAAGTTTTTTCAATGATCTGTGTCATTGTAATGGGAGGAGGGGAAAGAATTCTAAACATGAAGTTTTTATAATATAGTTTTTATTTTAAACAGCTTGCCACAGATTCAAGTGATAATTTGACACAYGGGAATTTCTTTTCTCCTCTGAAACCAGGGAAAATAATTAGGTAGGTGAGGAAGGGAGATCTGTGCAAATAAAAGATGCTTTTCATACAGCAAAAGATCTGGGGAATATGAAAGTGATAATTCATTTAGCCAGAGTTGTGTTCAGAAAGCAAATAAAAACAAGGAACAAAAGAAAAAGGACCCTTGACACTTGTTAAGTGTTCTGTAATATTTTCCCACACTGGTGTTACTGACTGATTCGTTTTCTGTGTGTATCTTTTTTGGTTTTGGTAGGTGACAACTGGCATTTGAGAAGGATTGACTGGTGCTACGAAGCAGGGGAAGCCCTAAGTCAGGAAGTAAGAGGAGCCTGTTTTAATCCCTTGTTCTTTGCTCCYTGGGGAGAAAGGCAGCTGTGGGCTGACAGGGATCCTGTGCTTTGTCCTCCTGCAGAATGCCACCCTGAAGGAGCTCAATGTTTGCAGAGGAGACACTTTGGTTATAACTGAAGGAAAGCTTCCAGAAAAGGTAAAAGGAGAGTGGGCAGTGTCTGGAGACTTGGAATGCCATGGTGGTTTGGGTTGAGAGGGACCTTAAAGCCCATCCAGTGCCACCCTCCCATGGCAGRGACACCTCCCAGTGTCCCAGGCTGCTCCAAGCCCTGTCCAGCCTGGCCCTGAACAGGTTCTCTCTCAGAATTGTTGCATCATTAATTTTGCACCACCACTATGTTCCCCACTAAATCACACCCCCAGCTGCCACATCCACATTCTTCAGACACTTCCAGGAGTGCTGACTCCACCCTGGGCAGCCCATTCCAAAAGCTTAAGTTTTAAACAAATCTTTTCTCTCTTCCTGTGCTAAAGGTGAAATTTCACCTTGCCTGCACACAACACTTGAGGAGCCACATGGTATTTTCTGTTCCAGGGTTTCCTGAAAATCCCCATCTGGTGGCTGAAGCCTTCAAGCCATAAGAAACATGGAGAGAATACACAAGACCAGGTGAATGGGATCACCTGGAAGATGGAGGCTTTGCAGGTGTCTGCTACAGCAGGTGAGCTTGGCCAGGCTTTGAAAGGAATCATCTGTGGTTGCTCTTTAAGTCAAACCCAAGTTTTAATCCAAAGCCTTAAAACCCTTCTGAAACCTGGGAATGGCTGCATGAGTTGCATCAAGGTTATGGTGAAAGGACCACTCAGGAGACAGATGCAGTTTTGGACGTAAATGCTGGATAATCCTGTTGTAGGGATGTTCCTCAGATGGATTGGCTCAAAGCACCACTAAATTTTGTAGCAGGGGCACTTTGTCAGTCTCAAAAAGTTCTAACATAGATTAGAATGTTAGGCAGCAGTGTAAAGCATCTCCTTCATGAGCACAGATGAGATTGGTTTCAAATGTCAGACTCCTCAAGGCACAATGAATTCCCTTCAGGCTGTGTTGCTTTTTGGAAAGCTGTAAAAGGAAGGATGGGTAAAGCTTGAATAGTATCAAAGACCTTAAATGCAGTGTTTTAACTGTGTTTGCTCTCCTGAAGGTCAAATCCAAAACCAGCCAGGGCAGCAAAATCAAGTGAGGGTTGTGAAGGGAGGAGAAAATGAAGTGGAAATAAGAGAATTGGAAAAGGGGGAACAAACTGATTTTTCATTATTTATTAAAAGTAATATTCCTCTGGTTCTGAGTTGTGCTGCAGGGCAGGATCCCTCCCTTTGTAGAAGTTTCCTTTGCATTTTTCTCCTGCCTCAAACCTTTCCTGAGTTTCACTTTCTCCCCTGCTGATCCCAGTAGTGGAGCTAAGAGCAATTTAGYTTTGCTTGCAGTAGGTTTGCCCAATAGCTGACACTATTTATCAGTGGCAGTGACTGCTCCTAGCTCTGAAATTTGCAGTKTAGGATCTGTATGGGAACTGTTTGGAAATTATTGGGATGTATTTTGTATGCTGGATGTGGCCATGGCAGGGGGTTGGAATGAGGTCACCTTTAAGGTCCCTTCCAGCTCAAACCAGTCTGGGATTCCTGGATATTCCAAGTGGACTCCAGGCTCCTTCTCTAAGTGAAATGTGACCATGAAGTGGCTGTTATCTCTCAGGACTACACAAATCACRTTGACTCTTCTGTTATTTGTTTCTTCCTCCTCCAAAGCTCCACCAGAAGCCACCCACCCAGGCCTGGATCTCTGTTATGCTGGCAGGATAGAGATAGCAGGAGAGGCCTCTCTGGAAGATCTGAAGATGCAGGTTAGATGTTCTCCTGTGTTGGACTGTGCAGCAGCAGCGCTGTGGTGCCTCGAGCTCTATTAACAGCTCTTTTCTATTTCCTTTTCCCCTGTCTCCAGTCTGTTGTGCCATGGTGTTTATGCCATGGCCACTGGTAAGTACCAAGAGGCAGCTGGAGCACGTAGCTCAGACACTTCCTTAGTGTCCCTGCTGTCCCCATCCTCCCTGTCACCTGTCCTGGCCTGCAGGAGCCTCGTTGCACATCAGCTGAAGCTCTGCCTGGCAGCTTTTGTCTTTATTTCAGTGTAAAATCKCTCCATGGGAAGCACACACATAACAAGCACCTCCTAAAAAGCCACTTTGCCATTTCCACATTGTTCCTGTATTAGTTTCTTGCATCTTTTTGTTTTTTAATTCCTGTATGTGGAATCTGATGAWTGAGGAATTGCTTTGGGGTGCACAGGTTTGCCAGCCAGGAAGGTCTGGCTCATTTTGTTTGGCCAGAAACTAAAATACCATTGTGTGCTTTTAATACACTAAAAACCAAACCAAGCAAAACACCCCAAAAGAAAAAAATAAACCCAAACCCCACAAAAATGTATAACCCAGTCCTACCAAAAGGCTTTGTGTGGTTTAAGCAGTGATTGTTCTATCTGAACTGCATGGGGAAGGATCTCTCACCTGATTCTGCTCCATACCAACACTTATTTTTTGGGTGTGACTTCAGTTTTGGGCTCTGCCAGGCTGCTGCTATGGAGAACTGTTTGCAGCTTGATCAAGGAGAGCTGGCTGAGCATGGGAAGTGCTGTGTCCTTGGAAAGGGCTTAGAGGAGCTCAGCACTTGGCTGGAGACTGGGGCAACAAMTGCAACGGCCTCATTCCCTCCCAGTTGTTCAAATTCTGGTTAAAAAAAGAAATTGGGTACTTTGGAAATGGAAGTTGAGTTGAGAATTGTTGAGAGGGAGGGGAATCCAAACTCCCTTTGAGGTTGAAAAGTGAGTATTTTGCTCACAGCCACAAGCAACAGCTGGTGTGGAATAAATCTCAATACCTTGCCCTCTTTTTTGGGAGCTAATCTAGTGGTTTTCTGTTTTTTCAGGGAGATTGAGTGCTAAAATTATTGACCAAGTATTTCTGTTTTCCAGGCTCTGACCTTGCCCTGCTGCCAGGAGCAGGTTGTGCCCCTGCCCTCGTTCCTCAGAGCTTGGACAGTGGACAGCAAAGGCCCTGGGAAGCTCCTACGGGACAACAAGAGGAGGCTCAGGTGGGTTCCCTGGGGAATGTGCAACAGGCTGGACCTGGGATGGACTGGGGGAGATTCATCAGCTCACTCTGGGTTGGAAAGGATCTTAAAGATCAGCAGTCCCATGGGCAGAGAAACTTTCCACAGTTCCAGGTTGTTCCAGGCCCCTCCAACCTGGCCTTGGACACTGCCAGGGATCCAGGGGCAGCCAGAGCTGCTCTGGACAGTGCCAGGGCCTCGCTCCCTTCACAGGAAGGAGTTTTTCCCAATATCCCATCCATCCCTGCCCTCTGGCACTGGCCGTTCCCTGTGTCCTGTCCCTCCATCCCTTGTCCCCAGTCCCTCTCCAGCTCTCCTGGAGCCCCTTCAGGCCCTGGAAGGGGCTCTGGGGTCTCCTTGCAGCTGAGCACCCCCAGCTCTCCCAGCCCAGCTCCAGAGCCATGTGCACAATCTCTGCTCTGTTTTCAGTGACTACAGGCTSGGTGCCAGAGTGGAAATCTGCATAGAACCCTTGCAAGAAGAAGAGAATTTGGGGTAAGAGCTCGAGGTCTTTATTTCTCTTGTTTCTTACAGCTCTGCATTTGAGGGAAGCCTTCACTGAGCAGCTTTTGACTTCAGGGCAGGGCTCTCAGGATGTGGGAAAGCCTTGGAAGTTGTTTATTGTTTTCCACAAGCAAAGTGAGAGAGGGCAGGAGTGGGGGGAAAGCTGGGAATTCTGAAAGCATGGCTCACAAGAATTTCCATTCTCTCATCCTGCTGCCAGCCCCCACGAGCTGCTGCTGCGAGTCCAGATGGCAATACCAGGAAAGAGGGACTACTCCACCTCCCGGGATTTGGTGTGGGATATCTCCAAGGAATGCACAACCTGGGCTCTGAGGCAGAGAGTGGCTTCTCACTATTGTCTCCCTGCAGATAAAATTGAAATAGCCAAATACTTCCCTGAGAGATTTGAGTGGCTGCCAATATCTAGCTGGGTAAGATCTGGAGTGACAGAATCCAACAGTTGTTGGAGAGGAGCAAGTGTTGGTTTGGACTGCAGTTCCTTAGGGATTGAATTTAAGGAGAAATCCAAACTCTTCTGCTTTGATTTTGTTCAGACACAGCAGATCTCCAAGAGGAAAAGGAGGAAAAAGCAGGCAAGCTTGCAGTCAGCACCTTACCACCTGAAGGATGGAGACATCATTGGGGTGAAGGTAAATTTCCCTGGATTTAATTGTTGCACCAGGATCAGGTTCAGGCGATGTCCCCTTTGCAGTGTCTTCATTTCTTCCTGGTTTTCTCTCATCCTGCTGCATTTCTGGGAGTACTGGGATGTGGGTTTGGACACTGCATTGTGTTGATAGGAAATTTCTTGCTGCTGCTGCTTTTCCTTTTTCTCCTGGATTTTTTTTCTTGCCCTCATTTTTTGACTTTTTTTTTTTTTTTTCAAATTCTGATTAAATTCCAAGGAAGTGCCCTTTCAAAATCACATTTTAGACACAAACTGTTACATATTATGGATTACTGAACTATGACAGTTCTATTTCATGGTGTGAAAAGGAATTACCCAGCATTGAGCTCTCAGCTGGCAATCAGGCTTAGTTAGAAAGGAGGAACATTCTGGCTGGGTTTTAGAGCAGCAGGAGAAAAATGTGATGTCCTGTCCTGCTGTTTTAGCCTATTGGAAGAAATCYATCCCTGGAAGTGTTCCTGRCCAGCTTGGATGGGGCTTGGAGCAACCTGGGATAGTGGAAGGTGTCCCTGTCCATGGCAGGGGTGGAACTGGATCAYCCTTAAATCCCTTCCAACTCAAACCATTGCAATTCTAATGAACTAGAAATTAATCACTGCAAAACTAGGCAAAAGAAACAATCTGGGAATTWATTGTGTCAGCTGGGAAATAGTTTTACCTTCTGACTTTGATCTCTCCAATCCTTTTTTATAACAGAACCTTCTCCTTGATGACACCAAGGACTTCAGCACTGTCAGGGATGACATTGGGAAAGAGAARCAAAGGCAGCTGGCTCTGGAAAAGAGGAGAAGGTAGTGAGCATTTAGTTTCATTTTTCTTTGGAAATATGCAAAGTGTTTGATGCTTTTCAGGGAACCTGTGGCTGCCTCATCCTTGGAAGTGCCCACAGCCAGACTGGACAGGGTTTGGAGCAACTGAGATAGTGGAAGGTGTCCCTGCCCATGGCACGGGGTGGCACTGGGTGGTCCTTAAGGTCCCCTGAATCCAAGTCATTCCATGATTCTGTGGTGGTGTTCACAGGGGTCCCAAGACAAGGGAAGAGATGAGAATCTTGACTCCATGTTTCAGAAGGCTGATTTATTATTTTATGATATATATTATAATAAAATGATATATTAAAAAGATACTAAAAGAACAGAAGAAAGGATTTCATCAGAAGGCTAGCAAGGAATGGAAAGGAATGAATAACAAAAGCTTGTGACTCTGAGTCCAAGCCAGCTGATTGTGATTGGCCATTAATTAGAAACAACCAACATGGACCAATCACAGATGCACCTGGTGCATTCCACAGCAGCAGATAATCACTGTTTTTCTTTTCCTCTGAGGCTTCTCAGGAGAAAAATCCYGGCAAAGGGATTTTTCAGAAAATATCATGGTGACATGATTCAGCCTAATTGGATTGTTTTGGAGGCCAGTGGTAGCTGGGTGCTGTCAGAGCACMCAATTCCACTAATCCTGCAGGGAGCACTTGGATAATTCAAACTCCTGCCTCTCAGTGTTYCTCCACTGAGCCTCATGGTTTTCCCTCCTGGAGCACACTGTGGGGATGAAAATGAACCCTTGGCTGGCCTGGCCTGGCTGAGGCTGTTTTCACAGCTCCCTGGAGCTCAGAGTAAGGCCAGGCTGTCTTGGTTTAGAAAGACAGGAGTTTGCTAAGGAAGGCAGGAGCCTCCCTGAAATGGAGAATGTAAACCCTCCCCACCCCTCCAAATTGCTATAAATTTTAAATTAAGGGGCTCTCAGGCAAAAATATGGGAGCAGGAAATAACAGTYCTTTAATAGGGAAAGWAAAAAAATAAAAGGATAAAATAAACAATGCAGTGAACTAAAACAACACTGACAGAGTCAGAACCCACCCTGACACCCTGTGGGTCAGGGTGTTGGTGGCAGTCCCATTGGAAATGTGGCTGCAGCCCTCCTGCAGTGTTAGGGGTGGTTCTGTTGGAGCCAGGGGGATCTGCAGAGAAGGATGGATTCTCCCTCTGAAGATCCAGAGGAAGGAGAGRCAGCTGCTGTTCCTCTGGGGAATCCCGTCTGGGTAGCAATGCTTGGCTCCTCCCTCTGGGCTCACATCTCCCAATGGGATGTTACAGTTCTTATCAGCCATGCAGTGACATTCAATGGCTGTTATCAGCAATGTCCCCTCCCAGGGAGGTGTGAACGTGGTCACTCAAAGAGAGAGATAAAGCAAACTGCCCACTTAACAAAGGTAATCTGCCGTACAGGTGGCAATTGAAAACAYCTTGCATTGCAGTCTTGAACACGGGCTCCCCCTGCTGAGGCCCAGCACGGAACTTTACCCGGGTTATTTGTGTTTTCCAGCCGCCAGGAGCGTGCCCAGGATCCCCTGTTCCCCGAGGAGAAGCTCCCCACGAAGCCCCGCAAGCCTGAAGTGGCTCTTTCCATCAACGTGGGCGTTTTCAGATAGCACCAGGAGCTGCTCTGCCCACACCACCCTGTGCTAACCTGGCCTGCAGCTCCAGCAGCAAGAGGGGCTCTCCCAAAGTGTCTTCAAGGATCCCTGAGGCACAAACTGGCTGTAGGATTCAGGATAACTCTGATTTTCTTCTGCTCTCTCTTGGGGAAGTGCTTTAAGGTCCCTTTCTCAGTGTGGTACTTACTCTCAGGCTGAGTAAATGCACTTTATGGAGGAGGAAAAGTATTAATATATTGTATAACCCCTCAGTGACTCTTTTTTAACCACCCAAAATGCTTKGTTGGGTCAGATCTGACCTCCTGTACCATCACTACTGAGATCTAATGCAGTYATAATCATCTCTTTTTAGAATTGTTTCCCATCTCTGATCACTGAAGTTGCTGCTGATACCAGAATTTSCTTTTCTCTCTTTATCTCTAATCCTAAGTCTGTAGGAGCTGGAGTCAGCCCTGAGACTGAAGGCAGTGTGGAAATCTCTGAGCAGAGTTTAGGAAATTGGCTTAAAAAGAACAAGTCCAGGATCTGTCAAGATGTAAAACCTGGAGACACCTTATGATATGGAACAACAGGGACATAACCTTAGATTTTTGAAGTCTCTGGGGTTTGTTTTGTTGCCCATAAACTTCATTTTGCAATTTCTAGGGCATTTTTGTTGTCCCTGAACTTCACTAACAGGCAAAACGGTTGGAAAAAATGGACAGATCCAACGTTTGATCTTCACTGGGTTTTACTGTACTCAGGAAAAAGGCTTGCATTTATTTTCAGTGCTCCTCTTCAGAGGAGTTTCCCTCATTTCCCATCTTCCCAGCTGTTCTGATACTCTGTTACATTGGAGAACCYGTTTCTCTTGGTGTCCTGAGCTGACTTTGAGCAGCTCACTGAGCTCCAGGTCAAAGGCTCTGAAGTATTAACTCCAGAGTGAGCCTGATTATCCTGAATTAAATCTGTGACAGTGACAGGACAAAACACAGGTTTGCTKTTGGGGGCTGCAGTAAATATTTGACCTATTTGCTGTTTGTAAGAGGAGCTGCCAGTTGAGCAGATTCCTCAAATTTTGGCTGAGATTTTTCATGTACCTTTTGTAGGTTAACACTACTCTGGTATTTCAGACAGCATAAAGATTAAAAACTGACACTCTGCTAGCAGCAAAACAAAAGAAGTGAAAAGCACCATGAAACACACAATTATTATTTATTTCTGTGCATATCTTTAGAATTCAGCAGGTGCTCCTGTGCTTTTTGGGGCTGATGCTTTGCAGAAGGGGCTGTTTAATGTCCTCACTGACTTGGATCCTGAAATCCCAGTTTCATGGATACATTTGCTGCCAGTGAGGAGGGCAGTGGATGTTTTCCCATCTTCATTTGTGTCGCCTTCTTTCCATATCAGGTGTTCTTGGGAGCCTGGCTTTACAGCAGGGATCAGAGGTGCTGATTCCAAAGGTTTGTGTTCCCACATGGTTCCAGCCCATTGGATTTATTTGCTGTCCCTTCAGTTCCTCTGGTTCCTGCTGGAGAGCTGGACTCAGCTCAGCCTTCCCCTCTTGAATAACTCTGGTCTCTCCCTGAGAACACCAAGTCTGGAGAAACTGAAATGGAAATTCCAAGTGGGAATTTTGTGCCTTTGTTCAAGTGTAATGTAGCAGCACCTGCACTGAACCAATCTTGGATTATTTCTAATGTTGGCTGAAAAAATTCTTTTTTTTTTCTTCCTTGAAACTCTTGTGGGCCTTTCCACAATGAGAGAGTTCATGGAAAACGGGGCTGGGGAGAGGAAACACCTTTTGAAAATGGAGTCTTGGTGACTCTGTGGGTTCTGATGGTTACTTGCAAAGCCTGGAAGAGCTTTCATCTTTATTTTTCAAGTGTTCTTCACAAAATAAAAYGTCATTTTTATCTGCCTAGTTGGGTTGTCTGTGGATGTCTCACTGGTTGGGAATGGCACAAATAGGTTTCTGATGTGAGTATTAATTAGCTCTAATTTTCCAATGWTCCTGAACCAACATTCCCATCTCTGGGGAAGGTTTCCTCATTCCTGGGTTTTGTCTTTTCCTGAGCTTCCTGCCTTGGTCCTGGCTCAGGGCTCTGAGTGCAGGAGCAGCTTTGCTTTGTCCCATGTTTCCAAAAGCASCAAGGATGGCAGGGAAGGTTCCTCCATCAGGACACAAATTAAAGCCACTCTGATGCCCTAGACTTATAAAAAGCCTTGGATTTTTTTTTTAATCCCAATTTTAATGTGTTRTTTGGACTGGCTATTTTGAGCAACAGGTTTTGACTGAAATTAGCAATTGTGTTCTAGAGACTATTAAGCCACTTTCTGGGAAATAATTATTTTTAGGGGGTTTTTGTTTGTTTTTGCTTTTGGGTTTTTTTGGGGGGTGGAGTTTTTCTTTTTTCTATTTTTCCCTTTTTTTCCTTTT
>JACDOX010000976.1:0-31020 GCA_014549065.1 Cardinalis cardinalis | reverse complement strand
ATCATTTTCTGAGGAAGTAAATCTCCCCAGAGCCTGGCAGATTCATAAAGATTGTGTGTCTCACCCATAAACATATGTATAATAATACACATATCTATAGAAACATGACAAACACGTCCATAAGCATAAATAATAAATAAAAATAAGTATAGGGACAAACTGCATTTTCCTATCTGTCCTGTTATCTCCCCTCATGATTTAACAATCATTAATAGAAATGTCAACAAAACCCAAGTGTTATCAAAACAGCCCTGTATTTATAAACTTTGCTCCGTACACATGGAGATATTGCAGTGTTTCCATGGGTCATGGAATGGCCTGGGCTGGAAGGGACCTTGGAGCGCGGTGTCACTGTGCCAGGCGGGTGGAAGCGTGCCCGGGCTGCGGCCGCGGCTCCCGCTCCCTCCCCGCGCTCGGGCAGCGGCTGGAGCTGCCTCCTCCCGTCCCTGCTGCTGCAGGACCCCGCCGGGCTGGAGCCCCGGGATCCCAACCTGCGCTCACGGACCCATCCAGCAGCGCGATGGGAGCACCGGGGACAGACAAACCGGGAATGGGAGCGGACACAGGAAGAAAAAAAAAGGAAGAACAGGGTCGGAATGGAGATGAAATAAAAACAGCTGGGATGGGCAGCRCGATGGAGAGGGGTTAAAAAAGAATAGGGACAGGGATCCAGTGAAAAACAATGGCACAGGGAGCAGGACAGAGCAACAGGCTGAGAGGAGTAGCGGATTTGTCTTTACAAACAAGCTGTGGGTCTGCTGGTAGATAAAACTAGCACTGGGAGATAAAAGAAACAATGGGAAGGATTCCACTGATTGATGAATGAAAAAAGATATTTGCTTTTACAAATAAACTTTAGGTTTGCTGATAAATGAAATAAGACATTGAAAGATGAAAGAAACAATGGGAAAGAAAAACCCCTAAATTCCATATCAATTAAAAATTAAAAGGGAGGGTTATACATTAGAGGGAAATCTTCAGTATCAGGTGTATCAGGAAGTGTGTACCTCTCAAGTACCTCAGCCAATGGGGAAAGACAGATGGGAAATGCAGCCAGGAAATTAGGATAAAAAGGAGGCTGCATCCTCCAAAAATTTGAGAGATCCCAGGGGATGCCCCATGGCCTCTCCCTTTATTCAAATAAAGGCAAAAAAGGACTCCTCTGTCTCCTTTTTGGACATAAACCTCTGGTGTTTGTGGATTAATTTTCCTAACATGGGAATAAAAAGGAACACAAGAAGGACAAATAAAAAGACAGAGTGCTAAACTCACAGGAAGGACAGAGGGATACAGAGACAACGTAGAGAGAGAAAGTGACCACGGCAGGTGGATGTGGGGGAAGGTGCAGCAGAGGGATGGAGAAAGAGAAGGATGGGCAGCAAAACAGAGGGTTATAAAGAGAAGAGTACAGCGAGGGAAAAGGACTGAGCAGCACATGCAGACAGGTACAGGCAAAAGGACAGTGAGATGGACAAAGAAATACCATCGCAGTGCACGACAAAGGAAAAAGGAGAGGAGAAGGAAGAAGGAAAGATAAAGATGCCAGCCTCTCCCTGCTCCAGCTGTGAAACACACCCTGGTGATTCCTGTGTATTATGGCCATCCTGGGAACTGCAGCCTGGTGTCTCAGTCTGGGCTAATCCTGCTTCACAGGACAGCATTTAATTTTTTTTAGAGGGATTCAGAAAGAAAATCTACTCTGCACCATTCAAGTAAATCCATAAGATCTTGAGGCAAAAGCTGCATATTTTCCTCTGTACAAACTGACGCGCTCCTACAACTGTGATAACATGGATGCATTCTACATGTGCCCTGCAAGGAAATGCAGTTTTGCATGCTTTTTGTTTGTTTAAAAAGAAAAATTACCTGGAATTAAAGACTAAAATGCAGTAAGATTCAAGAGGGTGGAAAAAATGACAGTGAAAAAGAGTTGTTTATTGACTGAGCTGGTACTATATGCTGAACAAATTAAGCATGCTAAATCCCAGTGGTAGAAGTTTACATTTCATAGAAACAAGCTGTTAAAAGCTAGGACTGAGAAGAACATACTAATGACTGAAGTTCCAAAGAGCACTCCTATCTAATAAAGTATTTTTTGATACCATGCAGCCTGAAACACTGAAATTCTGGAATAGGATTTTAAAAATCAGACGAAACCTGACTGAATAGAATTAAACCATTTTTGTTGCCTGGTTTGAAGAACTTGTAGGAAAAAAAACCAGGCTAGATAAGGCAGAATACACTATTTTTAATTTTTAATGGATCTTCCACACAGAAGACCTGTTTTGAAATGCACATGCTTTCAGTTGCATAGGATTCCTGGAAACAAAGGCTGAAGTTTTTTACAAATGCCTGTTACTCATAGACTAAGTATCAAAATTATTTACATAGTATCAGAAAGCTGTGTTTAATCATCATCAAAATACATGAGTTTTTGCTTTCCCATCCATTTGGGGAATATGGAAAGAGCCTCCAGGGCCCAAAAGCTGGCAAGGCTGTGAGACTGCAGCACACAAAGGCCATGACCACACCCTGGTTCCCTAGGAGAAAGATGACTGGAGCTATAGSTGTGTTCCATGCTGTTGTAGGGAAGGTGCTCCATTTCAGGACTGCGAGACTCAGAGAGAGAAGAGAAAAAACTAGCATTTTGAGCAGACAGCAAAATGCTYGAATTTTTTCCAAGCACATCCTGGAAGTGGTGGGATCTGATTTGAGGCTCTCTTTTAAAGGAGACAGCAGCAGGACAAGCACTGGTCACACTTGGTGACAGCTCTTCCCTGCTCCCCTGCATCTTCCTGCATCCATACATCGAGCCTGGACCAAGTTAATTTGCAGAGAAGAAGATGGAACTTCATACAAGATCCTGCAGAAAAAATCTTCTGTCATTTGGTCACCCAGCAGAAATACAAGGTGCTGAATGTTCCTATGGAAAGTCCAGTGTTTTGTCAAAAAGAACAGACTCCAGCTCCTTGAATCTGACACCTAACTGCAGCAGAATGGAATGTGGGTCCCAGGGAGATGGACTGGCTTTGTGCACTGGTCAGGCACTGGAATTGCTCATAATTGCTTCTCCTCTCCCTAACTGTAGACAACTGAACCCCAAGGAGTAAATCCTTGCTTCTCAATTCCAACATCCTCCTTCTTTCACTCCACAAACTGCTGCATCTGAACAGTCAGCCCGAAGCACATGGAAGATGCAGGCCTGGTTTTAGAAGAGGAGGTAACAACAGCAATTTTGTTATTCTCCAGTTGRAGGTACTGCCCTATATTGTAAATGCAGGCAACCCTGACGAGGGGAGAGAATGATGCATTTGACTCTATCTTATTAGAAGGCTAATTTATTACTTTATTATACTATATTATATTAAAGAATACCATACTATACTATACTAAAGAATACAGAAAAGATACTTACTGAATGCTAAAAAGATAATAATGAAAACTCGTGACTCTTTCCAGAGTTCTGACACAGCTTGGCCCCAATTGGCCAATGAGTCAAAACAACTCACACCAGAGTCTAATCAGGCAATCATTTTTGGGTAAACAATCTCTAAACACATTTCACATGAGCACAGCACAGGAGAAGCAAATGAGATAAGAATTGTTTTGCTTTTTTCTGGGGCTTCTCGCTGCCTTTCAGCTTCCCRGGAGAAAAATCCTGGGCTAAGGAATCATGTTCAGGGAATGTGAATGCCACAGCCCTAGTCTGGAAGAGTAGTACAAAATACAGGGCATAAAAAAAAACCCAAACCAAAACACAAACATGAGGGCATCCATATTACAGAAGTCTGACGCCAGCTTAAACTTCAAAACTGTCAGGGAACATTTCTCCCACCTCTCCTCTCTGCTACCTGCTTTATGTCCCCAGCGTGGGGTTCATCGCTGTTTCTCTGTCATTTGCAAAGGGCCACATCCCAAGGGCCCAAAACCCAATACCTCCCTCCCTCAACTGGACTTGATGATCCATATGGGTCCCTTCCAGCTGGGAATATTCTGTTCTGTGATTCCAGCACAGGTCCAGTGGACAAGAAGAGGCTGTGTTGAAACAGGATTTCCTTCACTTCTGGGAATGATGAGATAAACCTCCAGTGGAAAGGAAATACAGGATAAACCAGATGGTTGGTATTCTACACACTTCCTTTGGGAAGACAGACCTGAGCTGGGAAAGGTCAGCCACATGCTCTTCATTTCRTTTCCATGACCATAATAACATGGAGCCACACTAGGTAGTGCTGCAAAGGGAATTTTATCCATTAGTTTACAAACTGAGAGCCTGAAACCATTTTGGAGACACAGATATGTACCTATCTGCCTATCTAAAGAAAATATTTAATTTTCCATTAATAAATTTAGGAAGACTGTAATGAGAGCTGGCCTGAACTTGCTCAATGGTTTTTCCTTTCTAAAGGCAAAGGCAGTATTTTGTTCAGTGGGTTAGATGCAGACAGTGAATAATAACCTGAACTGCTCAGCTGAGGGGAAGGGTTTCACTTCTTGTAAGAAACTCCTTTGAAATTACCCAATTTTGTGTCAAAAATATACAGCCTTTTGAGCATTACATGGTTTTATGGAGCAGATTTGGGCAAGGGACTTAGAAGGAGATGGTCCTGTGAAGGACTGGTTCAATTGCTCCCACCTTCTCTCCAAAACTGGCTGAATTTAGAAGGATCATGGAATCATAGAATGATTTGGGTTGGAAGGGACTTAAAAGATCCCAGTTGGGCCCTCCTGGGGCAAAGCCAAGCACAGAGATGGAGGAGGAGACACTCCACTGCCTTGCAGCCTCTCTTATTTGTTTGGATTGTGACAACATTATTTACTTTGTCTATAAATATCCCTCTGGCACAGGGAATAAATAATGCCCTGGATGATATTTTCCAGATGGTCTCATAGTCCTGGGTGAGGTGATCCCCTGGCATCATTTGGAGAGRGAATAAAATGGGATCTGCAGGCCCACACATCATTGTGCAAGTGACCTTAAAATAATTCTGTCTCTCTCTGCTCTCAGGACAAAGCAGGAAGAGTCAATTCCCTGCATTTTGTTGTGGTTCTCAGGTTGAGACACAGCACCCCTCAAAATCCACATCCTGCAAAAAACTCTCAGGCACACAGGTATCGGTGGCTTTGCTTTTCTGCTTTTTTGCCCCTCAGCCTTTCCTTAATTTTTCTTCACAAAAAATGTTTTTTTCTTTTAAGTGGGGGAGGATTTGAGAATTAAGAAACTGAAAACTTTGCTGCTGTTCCTTATTATGTTAGGGTTCTTTTTRGTTTTTTTAAATTTCTCATACTTGTTTCACCATGAAGAGCTGTGCAAGGCAGGCATTTGAAGTCACCACTGCTGTTCCAAACACGTGGTGTTTTTCCAAGGCCTTTGGAAAGGGCAGCCTGACCAGGCAGCCAGTGGGCCATGCCATGATTAGCTGCCATTAAGTTGTGCAGGTGAAGTGATCTCCCTGCTGTAGCAGGACAGGCAGGATCACTTGGGGTGTTCCATGGAACTCCTTGGCTGTGTTCCCCAGGAGCCCCGTGACATTCCTGCAGGCTGGGACAGAGAGGACAGCTGGAGCTGCAGAGCTGGGTGCTCTGGGAAGGGCTGAGGGGCAGTGTCCTGTGCAGGGCCAAGATGTGTGCAATGAGATGCCCTGTCCCTGCACCTGGGATACCCTCTGGACACACAGGGATGCTGAGAAGGTGTTCTTGCAGGGGTCAGCAGGTACAGAGCAACYGGATCAACTCCCTAGGCAGACTCCTGTGGGTGATGTTACCCCACAGAATCCGGTTGGAGCAGGGAGGACAGCTGGGTTCTGGAGTGGAAAAGAACAAGCMGAATTAGCCAGGTGGACTGTGCAGGTGTGCAGTAGCTTTGTGCTAACCACAGGAACTCAGGGCACACAGGCCAAACCCTGGCCAGATTGTCCAAATATGTTGTGCAAATCCAAACATATATTCTTTTGTGCTGTAATAATTCTATTGATTGATTACAGGAAAAAAACAGAAGATGAGCCAATAGAGGGAAACAAGTAAATGCCTCTGGGTGGCTCAGATCTCACCTCTAGATCCCCAGCTGGGACACAAACCTGCATCCAGCACTGAGCCATCGGTGCCCGAGAGAAATCCTTAATGTCCAAAATTTGGAAGCTAACAGCTGGGAACTGAAGATGCCCCTGTGCCTGAAATGTCTGTGGTGTCCTCAAGACCCTAGGAGGGCAGGAGGGGTCTCCACTGTTAGTTTTACAGATTAGTGGAGCATGTAAGGGCACCTCTGGGCTCAGTGACTGTGACAGCTGAGAGCACTGGCTCCTGCTCCTGACATGCTGGCAGACACCCCAGGGAGAGCACTGGGATGCCCCTTTGGAGCTGTCATGGTTCACAGCCTGGCATGTTGAGAGGCTGCCCCAGGTCAGCTCCTGTTTGCTTTAATTCCCTSCTCTTTTGGGAGCTGCTTCCCAGGGGTCTGCAGCTCCCTGCAGGGCAAACAGAAGAGGCTGGCAGCAGGTAAGCTGTGTGTGAGGGCAGCTGCTGGGGGCAGCTCCCGGAACCTGCGCCCTGCCCTCAGCAAACCTCACTCCCCTGCAGGTCTTTACCATTTTTTATCCCATATTTTTATCCCGTGGTTACCTGTGCAGCAGCAGCACCGTGGTTTTTGGATGGTTCTCCCTCCCCAGGGGTGCTGGCAGCTGTGGGAGCAGTGGGKTGGCTGTGCCCTGGGCAGGAGCACCAGCCCTGGGCAGCAAGCAGTGCCTGGCCACAGCACTGGCCCTGGAGCTGAACAGAGCAGAAGGGCTGTAAAACACAGGGGAGGCTTTGCCCATGCCAGCAGTTGTTTGTGGCTGGAGAAGAGCAGCCCTGGAAGTGTTTAGGGAGCAGGAGGGACAGGGGGAGGATGCACTGAGAGAGACCAGCCTGGCCATGCTGCAGCTGCCTGCTAGCCAGGAGTATTCCCAGCTCAGCCACTCTTGGAAGGAGCTAGAGCTGCCTTTTTTAGGCGCCTTTCCTCACAGAGTACAAGGGCTGGAAAGAGGCTGGCTCAGGGGCTCTGCCCTCAGCAAGGGATGGCTCCAGGCAGGAGATCTGGGCTGTCAGTGCTGATGCACTGCAGGGAAGTCCCCTCTGTCACTGCTCCCAGGGCCAGGTGCTGCATCGGAGACAATATGGGAGCTGTAGCCCCTGCTCAGCCTGGTGTGAAAAACGCCAATCACTTGGTTTTAGAATTTTAAAAGTTCAATAATAATAAAATGGTTATAAAAATAGCAATATAGTTAGAGTAATAATAATTTGGACAATATGGATTAGGACAACACGAGACCATAAAAACAAAGAGTTATGGATGGTCCGGGTACCTTTTTCTAGGCAACAAAAGCCTGAAAAAGGACACCCGTTAACAGAGGATTAACCCTTAAAAACAACAGCCTGTTGCATATTCATACACCTCATATATTATGCAAAAATTCCATTCAAACACAGGATTCTGTCTTGTCATCGTCAACTTCTTCCTCTTAATCCTGATGGCATCTTCATGGCTGAGTGAGGTGGAAAGAAGTTCATTTCTTCTGATAAGAGCGATAAATTCTTTTTCTCTGAAAGATTTACATGTCCTCTGGCTGCTAATCCTTTCTTTAAAAAAGTATCTTACATAGCATAGTTTCTATTTTTACATTATGTTATAACCTTAAACTATATTTAACACACTACTTAAGAAAATTAATACAGCAACTTTCTAACACAACACATATAATATTCATTTTAATATTTGCAAAAAGACAATCATAAAATACGCATTTTTCACACTGGCATTTGCCACCTTAGGGTCATTTGATGGAAACCTGGGGAGGGCGTGAGTTTCTGTGCTTCCCTTGGAAATGGAAACCACAGCTTGGGGAAGATCCTCTGGACTTTCACCTGCACACGACACTCACGAGAGTGGCCTGTCCCGCTGACSACCCCCAAAACACCACTACCACTGTGCACACCTCTACTGCCTTTAGCTTCACTTAATTTTGGCTTCATTTTATTTTGGTTCACCTACTCCAGATTGGCTGTTATTTTCTCTCTGGAGCGAGGGAAAGCAAAACTGTGCAGCGCTGATGGAGGCTCCCAACTGCCGCAGCTCTCAGAGGAGCCGCCTGCAGTGGTGGAGCCCTGAGCAGCTTCAGGGAAAACACGGTCACAGCAGTGTCACAGGGCAGGGCACAGCCACGGGTCTGTAGTATATGGTAGTGATAATTAATGCTATTAATGTATAAAATATTGTAAAATCCAAACCATGTTTTTTGACTATCCTGGCCGGGAGCAGCTCTCTTATTCAGATACAACTAGTTCCTGGACGCACATTAAGATAAACATCGACGCTTTAACTTAAGAATAGAGGCTCCCAGGGCAATAATCGCTGGTTTCCCAAGTTGTCGGTCCCCAAAAGCGATTATCACCCTGCCGATTGCATCTGTCGAGATAACCAACAGCGCCATCCTGATACATGTGAATACATGGCTTCTCCGGAGTTGATTGACGACAACGAGACACCTGGACGGGGCTTTTGTCCACCTCTGCACATGGAAAGCAGCAGCGATGCATGTGAAGAGGCACAAAGAAAATTCGGTCAACTTTGCTTCGGGTAGAATAAACTGTATAAAACCTCGCGCATGAGGCCGCGAGCGTGAACGGGGCAGACTCTGACACTCGAGGGGTCGGATCCAGGTTCACCCGGCGCCATCCCGGGCTCGACGCGGACTCTTTGGCTGTGGTGGTTTCGAAGACCGAACTTCAGTCTYGCAGACAAATTAATAAATCTTTGCTAAATTTTTTATAAGTTTGGCTCACGATTTGATCATTTATAACAGGTCCCCTCAGCCGGAGTCTCCTCCACCAGCCCGAACGCTGCACCTGCTCCAGGCTCTTCAGCCGGGATAATGAAGCGCCTGTCTTCACTGTCCGCACTTCCCGCTCACGGCAGTGGGATTAATCCCTAATCCTACCCTGCTGCTGTAGGCAAAGGTGTTTTCCTCCTCCTGTGGGCTGAAGGCAGCCCTGCCTACTGGCAGGTGAACACAGCAGTGCCTTACACACTGGCCAGGGCTGAGAGCCCCACCGTGTTTACCGACTCCATGGCTACTACGGAAAACCGCTCCGCTTTCCCTGCCCCCTCCTCCTTCCTTATCAGTCCAGGGGTGGCTAAGGATGAATGATTAGAGGTAATGGCAAATACTACACCCGTGCTGCCAATTCTGCTTTTCAAATGGAAATCAAACAACATTTAACCTGACACAATGCCCGGGTAGGACGTTAGGGCTGTTGAAAGACCATTAAGCTTTAAGGAGAGGATGAGCTGCAGAAAATGTTCTGTAACTAACTC
Source organism: Cardinalis cardinalis (assembly GCA_014549065.1). Lineage (NCBI taxonomy): Eukaryota > Metazoa > Chordata > Aves > Passeriformes > Cardinalidae > Cardinalis > Cardinalis cardinalis. Next base: position 21,671 of record JACDOX010000976.1, on the reverse strand, counting down.
AGCCACCCACAGCCTGGTGGAAACCCGGAAAACCTCAGTAAACATCGGCAGTTCTGAGTGTGAACAAAAGGACTCTATTTCACCGGTTAAATACTCACTCTAAACTCGGTAAGTGCTGTGTGCTGGCATTGGTTGTTTCAGGGGGAGTGAAAATCTTCCGTGGACCTGTTTTTCCCTGGTGTTTTGGTGTGTTTGTTGATCCTGCTCTCATGCCCCATCCCAGAGCGGAATAAATTTCCCTGTGGATGAGTAGTTTCTGCTTCGCCTAAGTGTTGTGGGATTTTTGGCTCATAAAGCACCTCTAGCGCCTGGCAAGGTCAGTGCTTAAGCATCTGCTAATCCTTGAGATTTGGGCTCTGGCCTCTGGCTCTGCAGTCTGGAGCTCTGCCCAGCCAGACCAGCGCGGACCTAAGCAGGACTAAGGAGGGATGCCACCAGCAGGAAAACCAGACAGGTCTGGAATTCAGCCAGACAAACACAAAACCTCTTGCAACACACGAAGTAAGAAAAAACCTCTGTTAAACGATTGCTGTGATCTGGCTGATGAGCACGCAATGTACCCAGGCCTATTCCTCTACCTGAGGATTTTTGCCTGTTTCACAAGCCAGTTTTGGTGGCTCAGAAATCTCAGATAGCCACACTGTCTTGGTTTGAAAAGACAGGTGAATGCTAGGGAAGGCAGGAGTCTCCCCTGAACTGTAAAATGTAAACCTCCTCCCTCTGAATTGTTATAAATTTGAAACTAAGTGGGCTCTCAGGCAAAAATATGGGAGCAGGGATAACAGTTCTTTACTAGGGAAGAAAATAAAATAAATAATGCAGCAATACAGAGTCAGAACACAACCCGACACCCTGTGGGTCAGGGTGTTGGCAGCAGTCCCATTAAATGGTGGCTGCAGCCCTCCTGCAGTGACAGCTGTGGTTCTGTTGGAGCAGGGATCCTGTAGAAGGGTGTAGTCTTCCTCTGAAGGCCCAGTGGTGGTGTAGATGGGCCTGGTCTTCCTCTGGGAATCCAGTGGGAAAGGCTGTCCTGATGCCCCAAAATCTCAGATTACATTTAGTTAGGAATGCTTGGCTCTTCTCTTTGGGCAGAGCATCTCCCAGTYGGATGCTGTCATTTTATCAGTCATGCAGTGACACTCARTGGCCCATTAGCAGAAGATATCTGCTGGAGAGAGGATTGGTTTGTGGTAGAGATAAAGAAAACTGCCCARTTAACAGGAGATAACTGCCACATCTCCAACAGACGGCAATAGAGTACACCCATTGCCTTGCAATCTCGGACACACACACTGCTTTCAGACTGGTACAGGTTTCATAACAAAATGGCTCACCTCCTTCAAGAGGAAACTTTTAAACATAAAATGTCCAACTCCACAAAGCTCCAGCACTCAGGCTAGACCATCTTCTTTCTTGCATTAGCACCYTGGAAGAGCAACCCTGCATCAATAATGAGCCAGACATGTTTTCTGAAAATGGACTTTTGCATCTCTTTATAGTCCTGTATATATTTTACTTCCAAATGGCCTCTGACTAAAGAGTGATTCACATCTGAAGAGTCATGAAGTGCTGTAATATAGCAAATATCCTTAAGGACCAAGGGAGGAAAAAAGGCTTAGAATGACCTTTATTTACATAGAATACAGTGTCCAGTTTGGTTTAGGGTGTCCTCACTGCATTATTTATCTCCACACCCCACGGTGGGTTAAGTGTGAAGTACAGAGCATTTTGTCTCATGCTGCACCAGATCTGGGAAATGCTGCAGCTGCTTCCCTTCCTTCCGGAAAACTTCACTTTACAGCCGTGAGTGGTAACATCAGGCTGATAAGAAACAAATGTTTACGAGTAAATGTGAGCAGAGGGGTGGGGGCAGTCAAACGCTGGGCGTTTGTAACTTGATGTCGGTACCCGAATCAGAACCACCTGATTGATGGGAACCGGCAGCTCTGGCTGACCACAGCGTTACAGGTCTGGGTTCTTATTGGTAGCTATGAAATTTGTCCCTTGCTGTAATTGGTGGAGTTACTTTGGGGTTTTTCCAGTGATTCAGGGCTTTCTGGTATTTCTTTCAAACTGAGGTTCTGGCAGGAAGTGACTTTTAATGAATATTGAAACTAAAAGGAAACATGGTGAGATGAATTAAAAATACACAAAAATTTTACAAAATTGACATTTTCTATGCCAACATTTTCCATCCAACTCAAAACAAATACTCCTTTTGAAATGGCACTTGAATTTTGAATATGGCTAAATCTATTTAAATGTGATAGAAATTAAAATTATTTTGTACAATCAGCATGACACATTACAATATGATCCAACCAATTTGGCAGTGATGATTAATTCAGTACTCTCTAACTTTGGGCGTGGGCCAGGGAAAGCTTTTGCAATCTCAGGTTCCTACAGAAAGGGACAAACAAGTACTTCATTTCCATGTACTCAAATGTTTCCAGGTCTCCCTGCTGCCAGCTGTAGTTACAGGGGAGCTGCCCTTCGGGATTCTTGGAATGGGGAGAAAGCTGAAGCAGAGACCTGCTAAGCCATTATCGTGCAGAGCAGGGGGCTGCTGGCCTTTTGTCTGTGGCAGAACACCTCACTTTGGGTTTAAATTATGTAACAGCCATCCTGCCTTCTCTCTGAAGGTACCAGCCATTCCAGTTTCCCTCAGTGCTCCAATGTCTCTCACATCACATCTCCATTATGAATCCACTTGCTGGACAGGATGTTTATTATCACGCTTGACTCAACTGGCAAAATGTATCAGAGTGCATAAACCAGGGTTGGTGCACACTGATCAATAAATATTATAATGTCCTAATGCCTCTAAAAGGATTTCTCTGTTTCTGCCAGCTTCATTAAAAAAAAACAAAACAAACTCTTATTAGAGGCTCAGGAACTTCATTCCAAGGTGTGAGTGTCTGTAAGCAAAGCCACTCACTGGTTTTATTCTTTCCTCTCACAGAAACTTGATCAAAAAGACCTGGGAATGGGAACACACTCCAGTGTCAATCCCATTGAGGCTGATTGGGAATACCATGGCACAAAAAATGCAGGTGTTTTAAGGGTCTCGGTCTGCAATCTGGCTCCTGGCCAGACAAGGGCTGCTGGCAGCATCACGAGAGGGTTTGATCTGTTTTTCCAAAGGGAAAATTTCTGTTTGGCTAAAAGCAAAGTCACAAGAGACCGCAAGACAGCAGCTGTGGCTGAAAAGCATGAGGGAGGAGAGGAGGTATGAGTGTCCTTCAGCCCAGCCAGAGTCACCACCTGCAGCACCCCAGGACGAGCTGCTCCCTGACATGACCTGTAAGGAGCTGCCGGATGGAAAGGCAGGAGCGGCGCTGCACCAGACCCGCTGTGCCGGCAGGAGACTGCCCTCAGGCAGGAACAAACAGCCCCAAGGGCAAGATCGTGCCCTTGGTTGTACCCATTTACCACACCGGTACATGTGCAGCTCTGTGACCCTCTGGGCTGAACCTGTTCTCCAAGGAAATGGTACGTAAAACATCTGGGAGACCGATCCCGCGGGGGCTGAGCACGTGTAACATCTGGGAGACCCTGCTGCCTGCCTGCCTGCCTTCCTTCCATCCCCTGAGCTGTGCGCAGGCAGCCCTTGGCATGTCCTGCCCTGCCCTGCCGTGTCCCTCTGTCCTGCGGCAGGGTCGCTGCGTGCCGCGCTCTTCTCGCTTCCCACTTCCCCGAGCCCTCCCTTGTGCCGGCCTGGGAGAGCCGAGCCGTGACTTCGCTGCTTTCCCAGGAGGGAGTCCTGTGGGAGCTCTTCCCAGCCGCAGGGCTCAGCCCTGGCCAGCAGCTCGCTGGCTGATTTGAGGCTGGGACGAGGACGAGCCGCCTGTATTGTCACAGCAACCCCTCCCCAGCGGCTGTCCCCTCCCGGGTCACACGGGACTCGCCTCAGCGGCTGACAGATGACATGGGAAACTGCTCATCAAACCAAAACCGGACCAAAAGCTTGGAAACTATTTCGTTCAGGCGATTTGCAGCTGTCGAACTAGCTCAGAGGTGATGATGCTACTGCTCTGCTTTGGGAGGGTGATTTACCCCTTGATATGCTCTCCACGGGCACTTGGGGTAGATTATTTGCTTCCCACGCCCGATTTGGCTCCCTGAGACCCCGAATACCCCCGCCCAGACCTGTGAGTGGTGTGGATGGCATCCTTGGAGTACTGCCCGGCTTCAAGCTTCAGGAGCTGATGGTAAACCAGCTTGAGGCACACGAGTGATCTGAATTCTGCTACTTGGATACATCTCCATGTCCAGAAACTTTTATCATCCCTGCTGYAGTAGCCCTAGGGGGCTGGCTCTGGAACTCTTATAGAGAGAGATCTAGCCTCCAGACCCTCCTTCCCTACTTTGTCACCTTCCCACGGGGTGTCTTGTGTGTGGCAGTGCCGCAGATACTGTGCTTGCCCTACGAGCCCCACGATCCATCTGCCGGCTCCTGAACGCTCCCACGGGCTTCACAAACCCCATCCTGCCTCCCTCTGCATCCGAGGGCTGCTCCCATCCAGGGACCAGGCAAGGAACGGCATCCAAGCAGGATGCTCCGAGAAGGATAAGCACTCACAACTTCAGGAGCAGCAACTCTCTCATTAAACTGCTCAGCCACACAGACAAAAATATCTTGAAATCTCTTTTAACTTTAATTTTGATTAAGACCTGTTCTGATAAAAGAAATAACGCATTACTGGTGGGGAGATGCAATTTCAGATTACTTGTTTGTGGGGTAAGYATTTTTGTTTGCAGCAATGTGATTATTTCTGTGGTAGAAAGGTTTGCCATAGGTACAACATTTGTAACACCTTAGTAACACATAAATATCGTGGGAATCAAAACACGGGGCTGGAAGGCATCTCTAAAGAACTCGTATTCAACTCTTGTTCCAGGTAGGAACATCTCTGTCTAAACCATTCTTGATTATATCACCTAACCTGCTTCACAAAATCTCTGGTGACCTTCCAATGCAATTTACTCCACCCTACAGCAGCCTAGCACTCAACAGTACTCTTCTAAACGAAAGCCCAAATTTCCCTTCTTTGTTCATGCTCATTAAGAACTTGTTAAGCAATCATTGCCAGGAATTTAATAGAAAAGTTCCTCCTGCTTGAGGGTATGCTTGAAACTTGCTTAGCAACAGGTCAGCAGCTCAGGTACGGGCTGCCTTTTTTTTTTAATTTTTCTTTTTTTAACTATAACTTTCAGTTTCCCATATTTAGTTACTCGCGTCCTCTTTGTATATGATCTCCTTGGGCATCCACAGGTGTGAGAAGTTTCCGCCTTCCCCTGCTCCTCCTCCAGTCCGTAATTAACGGCTCCTGATGTCGGGATGTCCCTGGCCAGGGTGGGTCACCCTGCCACGCATCGCCACTCGAGCGAGACAGCGCAGGTACAGCTGCGCTGGGACGGCTCGGGTTACCTGCCTGCGGGGTAGAGCACAAACTCCTGCAAGTGAGAAAGGACRGAGCGAGGTGGGGGGAAAAAGTCCTTAGGACAATTTTAAGCGGTACAGTGGGAATTAAAAGTCCCAGAGCGCTCGGCCGAAAGCGGCAGCGCCGGGGGTGGAGCCCTTCCGCGGGGAGCCGCCGCCGCTACGGGGCTCGGGGAGGGGACGGGTCCCTCCCGAGGGATCTCCCCGACCCGACCCGACCTGAGCTGACCTGAGGGGCGGCCCCGGGAGGGACATCTCGGTCCTGTCCGGCGGGGGCGGCGCTGGCGGCGGGGCTGCGGGACGGAGCCGCGCTCTCGGCGAGGTGAGCCCGGGGCTGCGGGGCTCGCCTGGAGCGGGCCGTGCGGCTTGGCCCTCGTGTCCCGCTCGGGGAAAGGGGCGGGTTTGCTCGGGGAGGCACGGATCGGAGCGGCAGCGGGACCCCGGCAGCGCCGGGCCGGCTCCGGGGCAGCCCCCAGCGCTCCCTCCGCAGCGGCGGCGGCGTTTCGGGGCTGGGCTGGGCTGGGCAGCCCCTCTCGGGTCCCCCACGCCGCTGCGAGGTTCGTGTGGCGCGGGCAGCGCTGTCGGGGGCAGTGGCGAAGGGGCGAGCGAGGGCGGCAGCTCGCACGCCGTGTCCGCCTGTGCCGCAGGCTGCAAGGGCTCCATCCTGCCCCAGCAGCGCTGGTGGGACCCTGGAAGGTCTGGGAGGATGAAGAGGAAGGGGTCAGCTGGGAGGAAGAAAAGCGGAATTCCGCTCTGCCAGCGGTGACTAAGAGGTCTGGCTTGGCTGAGAAGGGTGGAAAGACATCAGAACTGGTGAGCGGGGAGGCTGCAGTTGGCTGCCGTGCTCCCGGACAGACGTGCTCAGGAAAACGTCAGAGTCTGGACAGKGGTAAGGTCTGAGGAAAAAAGATGGAGATTCACAATAGTACTGTAGGAGGGGGAGAAGAGAGCACCTCCACCTTTTTATGCACTAAAGAGGCATAAAAAAATACAGAACTTTTGTAACTGTAGTAACCTAAAACTATTAATGCTGCTGAAAGAAGACGAGTTTAGAAGCTTTGGCTAAAAATGAACCACCCTGGTTAAGGGAACATGTTGCCTTCTAATGCGTGAGAGGTTTCTCGGAATAGACTGGATGTTTCTTAACTCTGAAGAAACGGGTGGTTTTGCACTGTTATCCAYGGGGTTTGTTGCAATGGAAGCCAGAGAAGGAAATCTCAAGAAACTCAAATATCCCTGCGTTTGGGTTTTGTAGCAATCCCAGCAGCTTCTCGAGTCAGTGGCTCTGTAGGAGGAAGCACTGGCTGGTGAGGCACATGTGAATGCCCTTCTCTTGTTCGTGTGCCCTGTTTGGCAACACACAAATGGCCATTACCCTTGAGGGCAGGAGTGTATGGAGTGGAGTGAGAAGCAGTCTGCCTGCCAGGTTTAGCTTTGGGTGTGCAGTTCAGGGAGCAGCCCTCCCTGTACCTCAAGGTTTCCTTCCTATGGGATTTCTACTGACTCTCGAGGCATTGGCTCTCTCCATCCAAGCCCTATGACCCTAATGAAGTTTTKTTTTTTTTTTAATGTGKCTCTAATGAAGTTTTTCGTATTCAGAGGCATCATTGTGCCAAGTTACCATGCACTGAAGTTCAGTGACACCAGAAGGATGTAGCCTCCTGGATGCCTGCYATAGAATCTTTTTGTACCAATATTTGTGTCTGTGCCACAAGGAAGAACATTCAAACCTTCAGCAGATGCAGCCTTTTGCTGCTTTAGCTTTAGCAAGGCTGGTCACAGCAGATTCAGAGGAGCACCAAGGGAGAGCCTGAGGAGGGAGGGAGTGGGGCCACTTCCTTTAGCAGCAATCAGCCCTTACCTTGGCTTTGTCATCAGCAGACATTTTGGCACGAGGTGCTGATGAGTAATTCATCCATCTTGCTTTCATTTCATTTGGTCTCTAGTATGGAGAGAAGCCTTTGTGCCAGTCACAGTCCCCATGAGAAGCCATGCAGGCGTGCCTGTTCCCTGTGTAGAGGTGAGACCAGAGGAGCAGGGCACCCATGTGCTGGATGTGCCTTGCTGTCAGTGCCCTGGTGGTTTGGCCCAAGTTATAGTATGTGATGGCAGGAGAGACTGGGTCACCCCTCTTGTCTCCACTGGCAGCCCCCAGTAAATCACTGTAGCTGTGCTATTATTCAACTCCCTAAGGGTGTGCTTCCCAAGTTTGTCAAAAACTTGGACCGTGTCTTCTGGATTGGTGGTTCCTTTCTCTGCTCTCATCACAGGGATGTGTTTTACTCCTGATTAAATTAACACTAAAACACCTCAAGTTGCTGGGTTGTTCAGATTCCAGAGCAGATTCACAGATCTTGTTTTGGGTGGTGTTTTCACTGGGAAACAGGTGACATGCTACCAACTCACTTCTTGTAACTCATTTTTTCCTGTCTTCGCTGACTTTAATTATTAATCTTAAACTGGGGCTGAGAACTCCACCCARCAGTTTAAATGAGGTCTAGTGGAACTTGAGATTATGGCATTGTGAACCAACCACTCCCCTGTCAGCGAAGGATTAAGTAATGTTTATTTAGATTTTTCTCATAGAAAGGAAAATGTTCACTCTTTTTTGTACAATTGCATAACACCTCCTGTCTATACAAGATTAATTGTCTCCCAATATTTAATAAGTTCAACCTTGCAGTTGCATTGTCACATAAGAAAGTACTTCCTCAATATTCATAGGAAGAAAGCTGTGAGACAAAAAAACAAGCCCTGAGATCCTTGGAGGAATGTAGACATTGACTTCAGTATAATTTCAAATCAGAGCTGACACTTCCTGCTTCAGTTCTAAGTGACCTGCTTCTTGGTCTGTAAGAAACCTGCTCCAGAGCACCAAAATAAACAAAGGTCCCCTAAATCAATGTGTAGTCTGCTGTTAGACCATCTTTCCTTGTAGTTAACAGTGGTTCTGTGAATTCACAGAATTTTCTCACTTCCTGATCAGGTGGAGTTCCGGCTTCTGTGCTCTTATGGTCTCCTCAGATGTGCCACCAAAGGGCAGCTCCTTTTCCAGCCATGTGCCAGTATTCTCTTGAGCTGTGAGGGTTAAGATAGTGTTTAGTCTTAAATTTTATACCCCAGCACACAAGAGCCTGTGTGACTTCCTACAGAAGCACAGTAACAGGAAACTACTGTTTGGGAGCTGTTGGTGGCATGGAGCTGTATCAGTTTCCCATCTCGCCCACTGCTCGCATCTGTCCTTTTGTCTCTTTGCTCCTTCCAGCAGCTTTATGCAGCCAAATTCTGCCATCTCTTTCATTATAAGTATTGATGAGGGGTTTATGTAGCTGCTTTCTGAAAACTAAAAGCTGTGAGGTACAAAGCTGCTCCTTTCAGTTAAAGAAGACCCAAGAAATACTCTACAAACAAAGGTGTTGGGAAACTTTTCTTGACAGGGTGCTGAGAATTATTGTCCTGTGTTCTTTGGGTGGAAAGCAAGATACCAGAGCTTTCTCTACGGTTGTGCAATTCCATTTTCTGTCCTGCCTCCCAGCTCAGGAATTGTGGGTTGGTGGTCACCTCTGATTCCTGAAGCCATCCTTCAACAGCTGCTGTTCCCCAGTGTCTCCTGTGCTGGGCTCAAGGGCTCTGGCAGCGTGGGGAGGAAGGCGTTGGGCAGAACAGCATTGGGGAATTATGCAACTGCCATGAGGAAGTGAGGGGGCCACAGCCCATCCTGAAGGGGGTGGATAAAGGCACAGAAAAAAGAAAATGGGGGGTGGGCTTCAGGTTGCTGCAGGTCTTTTTGAGCTGGGAGGCAGGTTACAGCTCCCACATCACTGGCATGCTGTGTTCTGCAGCAGGGAGGGCTGGCTGGCTGTGCAGTACCTGCTGCTGGGGCTTTGCTGCTCTGCTGTTGTGTCTGTCTGGTACAAGTAAATCTTACCTCTCCACTCATGAAATAGGCACAGAAGTCTGAGGAAGACATCAAGCCATGGTGTTTTGATTGTGTTTATGAACCTTCATTTAAGAAACAATCAAGATCATATGAGATCCTTGCAAGGACATGCAGAATCTCACATTTCAATAAGTGGTCTTAAGACTAGCGACAGCATTTTGTAAAGTTAAGAAAATCAATCTTCCTGAGGCTTTTTGGGTAATCCCAGGTATCCCTGAATAGTGAGGAGCAGATGTCACTGGAGAGTCCTGCTGCCCCACACCTTGGTGGCCTGGCCCCAGAGGGAGCAGCTCATGCCTGCACAGCTCCCTGGAGGGCTGTGGGAAAGCTGCAGAGCAGAAATGACACTTCCCTGCCAGCCCTCTGTTTGAGTAGAATCACAGAATAAGCTGAGTTGAAAGGAACCCACAAGGATCATTGAGTCCAACCCTTGRGCCTGGACAGGACACCCCAACAATCCCACCATGGGCTGAGAGCATTGTCCAAATGCTCCTTGAACTCTCTCAGGCTTGTGCTGTGACCAAACTCCTGGGCAGACTGTTCAGTGCCCCAGCACCCTCTGGGTGAAGAACCTTTTCCCAAAATCCACCCTAACCCTACCCTGGTACAGCTCCAGCTGTTCCCTCCAGTWGTTTAGCCCTTTGTTCATTTGAGAAGGCAGTCACAGTTTCAGTGTTAGAAATATCTGCTCTTGATCAGCAGGTGAATTCTCTGTGTAAGTGCCACGTGGAGCACAAACAGTATGGAATTTTAAAAGGATGCATTCAGGGAGGTCACCAGTGATCCTGATATGCCCTGTTTGAGCTAAGTGCAAATGCGATATTTTATGGAGTGTGCAGAAGTGAACAGAACCAATTGTATTAGCTCTTGATGTTCCTTATGTATTGGCATCAGGCTATCAATCTTGGTATTCCATGTTCCATATGTTTGGGTATTCCTCAATGAGCAGGAAACTATTCTTGATGAAAGCTTTGCAGTCTTAAATTTTCCATTGTGTTCAAAAGGAAGAAAATGCCTGTCGCTAGCTGCTCTGAAACACAGTAACTGGGAGCTGATTTATGTAAACTTTCAGCAGCCTTTTTTTTTTTTTTAATTTCACTTAAGGGTGCCTTAACACCAAATGTATTTGTTGGGGATTACACCCACTGGTTATTTCTAAATTGCCTTAGCTCTAGATCCAAGATTAGTATGTTTAATTTTGGTGTAGCAAATGTTATTTAAAAGTCTGCCTTGACAATTGTGCTTTGATTCTAGTTTGAGCTTTTAAGATTTTGTTTATTTTCTTGTGATTTCATGTTTCCATTGGCTTTTAAAGGAAAAGCTTAAAAAATAAAAAAATCTTGGCCTTCTGGGAAAAACAAAAGCAAGGGCGAAACCTGTTGGCAGGTAGGAATGGAATCATGGATTTGACCTTCTCCATGAAGCAGCAGCAAAAAGACTCTGGATCTTTTCTAATGTTAATCTGGGAAAATATCCTGGACTCAATATCAAGGACCGTATTTAACAAAGCATTTAAATCCAGTGTTATACCTGACCTGTGTGGAAATGCTCTAAACTGTCTTCTATCACCTGGATTGCGTTGCAGCCCTGTCTGCCTCTGGAAACTCTGGGATGGATGTTCTGTGCCTTGCTGAGCCAACAGCACATTGCTGCAGCTGTGGGTAACCAACCACTGGGGCTGGAGCAGGATGGGGCTCTGGCAGCACGAGAGCTGCTTTGTGCCTGTTGGGGCTGCTGCTGGCATGTGGCACACGGTCCTGCACAGCAAGTGCCACACGAAAGGGACTGTAAAAAACCAAACAGGTTTATTCCTTGCTCTGTGTGCCACAGGAAAAGCACTCAACAGGTCAGTCCCTGGCCCGGTGGGAAGCGCAGCCTGGTTTCAGAGAGGGAGGACCTGGCTCTTGTCTCTGGCTGCTGTGATGCCTCTTTGTTCCCAAGTCCTCTCTGTGTTGTCCCAGCTAAGTCCTAAAGCGCCTCTTTCTGACAGGACCAGGAAATTTATTAATGTTTGCTTTACTTTTTAGGCAGTCACAAAGCACTGCTAGGTAAAAACGGGAGTGAATTTCAGGCAAACACAGCTGCATGTTTGCATTGGCGTGGCAGTCATTCCTGGGCTTGTGGTCTTTTCTCTGCTTTATTTCCTCCACTGAAACTGCTGGGTGGAATCTCAGGGGTGCATCACCATCAGCTGTTGTGTAGCTTCTGATGAGACTTCATCAGACATGATGGGAAGAAATGGAGCTTTTTCTCTGGCTTCAGGGGTGTTTGCAGTGCCCCAGAGGACCCTGTGGTTTCCCTGTTGCTTTCACCGCTGTTGCTGAAACAGCTGTTGGAACCTGTTGCACTTCTTTACTGCCTGAGATATTTCTGTCTTTCTCTCCTGTTAAGCTGTGGAGAGTCTTTTAAAAAAAACAAACCAGATCATTGCCATTTCCTTGCTGTTTGTGAGGGAGAAGTGCTGAAGGAGAGGTAGCGCTCTTAACTTCTCCCTCTCACAGCTGTGCTTCAGTTGAGCTGTTCTGTGGAAACAAATGCTCAGGAAAGCTTCATATTTATTCTGTAGGCAAAGTTTTCTGCCTCAGATTACTGAGGTAATCTCCCCTTTGTTGGCAACTTCTCCTTAAGCTGGTTTAGTTGCGACACAAAGCTTTGCTTTCTGGGAAGTCTTCACAGGTGTGTGGCAGTGCTGAGATGTCCCTATCTTCCTGTTGAACTGGTACAGAGCCCTTTGGTACATGCTAAAGAGCTGCTTGGGATAAGCTCTTGACAGGTTTAAGCAAATAATAAAATATGAGATGGGAAGCCATCAATAAATTGTTGGCAAGTCCTTTGCGTTCAAGTTGGTAAATGATGACATGGCACTTGGGATCATTCATCTTCCTTCTTTAAAGAATTTCTAAAGAACTAAAATCGATGTTACCACAAAGGGAAGGGAAATAAACATATGAGTAGTTCAGGAAGTCAGTAACCCTCACCATCTAATTTCATTTTTAACTAGTTTTGTTTGCACTAGATAGTGAAGAGCAGCTCACCAGCTGGTAATCCAACATTCAAATCCAAGTTTCATCCTTACAGGAAGAAAAAAACGCTGGGGACTTCTCTGTATTTGAACACTGCAAAGTACTCTGTATGAGGCAGAACTAGCAGGGTTTGGGGAGCCAGGGGCTGCAGGGCTCACCTGTGTGGAATGGGGCTGTGATTCCAGGTGGTTTCAACAAGGTCCAAACTAGACAAACCCAGCCCATTGCACACCAAAACTGCAGCTGGTCAGAGCAGCACACTCTGCCTCTGCTTGAACATTTTTAAGAAAGGGTGGAAGCTGAGACAGGATGGTGGGGTCTTGCTGTTTCTTGCTGCTGTATGGACAGAAAGTGTGTGTTACCCTTTCAGAGTCCCAAGGAAAGCAGAGGGTCTGGAGGGATGGGCAGCTGACTGGGAGGTGGCTGCTCCCTGGGCTGCTGGCCAGGTGATGTGTCAGGTAGTGTAGAAACATTCCAAAGTGGCCAGTCTGAGAGGCTGAAGGTGTCTTGGGAAATTCATAGAACAATAAGGCTTTTGTTCAATAGAGGGGGAAAGAAAATGAGAGAGAAAAAAATTTCAGCAGAGAGTTTTTGACTTGTTTTCAACTGAAGAGTGATTAATCTGAAATGGAAAATTCTGTTATCAAGCTGACCCATAGCTTTCTTTAGGAGGCATAATATAGTTCTCCATTACATTATGYACATTCCTCATTTGTCTGACAGAACTTCTGTTTTTACTGTTGAATTGTATTGATTTTATTTCTTTTAAATTATGCAAACTTTTACCAGAAGACAGACAGGGATTAAAGCAGAGGAGACATGTTCTGCATCTTTCAGACGACTTTTTTATCTCTTTCTTCAAAGCATATATTCATTGTGAATTTTTTCTGGTTTTTTAACTTTATGAAGAGCCAGGCACTTCTGAGAAAAGCATTGCCACACTGATGATGGTGCCCTTCAAAGAAACTGTGTGTTTATACAGCTTATTTCATGCCATGACTGCTGTCCTTGGGCTCATGAAGGTTAGCTGGGACACGGGTGCTGTACCTCAAGGGGCAAGCCAGGGATGGGGCTGGAGATGCAGAACTGGCCAGTGCAGCAGAAGAGGAGCATGGAAGGATCAGGAAGGTATTTCTGGATCTGGTTTCCTGGGCAGTGACTGAAGGATGATTATTTTCTCTGTGCTGCCTGAGAGCTCTCCTGTGCCAGGAGCTCTTATGTTGAGGTCATCCAGGACACACAGTAAGGAGTAATGCTCCATCGGGCTCTTTTCCCCCTTTGTATTCTTCTCTTTGTTTTATTTCCCTCCTCCCAAAATGTGCAGTCTTGAAAGGCTATGGTGCAAAGTAGATTATTGTGAGAAAGTGCCATTACCTGTCTTAATGTGATACATGCTGGGGACTGAGCTCTGCCTAGGGCTGGTGTGTCCTCAGCAGGAGAGAAGAGGGGAAGAAAAGCTCTCCCCATGCTCTGTTTGGATATGCCATTTATGAATATCACCCCTTTATTCTTTCATAGATATTTCAGGGTTATCTCTCTCAAGTGATTGTAACCATTCTCTTGTTCACTTGGCTTGTGGTCTCTGGTTTTTGCTTTACAACCATTCCTGGAAATCAGATGAACAGGCAGAGTCCAGAAGAGAGAACTGCAGAAGGAAGTCACTCAGCTGCTCTCTGCCATTACAGCCCAAGCTGAGATCTTGACATTTAAATTTGTGTATAATGATGAAGCCAAATAGCATCCTGTAATATGCTGGCAGAGGTACGAGAAGTATAAAGCATTCTTCAAAATGGCACCTATCACCAGAGGGAAAATGAAGTAGGCACATGAAGTCTGGCAAGTTAAATATGGCAACACCATGAGACTATAGAAAACACTGTTTGAAAACAATTTCCAAGAGATTGGTAGCTTTACTATGTTATTAATATTTTTTCCAGTTGCAGAAGGAACATGAAGCCTGCTAGAGGGGCAGGAGGTCAGTAGGGAAGGAGATTGGAAAGGAGTTCAGGGATCACTTTGAAACAACTCAGAATTAATTTCTGCGTTTGGCTAGAGGTAAGAGGAACTTGGGGATGCTGGGCCCTGCTGTTTGTGAACAGAGAAGGGCTAGTGGGAGATGTGGTGGTTGGAGTCTGTCTTAGGCATAGTGGTCTTAAAATGAGAGTTTTCACTTCTTGAAGAAGTATTGAATGGAGTCACAAAACTTCTAACTTGGATTTYCAGACTTTGGCCTGCTCAGGGTTGAGGCAGTCCCTTGGGAGGCAGTCCTGAGGGACACTGGACATTCTCTAAGAACAACATCTGAAAGGCACAGGAACAGGTCAGCCCAATGTGCCATAAGACAAGCCAGCAGGGAAGAAAACTGGCCTGAATGAACAGGGAGCTTTTGATTGAACTCAAGGGGGGAAAAATATATTTACCAGCTTGGAAGAAGGAATAAGTGAATCAGGAAGATTACAAGGGTGTCATTAGGTTATGCAGAGAGAAAGTCAGAAAGGCCAAAGGCCCAGCTAGAATTTAATTTGGCATACGAGATAGCACTTTTTTTTTCCCAAATACATTAATAACAGAGAGCCAAGGAGACTCTCCATCCTTTAATACATGTGAGGGGATTATATGTGACTCTCCATCCTTTATTACATTGCCGCCAAGCATGAGGAAAAGGCTGAGGTACTTGATGCTTTCTTTGCTTCAGTCTTTAACTGAAAGACCAGTTATTATAGGGATGTCAGGCCTCATGAGCTGGGAGATAGGGACGGGATAACATCCCTGTAATCCAGGAGGAAATAGTGACATGCTGTTCTACTTAAAATTGCACAATCTGTGGGGCCAGGTGGGATCCACTCAAGGGAACTGAGGGACAAGCTCACGGAGCTGCTCTCCATCATTTACTGGCAGCCCTGGTCAACTGGGGAAGTCCTAGAAGACTGAGGGTTAGCCAGTGTGACACCCATCTACAAGAAGGCTGAAAGGAGGATCTGGAGAGCCACAAGCCCGTGAGCCTGACCTCGATGCCAAGGAAGGCTGTGGAACAGATCATACTGAGTGTGACCAGCCAGGGGGCCAGGCCCAGCCAGCACATGTTCATCAGAGGCAGGTCCTGCTTAACAAACCTGATCCTGCAAATTTCTGACTGTCTAAATGTACTGACCATTTTCCCTTCATCTTGGGCTTCTGCTTCTTGTATTCAGGGAGGCTGATTGAAATGGAATGATGTTGGCATGTCTGGCTATCTGATTTTCTGTTTGTGGCCTTTGCCTAGGTACATCATTGATACTCTCTGTTGCAAATAACAGAGCCTGTAGATACTTTTTCTGGACAGCTTCAGTGAGATGCCATCATATCTGTGTCTGCTTTGTGTACAGTGATGTGGGAGTCATCAGCTATCAAAACTGCCATGTCATTTCTTCCCACAATCTGGTTGTTTGGTTGTTGGTTTTTTTTTTTTGGTAGAAAGTTGCTAATCTCATTCTCTGACTCTTTGCTCTGGCTTGCTTTTAATGCATCTTATCCCACAGAGTGTCAATCCAGCATCTCATTACAGCTATACAAGAGGGTGTGTACACTTCTTTCTTTTATTTCAGGAGAAAACATACTTCTAAACCCACTCTAAGAGAATTGGATATTGCAGGGTTCATTCTGGAAAGGTGAAGTCATGATAAATACAGAAGATGCAGTTAAGAGACAGGTGCCTTAAATGTCCTCTGCCTTCAGCTGCAGTATTTTATTGGTCTAACATACTACGTTTACAAGATTTGCTCTCCTCTTACCTCAAACATTCACACGTGCTTGGTCTGCTGCCCTCTCTGGGTTCAGGAGGAGGAGCTCTAAAGCTGTTGGTAGAATGCTAAAAACTAATTCCCCTAAATACTAGAGGAATTTGCTGGTGAACGCATCCCTGTTGGGCATCACTCTGTGTTTCCATGCCTAGCAGCCTGATTAGTTACCTACTGAATGCTGGTTTTGCCAAATCTCGCCTCTTCTACCCTCATTATTAATATAAATCTGGAGAAAATTGAGATCTTCAGCTGTTTTCTGGTGGGTCCCCAAAATACTTCTATCAGGCTGCTTGTGATTGATGATATTTATTGTTCCAGACTCTTAGCAGCTATCTAGGTATGCAAAGGTTTGCTGGACCTTTTTCTCTCCTCTCTGTTTTTTGCTACTGAATTTGTAGTAAATTTACAAACACTCCCTCAGGTGTTTTGCAGTTCCTATGTCCACGCATTTGCTTTAAAGGACATCACTAATCACAAGGGTATTTGGTTCATTCCCCTGAAGACAACAGGGGCTGGCACAAACACTTTTTCCAAGGCTAACCAAAGCTGTGTTGCTGTGTTTGTGCTGGATGTACATTTAAGCATAGCTTAAATAGTTTAATCCCATGAAGTAGTTGAAGTCTTGACAAAAATACACAAGAACAAGCAGTAATAAAACAAAGAAAGAAGTGAAGCTATACCACAGTGTACTTTCATTTAGCCCATGAAGACTGGATGTTCATGACAAATTCTGGCAGATCTATAGCAGATCCTCCAGCCAGCCCCAGGCTAGACTCCTCCAGTGCTGGGTCCCTTGCTGCAAGAGCTGCCACTCTTTGCTTTGCTACCCCAGCAGTACTTTCCCTAAGTCCAGAAGGATATTTTTAGTGCCCAGAACTGCAGGAATGACAGTTGACTTGGCCATGACAGGGCCCAGCTATTGCTTGAAAATGTTGGGGTCAACCAAAGCATCTTGCCCAAGATGCAAAACCATCTCTAACCACTTTCTCTGCATGTTCTGAGGTACAACAAAGAATTACACTGCAAATCCATTTTTGTTAATAGTATATATAGATATAATAGTAACTATAGATACACATATATTTGCTACTAGTTAGATCATCTCTTTACACCCTCTTTCCTGTAATTTTCTGTTAATTTGCAGGCCTATCCAGCTTCATAGGCTGAATCTCCTAATTACCTAGGTATAAGCTATATCAATTAAATCCTAGATGAGAAACAATAGCAAAGTCCATATTAAGATCTTTCATTTATACTCTGTTTTTGAAACAACACTTGTGCTTCTGCAATATGGACAACTGTAGTTTTCCTGTAATCACCTGATCACCTCTGGCTAAAACACTTGGTTTTATTGGTATAGTAAGATTTAGGCCTGGAGGTTTTGAGAACTTCTGCAGAACTCACACTCTGAGAATTACACAGTTCTAACRTAATTATGTTATGTATGAAAGCAATCCTAATTGCTTTCAGTGCAAAGTCAGAATGTAACATTTTGTTCTCTGACATCACAAATGCATGCCCTTATACAATTTTTACATTTCATTTCTTCCATTTGTTATGGAAGAATTTGTCTACTTCAACTGTCATGATGACAGTTATAAGACTATCACTCAGTAATGAATTTTTTTTCTTATTAGGAATGATTTGCCAGGTTTCAGGGACTTCTGAATATCTGCTGTTACAATTTGAAAAGTTAAGGATTACAGGAATGTGAGATGCTTTTTTGGCTTCATGTAAGTTGGCTTCATGCACAATGCAAGTTGTACCATCAGTCAATCATTCAATTATCATCTAGTTTGGGTTGTTTTCCTTTTTTGCTGTCTGTGATTTTGCTACCAAGGAAATATCAGTGAAGCACTGTTAGTCATAAAGGGCAGGAAATCACTTTCCTCAGGGCAGGGTGGACTAAAAGTAGGCATGAGCATGTGCAGATACATCAACAGCAGACTGGTGGCAGTCTTTGCATGGTGAAGTTACAAGATAATCTGTGGTGGCAGCCCTGTGTGTGTTTCCTTTATTTTATCCCTTTTGTACTTGGAACAAGGGATCCTTGATGATTTTCTTATATCAGTTTACATTGTGCAGTGAGATGTCTCTCTGCATTTTGCAATGTTTGGTTGGACACATTTTTGTTTGCATATTTCAAAACCTGTATTGGTTAAATTGGATTTTAAATTTAATAAGCAAGGCCTTGAAAATTATAGGCGGCATTTTGATGGAAAGCACCTGGGCAGAAAAGGGTCTGGTCATCCCCTGGACCACCAAGCTGACCAGGAGCCAGGAGATGTCCTCACAGCCTGTGGAGCATGGACTGCAAGGTCATGGGGAGTGATCCTTGCCCACCACTTAGCACTGGTGGGACACTCCTGGAGGGCTGGTTCTGGAATCCCAGGATGAGGGAGGCGTGTCCGTACTGGAGCAAATCCGGCAAAGGGCCACCAAGGTGAGAAGGGGACTGGAGCACACGGCGCATGAGGAGAGGCTGGGAGAGCTCTGCTGACTTGTCTTGGACTAGAGCAGGCTGGGCTGTGTGTTCAGGGTRTGAAACACCTGGCTGAAGGTGGGTGAAGGACACAAGTGAGACTCTCCTCTKTTCAATGCAGAGATGGCAGGAGACACACTGGGCACACCTTCAAGTGTGGCAAGTTAGAATGAAAGGAAGGGTGGTGAAACACTGGATCAGGTAGCCCAGAGTTGTTGTGGAGTCCCTGTGCTGGGACGAGAGTTGTCGTGAGTCCATCCATGGTGCTGCCGTGCATGGAAGGATTTGGGGAGAGGAGAGAGGTCTGGGACACTACAGAGCAATATTTGTTTCAGGCAGCTGAGGAGGAACTGCAGCAGACCTTGAATTTAGTGGCTGTACTGATAAARGAGGGATTTTATGAATGTGCCAGCAAGTCTCATGCAAGCGAAAGTCAACCACCCTTGATCACAGGGYCAAGGGGGAACTGTCACAGAATGAGRGACACCTGAATTTGGCAAAGTCCTTCAATGAGGTCCCTGGCCCATGAGGCAGTACTCYCTAATGAACGAGTAAAATATTTGGTTAAAAGAGTGTGTTTGCAAGGGGGCATCCTGTACTTAGGGCTTGGGGTGGGAGCAGGCAGCTCTGTGGAAGGCTCAGCTCAGTTATTGTGGCAGCTGGAGTAGCAGTGTGAGCACTGGGAAATTTTAGCAAAGGAGGAGAAAACAAATCAAGCCATTTTCCCAGCAGTCTAAAGCTCAAAGTGTAGCAACAGTGAAGTTTCAATTTCCACCTTTTTTTTATTAAATTACTTTTTAAATAACTTGTTTGTTCATGGTGCACCTCTGTGACCTTTGTATGAGCTACACATTACAGATGAATGATGTCACATCCTCCCCTTTTTTTCTCTATGTGCTCACTGTTCATTTTCATAAAAAGCAAGTGACTATAAATTAGCAGTCATCCTTACAAACTTTAATTTTTTAAACATCCTTTACACTGAGCAGGGAATTCTGTGGTATCTTGAAAGYAGGGACAGGTGAGTTTTGTGCCTTCTCGACAGCACCGGCTCTGTCCCACCAAGTTGGTGCCTTTTTGTCTTCGACTGTTCAAAAAATTATTTACAGGGTTAACCCAGCTGTGGTGTGTGTAGGGTGGGGAATGTAAAGGGGTCTGTATAARGSAGGGTGGGCTGACTTTGGCTGCCTGTGGCACTGGCAGCACATGCTGGCATTTCTGTGCAGGAGAACACAACTTTCTGGGGATCCAGAGCTGATCATTTGTGTAATGGCTGCCTCTCCTCTGTCCCCCTGTCCCCAGTGTCCCAGTGCCCTGCCTTAGGATACCACCCAGTGCTTCTAAGAAGCCCTTTTCTGGGCACAGGGGAAGCACGATATGTGACCCAGGCCCAGTGATCAAGGGAGAAATGACGAACGCGACTCTGCAACCTGAGTTATCTGTACTCTTCGCGGCTTGTTTGGTTTCCTCCTCCCAGAATTTTTTGCATATGTGTCTCATGTTCAGAATGACTGGAAGTTCTAAACCATGACAGATGAGTTGTCTAATGGTGTTCCCAAAGTTTGTTGTGCACTGCAATGAAGGTGGGACACACTTGTGAAGGAAGGCTCATACCCTGCTGCCTCATCTGTCAGGTTGTTTTCTTTCCTTCCCTTCAGGCTGTCTCAGGAGAGCAGGCTCTAGCTGGAGAGAGAATGCTCCGGATGCCCAGCTGCCTCCTAAAGCTGACCAGGGTGGTGCTGAGCCACAARCCCTGTGCCCTGTTTATCCTCATCTTTGTGTTCGTATCCCTTGCCTACCACAAGTTGTACTGGGGCATTGGGGAGGACCCAAAGAGCAGCGTCCCCACCAACGGCTTGTCTGCTGAGATCAGCTGTGCTCACTATSTGCCTKCTCCYYTCGACATTGCTGGTGGGCCCTCTCCTTGTACAGGAAATGTGTTTTTTGTGGAGACCTCGGAGCAAACTTCCCCAAGTTACCTGTTCTCGTGYTCTGTGGAGTCAGCGGCCAGGACACACCCCGCGTCAAGAGTCGTGGTGCTCATGRAAGGCTTGGCCAAAGGGAACGCCTCCTTGCCCAAGCACTGGGCTTTCTCCTTGCTCAGCTGCTTCCCCAATGTGGAAATCCGGCCCCTAGACTTGACCGAGCTCTTTTCTGGAACACCWCTGGMAMRGTGGTWCYTRYRGCCTCWGCGGCAMYRGGAGCCTCATTTTTTASMTGTCCTCTCTGACGCCTGCAGAATTGTCCTCATGTGGAAATTTGGTGGCATCTACCTGGAYACAGACTTCATTGTGCTTAAGAACTTACAGAACCTCACCAATGCCCTTGGCATTCAGGRYRACRRTGWACTSAATGGAGCCTTTCTGTCCTTTGAGGCCAAGCACAAATTCATGGAGCTTTGCATGCAGGACTTTGTGCAGAATTACAATGGCTGGGTCTGGGGGCACCAGGGCCCAGRGCTCSTAACTCGTGTCTTCAAGAAGTGGTGCTCGCTCAGGACTATCAAGAGCATGAGCTGCAACGGTGTGAGTGCTCTTGCCCGAGAAGTTGTTTATCCTATTCCCTGGCAGGACTGGAAGAAGTTGTTTGAGGCAGTCAGTGCCTTGGAGCTTCAGAAACTCCTTAAGAACACCTATGCAGTGCACATATGGAACAAACTGAGCCACGGGACCAAGTTAGAGATCCCCTCCCAGGCTCTRYTGGCTCAGCTCTATTCCCAGTTCTGCCCTGCCACCTACGCAAAGATGAAGCAGGACTCTGAAGAGTTGTCAAGGCGTGCAGTGTGACCTGGGGGGCCTTGGCTGCRGGGAYGTTCCYCAGCCTTAAGGAAACYGAGTGCCTTTGACCTTCCCAAGACTTGGTTTTTTGTTACCAGAGCAAGTGTTCTGTGTGACAGCTCTGGGGTTTGGTACCTGATATTATTTACATAATGCCCCTGCTTCTGATCCTTTGTGTTTCAAATTTACAGCAGAACCTGGCTGCAGCCTCTCTTGCTGTCCTTCAC
>JACDOX010000974.1:2201-22291 GCA_014549065.1 Cardinalis cardinalis | reverse complement strand
CTCCCACTGGCTCAGTCTTAACTCTTTATTAGTCTGACAATTGTGAGGCAAAAATGAAGGATATTTCGGACAAACTCTCACAGACGCTTGGCAGGTAGACTATATTGGCCCCTTTAAGAAGTGAGGAGGTAAACACTTTGTGCTAGTAGGAGTAGAAATTGTATCTGGGTTGGTTCAAGCTGATGCTTTTGAAAGAGCTACAGTTGATAAGACAGTTAAAGCTTTGCAGGGGTGGTTTGGAACTTTCCCAAAGCTACAGGAAATTCAATCTGATAACAGGTCCCACTTCACTGCTAGAGGTGTACAGCATTGGGCAAAAGGTGAAGGAATTAAGCGGTCTTTCCACACCCCTTACTACCCTCAAGCTAAGGGAATCTTAGAAAGGACCAATGTTTTTTTGAAAGGACTTCTGAAGCCACAGGAGGGAAATTGGGACGTTCGGTTATGGGAAGCTGTTAAAAGAGTGAACAGTAGATGGGGGGTGAATGGATGTCCCAAAATCACTGCCTTTTGCCCAACAACTCCAAAGATCATTCCCTCACTGTGGGGACCGGACAATTCAAAACATCCAGCACATTACCCTGGACAACCTGTTCTGGTGGACCTCCCTACTGTAGCGGAAGTAGCACTAGTGCTGAAAACCTCTCTGAATAAATATGCATGCGTAGCCTCTAATGCTTTAGGGAAAGAGCATCAGATAAATACATGCTGGATAATCCTATCATTTTAAGTCTTTTCTGCCCCTCAGTGGAAGGATTTCTGTTGTTTTTATCTTTACAGAAGAAGAACCCTGAGGGACATGAGAATCATCTGAACCATGCTAACACTGGTTATAGTTTTCTGCATCCTACCACAATTCCATGGACAGGATCCTGCTGAGTGGTCGTGGTCTGAAGCTACCCTCCATCACACTAATGTTCTAGGAGCGTATCGCAAGGGTGGCCACCCAAACCTAGAGTCTATAGTACTGCATGACTCCGAGGTATATCATCCAAGTGAGTGGGGATGGGATCAGAAGGACTGGACTAGAACCCTAACTGGAACAGATGCTGAGTCGATTGTGGAAGCATGCAGAAAAATGGAAGGATCTCTCTATGAGAAAGCCACCTCCATTACAGTTGCCAGAAATTTTATGGAACAAGGTGGGAAAAATGATCTTGGTGAGACTGTGTCCTACAAACAAGTGGGAGTGTGCCAAACAAATTCCCCTTACTCTGTGTTGCTGCCAGGAGTATTTTGGTAATTACATTCTAGGTCCAAAAACGAACAATGTTGCAAGTACAAAGGATTGTAAAAATGAACCAATTGATTGCTGTCATAATTTTACTTTAGCTAAACCAACTTATGTGACATGCCACTGGCAAAATAACTTGACCAACCTATTACGTTGAAAAGGCTTAGTTCATACATTTAAGATAGACGTTATAACAAAACTCACATTGAGTACCGTAGTTACATCCCAGTGGATAGAAGGGACTGAGAGCATGAAGCCCACTCTGAGTACTGTAGTTGTATCCCAATGGATAGAAGGGATTGAGAGCATGAAGCGCACATTGAGTACAGTAGTTACATCCCAGCGGGTAGAAGGGACTGAGACTATGAAGCCCACATTAAGTACAATAGTTATACTCCAATTGGTAGAAGGGACTGAGAGTCCTCTTAGTCAGTGTGTTACCGAATGGCCTTGGTCCCAGGCTTTTGTTCACTTTGCAGGAATGGGGAAAACTGAAAACCCGGCAGCTTTAAGGGGTAGTGGGAGAAGAAATTAGCCGAATGATTTGTGGAACTACTTATAGCAAAGCAATCTCAGTCACTGTTTTGACAGATTAGACAAATAAGCGTGAACAGGTTTGTACGCCCCCAAGCGTACAAGACTGTTGGCACAATTTTACACTAACACAAACTGCAGAAGTAGTTTGTCTTTGGTCCAAAAATACTGAAGGCCTTTCTTTTAAGTTGATAAGAAGTGGTATGACCCAACCTTCTACTACCACCACTCCAGCCCAACCACCACTTATGCTTAGCACGAGAAGTTTTGAAATTGGACCATATATAAACAAGAAAACTGATCAACAACACATATTGTTCAATCTAGCATGGTCTCTTAAGTCAAATTGCTGATGATGCAAAACAATGTCTCAGAAATTCAGCCGGCCTGTTTGCCTTTTTGCAGACTTCCTTTGAGGGTTGGACCTGGCTGCAAAAATGGAAAGTCCATTTGTTCTTTAAAAACAGACACTAAGAGACATAAACCAGTGTTGTGGGAACAGGTTTGGGAATTCTAAATAGTATTGACTCAGAAGTACTAATGGATAAATTGGCTGCCACAAATAGAGGTTTGACCGAATAAAAACAACCACTGCAATCATCCTTTATTGGCTTCGGGAACACAGCAGCGCTTGCTATCAAACATATTACCAGCTTGGGAAAAGGTAAATGATCACAAAATGTAAATGATCACAAATTGGTAACTGATGCACTCGGTGCTACACAAAACAACGTTTCTTTGGCTCTCAGCTGTATCCAGGCACAATTGTTGATGCAGTCAGTTGTTGCCTCAATGATAAGAGAAGGTGAAGAAGGCAATTTTCCTACTGAAATTCAGAAAATAATTTGGGACAGTGCCACTGATTTTGAAAGAGAATTCCTGGTGGAACTTGGTGAATTTTACTCATGACCCCGTTACAAACACAGCCACAGCTCTTGTGTTAACCATACGCAATGCCTCAGTGCATTTGAGATTTCCTGTTATTGTATAAGGGCTAAATCAAGATATTCCCTATCTGTCTGAACACAGCGAATGGGCCTGTCAAATTGGTGAAAAATAGCAAAACGGTAATTTGGAATCTTGTATTGTCCGAGAACAAGGCTTCATCTGTGAAAGTAATGCAATTACAGCTCAAGACATTTGTTTGGACACAGAACAAAATATCTGTCATTTTGAAATTCATCCTAACGAGACTTCCAAAACAGTCCTTAAATATATAGGCAATGGGTGTACATGCTTTGGAACTGCTTGTGATATGGTATTCTTTGAAAATGTAGTAGTGGATAGTAAAAATCATTCAAATTTTTGTGCTTGTAACTTTATGAAATTGCAGGATGTGATTTTTCTTCAGAAGCTCCAGTTACCTCCCACTACCTTTTAGAATCCAATTAAAGACCAATTCACAAACTACTACTGTCCTGGGGTGACGTTATGATGCTTGTACCCCCATCTGTGTGTTCTGTTTATGCTGGATATCATGTTCTGTGCCTTCAAGACTGGCTCTGAAGAGCGAATGTTTTTGTTTTGGTTTTGCTATCAGCCGCTCCCCCACGGCTGGCGAGACACAGAGACAGGGCAGTACCTGGTGCGGCTTTTGCTTTTTGCTTTGCTCTTGCTTTTTCGCTTCTGCTCATTAGTTAGTTTAGCTAAGCAGTCCAAATTTTCCCTGGACTGTTTCTTCTTTCCCTTTTTTGGACCAACTTGAACCTACTCCAGACTGGGACCTGGGAAACACCAAGAGTTTGCACCTTGTGGCCTGTGGCAGCTACCCCAGCAAAGAATGGACTGATAACAGAGCGACCACCTCCAAGAAAGACTTTCTGAATTTGTCATCTTTTTCAGAGCGGTGAAAGAGTGGTGTCATCTGGTATGGTTCCTTTTGTGTGCTGGGGGGTGCTGTGCCTGTTAAATAAACAGGTTCTTTCCACTTGTCTCCAAGGAATCCTTCCTGACCCAGGTGGGGGGAGGGGCCATGTGGGTTTGCTTTGTGGAGGGGCCCCCTTTTGGAGGTTTTCTCCCAAATCTGCCCTAAACCAAGACAATTACCTATTCCCATTGGGATGAACATTACTTTCGTAAATCAATTGTTGCTTCATCAGGACTTCATCGAAATATTGGAGAAGATCAAGAAGAATAGACAGAAAGCCCTGGTAACTGTTCACCACAATGTGAAAGAAATACACCGTGTCATAGAGAGAGTAAGAAAAGATACTGAACACAGGTGGTGGGATAATCTTTTTGGGTGGTCACCTACTGTCACAAGTGTCCTGAACAATATATGTCATCCCATCATTGTCCTTTTGAGTATCGTTTTGATTGGGGTTTTTTAATAAGCAATCTTTCTCATAATGAATTGGAGAATGATGAAACAGTTAACAAAATTGATGTCTGTAATTAATGCACACAACTTGGCTGATGTCCTTTTCACTGTGGATATCTCCAAGAATATTGACACAAGGCGATTATAAATTAGTGTATGTCTTTTGAAATAATCTTCAATTTTCTTTTGTGATTATATGAAAATTACTTTTGATTTTTGGTGAATTGTTTTGAAAAAAATTATTTTAAATAAACTGTTGTTGATTTGTTTATTGCCTTTGATTATTTGCGATTAGTTTTGAACGACTGAAAAAATTGTTTTAAAATAATATTGTTTAAGTTAATACTAATTATATTAGTTTAATGTTTCCTTCCACCGCGCTTTTTCTATCTTTTCTTTTCCTTCCCTTCTCTCTCTCTCTCTGATGTACTATCTCTGCTTTCCTGGATATGCTAGCAATGTATGACAAGTCCTAAAGACTTTGTAATGATACTACGGAACCCTGCTGACGAAGACCCTTTGAAGACTGTCATGAGTCGCCGGGTGATGTGAAAGATGGTCTAAGGTTCCCCTCATTTGCCTCATGACCGCCCACAGGACCGATATGGGCACCCTGAGGACCCTGATGGGAATTCTGGCTGTGTCTACAGTGACTGCTTCTAGCAGGGCCTGCCAAGGGGTGACGCGACCTAGATGCTTGCACCTGCCTGGCAACAACAGGCCAGGAGTTTTCCCACCTCTTGGCCAGAAGAACTTGCTGGGGCAACTTTGGTAGCCCCTCCATGGAAAATCCTTCATCTGCTCCACTGCCAGCGTGAGGGACGGAGACTGAAGCCCCCCTGCCAAGGACTGAGACACCCATCATTCTGATCCAGGCGTGCTGGCCTGACTGAAGCAGGATGCCTGTTAAGTGTTGCCTGCAGATGTCTTCACTGGACCTAGACTGGTTTCCCATAGAAAGCAGTCCTGAAACAATGGGTCCCACTCACTGCTGATACTGACTTATCCCGCTGAGATCATGGATTGTCTGTACCTGTCTTCAATACCTTTTTTCCGCTCAGCAATTTCAGTAGACTTCTTGATTGTATCTGTTCCCCCTCAGCCATTTCAAGATCTGTTTTTCCCCTCGGCAGTGGACTATAATAGAACCTTGAGTTAAGCAGGACTTTGAGATCTTCCCGACATGACTAGGCAAACTCCATCGGCTGAACAATGAGGACTGCATCTCTCCACGTTTGGTAGCTCTACTCCCTCTCTCTTTCTCCCTTTCTTTTCTATTCTTTTTCTCATCCTAATTCCTTTCACGCATTTGCTGTGGTCATTCTATAAAGGCGCATATACAAGGGCGGTGCATTCTCCAAATTGGCAAACATTACAGGATTTCCATAAAAATAAGATGCCAGCAACTAGGACCCTGCAAATGTATAGAGCCCCAAAAGTCAAAATTCTACTGATTCCCAGACCTTGGTGAAATTACTTCCTTTTCCCGAGGAAAATGGCATCCGTTTGCGGCATTTCGCCCTGGCCGACAGGCAGGCGTCAAGCTCAAAATGGGTAAACATTGCTGGATTTCTCTATAACTAAAGCTACCAGCAACTAGGACCCTGCAAGGTTGTAGAGCCCTCAAAGTCACCTTTCAACTGATCCCCAGACCCTGAGGAAAGGCCTTCTTTTCCATGGAAAAAGGCTTCTGTGGCCGGCCACTCGCCCTGACCGACAGGGCAGCAACAGGTTAGAAATTGGTGAACTTGGAGTATTTCTCCAAAACTAAAGCTTCCAGCAACTAGGACCCTGCAAGGCCACAGAGCCTCAGAGATCACCTTTCATCTGACACCCAGACGGTGGTAAATGATTTCTTATTCCTATGGAAAGTGGCCTCTGTTTACTGCCACAGGCCCTGCCCGACAAGGGGGTGCCAAGCTCAAAAGTGGAAAACTTTGCTGGATTTCTCCAAAACTAAAGCTGCCAGCAACTAAGACCCTGCAAGTCCTTAGAGCCCTGAAGGCCACCTTCATCTGATACCCAGAAACTGAGGAAAGGACTTCTTTTTCCACCAAAATGGCCTCTGTTTGCAGCCACTCACCCCGCCCGACAGGACGGTGGCAAGCTCGAAATTGGGAAACCGTGTTGGACTTCTCCAAAACTAAAGCCGCCAGCAGCTAGGACCCTGCAAGGCTATAGAGCCCCAAACGTCACCTTTCAACTGATACCCAGACCCTGCGGAAAAAACTTCATTTCCACACGGAAAATGGCTTCCGTTTGAGGCCGCTCATCCTGGCCGACAGAGTGGCACCAGTTTAGAAATGGGCAAACTTTGGCGTATTTCTCCAAAACTAAAGCTGGCAGCAACTAGACCCTACAAGTCCTAAGAGCCCTAAAGGCCACCTTTTATCTGATATCCAGAGCGTAGGGAAATGACTTCTTTTTCAAACAGAAAAATGCCTCTGTTTTCCGGCCGCTCGCCCAGGCTGACAGGGCAGTGCCAAGCGAGAAATCGTTAAACTTTGTTGGATTTCTCTATAACTAAAGCTGCCAGCAACTAGGACCCTGCAAGGCTATAGACCCCCAAAAGTCACCTTTCATCTCATCCCCAGACCCTGAGGAAAGGACTTCTTTTCCACATGGAAAATGTCCTCGACTTGAGGCCACTGGTCTGGGCCAACAGGGCAGCGCCAGGTTAGAACTTGGCAAGTTTTGCTAGATTTCTCTATAACTAAAGCTGCCAGCAACTAGGACCCTGAAAGGTTTTGAGCCTTAAAAGTCACCTATCAACTGATACCCAGGCCCTGATAAAAGGACTTCTTTTTCCCACAGAAAATGGACACTGTTCGCAGCATCTCGTCCTGACCAACAGAGCAGCTGTTTAGTTTAACAAAATTAAAGCTGCCAGCAACTAGGACCCTGCAAGTCCTTAGAGCCCTAAAGGCCACATTTCACCTGATAGCAAGACCCTGGGGAGAGGACTTCTTTTTCCCATGGAAAATGGCCTCCGTTTGCAGCAACTCACCTTTGCCAACAGGGCATTGCCCGGTTAGAAATGGGCAAACTTGCTGGATTTCTCCAAAACTAAAGCTGCCAGCAACTAGGAACTAGCATGTCCTTAGAGCACCAGTGCCACCATTCATCTGATACCAGGACACTGGGGAGAGGACTCCTTTTTCCCATGGAAAATGGACTCCTTTTGCAGCAACTCACCCTTGCCAACAGGGCGGTGCCCAGCTAGAAATAAGCAAACTTTGTTTAATTTCTCCAAAACTAAAGCTGCCAGCAACTAGAACCCTGAACGCCTTCAGAGCCTCAAAAGCCACCTTTCAACTAATACCCCAACTCTGACAAAAGGACTCCTTTTTGTCCCATGGAAAATGGCCTATGTTTGCAGCCACTCGCCCTGTCTGACAGGGCAATGCGAAGCGCCAAATTGTCAAACTTTGCTGGATTTCTCTAAAACTAAAGCTGCCAGCAACTAGGACCCTGAGAGGTTTTAGAGCCCTAAAAGTCACCTTTCAACTCATACCCAGACCCTGAGGAAACGACTTCTTTTCGACACAGAAAATGGCCGCCGTTTGAGGCCACCCGCTCTGGCTGACAGGGGAGCTCCCGGTTAGAAATTGGTAAACTTGGCTGAATTTGTCCAAAACGAAAGCAGCCAGCAACTAGGACCCTGTAAGTCCTTAGAGCCCCRAACGTCACCTTTCAACTGATACCCAGACCCTGAGGAAAGTACTTCATTTTCCCACAGAAAATGACCTCCATTTGACGCATCTCATCCAGACCAACAGGGTGGCGTCTGGTTAGAAATGGGCAAACTTTGCTGGAGTTCTCCGAAACTAAAGCTGCCAGCAACTAGGACCCTGCAAAACCTTAGAGCCCCAAACGTCACCTTTCAACTGATTCCCACACCCTGGGGAAATTACTTCTTTTTCCCACGGAAAAATGCCTCCGTTTTGCAGCCACTCACCGGGGCTGACAGGGAGTGCCAAGGTCTAAATTGGCAAACTTTGTTGGATTTCTCTACAACTAAAGCTTTCARCTACTAGACCCTGCAAGCCCTTAGAGCCCCAAAGGCCACGATTCATCTGATACCCGGATGATGGTAAATGACTTCGTATTCCTACGGAAAGTGGGCTCTGTTTGCTGCCACAGGCCCTGGCCGACAGGGCGATGCCAAGCTAGAAATGGACAAACTTGCTGGGTTTCTCCAAAACTAAAGCTGCCAACAACTAGAACCCTACAAGGTTTTGAACTCTCAAAGTCACCTTTCATCTGATACTCAGACTCTGAGGAAAAGACTTCTTTTTCCCATGGAAAATGGCCTCCATTTGCTACCACTCACCCCGCCTGACAGGGCAGTGCCAAGCTAGAATATGGCAAGTTTTGCTGGATTTCTCCAAAACTAAAGCTACCAGCAACTAGGACCCTGCAAGGCTACAGAGCCCCAAAAATCACCTTTCAACTGATCTTCAGACCCTGAGGAAATGTCTTCTTTTCCATGGACAAGGCTTCTGTGGCCGGCCACTCGCCCTGACCGACAGGGCGGCAGCAGGCTAGAAATTGGCAAACTTTGCTGGATTTCTCCAAAAGCAAACCTGCCAGCAACTAGGAACTTGCAAGGCCACAGAGCCTCAGAGACCACCTTTCATCTGATACCCAGACGGTGGTAAATGATTTCTTATTCCTATGGAAAGTGGCTTCTGTTTACTGCCACAGGTCCTGCCCGACAGGGCTGTGCCAAGCTCAAAAGTAGAAAATTTTGCTGGATTTCTCCAAATCTAAAGTGGTCAGCAACTAAGACCCTGCAAGTCCTTAGAGCCCTGAAGGCCACCTTCATCTGATACCCAGAAACTGAGGAAAGGACTTCTTTTCCACACGGAAAATGTCCTCTGTTTTCCGGCCACTCGCCCAGGATGACAGGGCAGTGCCAAGCGAGAAATGGGCAAATTTTTGTGGATTTCTCCAAAACTAAAGCTGCCAGAAACTAGGACCCTGCAAGGCTTTAGAGCCCCAAATGTCACCTTGCAACTGATCCCCAGACTCTGCGGAAATGACTTCATTTTCCCATGGAAATTACCTCTGTTTGTGGCCACTTGCCCCGTCTGACAGGGCAGTGGCAAGCTCGAAATTGGGAAACTTTGCTGGATTTCTCCAAATCTAAAGCTGCCAGCAACTAGGACTCTGCAAGTCCTTAGAGCCCTAAAGGCCACCTTTCATCTGATACCCAGACCCTGGGGAAATGACTTCTTTTTCCCATGGAAAATGGTCTCCCTTTGTGGCCTCTTGCACTGGCAATAATAGGTTGCCATCCTAAACTTTGCAAATTTTTTGGATTTTCCCAAATCTGAGTTTGACAGAAACTAGGATCGTGCATGCCCTAAGCACATCAATGCTGCCTCTGAGCTTATACCCAGACCCTGGGGAAAAGAATTCTCTTTTTTCCTATGGAAAATGGTCTCCTCTGGTGGCCTCTCACACTGGCCAGTAATCGGGTTCCAACCTAAAAATTATGAAACTTTACTGGATTTCTCCAAAACTAAAGCTTCCAGCAACTAGGACCCTGCAAGTCCTTAGAGCCCCAAAGGCCACCTCTGATCTGATACCAAAACTCTATGGCAGTGGCAGCACCTTCAAAGAAACAAAGCAAAAATGCATTCCTAGATTCTGTGGAAATACAACCTCCCCAATGCGAGTGAATTATGCCACAAGTATACCTTAACCTTGCAGCCACCTGGTCTCTGGCATCCTGGGCGAAGATATCTTGCAAGCTGACTGCCTAAAATAAATAAAACAACAGTATGCTTAGAGTTTAACCAGAAATTGAGACCTGAGCAAGAACAACAACTTGTTGCCACCAGTTGCCGCTCACCTCACTTCATTGACCTTTACTACACATATCCAGCTTTCCTTCGTAACAATAAAGACAAAGAACAGTGCTGTACCATAGTCACCATTTATACTTCCCCTGCAAAGACAAATGGTGACCAACCTTCTCGTGGGAACCCCTTCACCCAGGATGGGGTGCTCTGCCACAGATTTCATCTGTCTGCATCTGAAAGAATGTTAGGACAAAAGTCAGAGCACTGCAGGATAACTTAACAGCTCCAGACATCTTGTGTCAATCTACAAATCTCAGCTAGAGTCCAACTTACACCCTACATTACAAATTTCCAGGCCCTGGGACTTGTCCTATTATACCTACACCAGGCAGTGCAAGCAGGGCAGAGCAGTTCTGGGCCAAACACACAGACACAACCCGTGACACAGCATAAGACAAATGGGGAGACACAACATGGAGAGAAAGCTCTCAGTGAGAAGAATGTTAGCAAGGACAGAGAGAACGTGGAACAACATGACTGAGGTGACACCGATAGTGAGATGATGAGGCTCAGAGAACCCTGGAGGAACAAGATGCTAACTGAATGACTTATTCCAAGCACCACAAAGATGGATACCCTGGAACCCTACAGTCAGAATACTCTACCTGTATTCACATTTGTACAAGTCCTAATTGGCTAAAATGGATCATTGCGATGCACAGTTGTCGAGAACAGCTCAGAACAAGGCCTTAAAAGACATCTGACTGGATGCTTCTAAAGGCAGATTCTACACTGATGCCTGTCCAGGCTCCCGAGTCAAGGGCTCAAAGGAATCAGCACTGAGCCGAGGAGCACATTGATTCAAGATGCAAAGATAGACATCTGGGTTTCTGATAAGCCCCTTAAAGCACTAAGGCAAAAGACACCAGATGCACAAAAGACACAGAAGGCATGATAAACAAGTGACACAACACACACCAGCTCTGCCCTGAGCACCTCAGCACTCTGAGACTTTTCCTTTATGTGGCCTAAGGGCCCACCTCTTGCACATCCCCACCTCCAAAGCTGACTCAAAAATCCCTTCCAGCACCTCACTATCATCTTCTCTGGGGGGCCATAGCCCTCCACTTATCTCTCAGACATTTGGGGACGAGGATCCATATCAGGTACAAAGGAAGGCTGCCTCGCCCACTGGGAATTTCCTGCAGTCACTGGGATGTGGTCCCTTGGTCAGCTACAATCAGGAATACCAACATCACTGCATGAGCTTAGCTGCACAGCAGACAAAACCCAACAATTCTGCTACTCACCATTCTCCTAATAATGCCCAGCTCCTCGGGCCGCACGCTTCAGCTTTGCTCGGAGGCCGACGCCACCATCACAGGGACTGCCTGGGTTAAGAAGAGACAAGGTGATTTGGCATTGCTGAAACTTGAGCGGACCCTGGCTCCCCCTCATTACTTCCCCAACTCACAGCAACTCCTCGGCCCTTCCTGAAGGCTCACTGGGGGACACCTTCAAATGCAAAAGGTCAAGGCTTCATCACAGAGCCCTGTGATGAAGGGCTACTTCCCGAGCTCCCATGAGAGCAAGGAACCGGATCTGTTGGCCCGTTGCTGAGGGGGTCTCAGCGTAACACCAGTGGGCCACCTGAAGCACACAAACAAGAATGGATACTTAGAGGTGCAGCAGAAAAAACATTACCCTAACCACACAAATACAGAAATTTAAAGAGAAAACAAAACCCAGAAACTTTACCAAAACTAGTCAACTCCATTTACCCATAACCAAATGACCAAATTCAATAACAAAGAGCCCACATTCAATCTCTTTAATAAAACCTCTAAAATTATGCAAAAAAAACCAACCTACAACTAAAAAAGCCCTGCCTCTAACCAAATAAAACAAAAAAAAGTCTTGTAAACTATATAAATTCATTAACCTAACATATCAGAACCACAAAAATATAAAACGTTAGTGAACACCAGTATGCAGTACACACTACCCTCATCACAACATATAAAACAAAACCTATTTCTATTACTAACCTAACACAAATATCACAAAATTGAACTGTAATAAAACCTAAGAAAACTAATTAAAAATAAAATTTAAAAATTCTGTTTTAACCCAGAAATTAATCTATTCTAAATATGAACTTCCTCCAAAAGACATATTTAAAACACCCAAAAAAATCAAACATATTTTAAATAACTTATATAAAGCTAAAAAACATAAAACAATTAAACATCTGACCTCAACTATCTAGAACCATCTACAATAAAACTTCTTAAGGAAAACCCCAACAAATACCAATTACCACCTCAACAATACACCACCAGCATCACCAAAAAACTCAAAATACTCCGACTCCCATCAAAAAAATACTCTATTAACTAAAACACCAAAAAATATTCAACAAAACCCACTCACCCTTCTCAACAACCCCATTTAACCTATATGCAAATCTAAAACAAATAAAAATTAACTATAAACTATCATACCTTAAATAACTCCACCATTAAATACTACTGTACCAAAAATATTAAAGCTCCAGTACAAACTAAAATCCAAAACACCAAAATAACACGTCACTATTAACATTACCAATACATTTTTCTCCATTCCTCTAACAAACCTCTATTTACCTTCACTTGAAAAACATACAATACACCTAAAAACTAACCACTCCAAAAATAAAAACACAGTCCTACCATCTACCATAATTCATCCAAATTATACTAAAAAAATAAAATTCCAAAACATCTACAATAACCCAACATTAGATAAAAAGTATAACAAAAATGTTTAAAAATCATCCAAATTCTCCTAAAAAGCAATTTTACTATCAAAAAAAGCAAAATCAAAAAGCCTTCTGAAAAGATCCAATTCCTAAAAATAAAATGACAAAAGAAACAGCATGAAATTCCCACCAATATCATAAAAAAAGTCAGAATAGCTCCACCAGACAACAAAAAACCCCAACCTATACAAAAACTCCAAACCACCTCAAAAACAAACACTAAAACACAACTCCTCCTACCATCCCAACTACCGTGATTAAAAAACATATTCTATACAGAAATCTCCTCTACTCTGTCATCAATGCCACATAAAACAAATAAATTACTCTCATCATACAGCACACCCATATGAAAAACCTAAATCGCCCTAAAACCTTGAAAGTAATTTCAAATTAACCCCTGTCATGGTTTGACATGGCACAATGCCAGTGCCCCCATGAAGATACCCTCCCCCTGSTGTCTGCTGTGAGATGTGACTAGGAATAAGCAAAGCAGGCTCTCACTTAGTAACAAAAAAAACTTTATTAACTACACTACAAGGGAAAAACTACAAGGAAAGGGAAAAAAAACCAAGGAAAATGAAAACTGCACAGAAGCATTTTCCTCCTCCCCCCTCACCAAATTTCCAATACAATACCTCCCCCAAAACACCAACTCTCAATCCTGCACCACCCTTCCAGAATACTCAATCTACAGTTCATCAGGAGGAGAAGGAGTCTTTCTTTGTACCACAGGCTTCCCCTGGAAACACTGTTGGAACCTCGTGTGTCTCCATGTCACTGATAGCACCGCCCGGAGAGATCATCTGCCATCGTGACATCTTCCTTCCATGCTCAGTGCTGCCACCACTGTGCATGGACCAGAGCTGCTTCTAGGGTTGTCTTTTAAGGATGCATTGCCTCATTCCAGAAAAAGCACAGTCTCTCACCTTTGGGACGCCTGTCCCCCCCATATTTTTCACACCCCCTGGGGCCGAGGGGTCTCAACATCTCAACACTGGAACTCTGTTTGCTCTGAGCCACTGCTTCCCCCTAAATGCAGTCTCTGTGTCACAGGAAAAAAAAATGGTTCTGTCCATGGCCACACAAGAAAAGTCCAGCAAAAAAAATGCCACTCCCATCTTCTCCATTCCTCCAACATCTCTCTCTCTCTCTCCCCCTCTGGCACAGGCCTTCATCTCACTCACTCAATTCCCTCTTCATCTTCTGCTCCATTGCAGGAGAAGTCAATGCTCTGCAGAATTCCCACCGTCCACAAAAGGGTCAAAACTTGGGCTCTGCCCGCCCGGAGAGACTCCACAAGTGGCTGGACACCTTCTCTCTGCATTTTCCCCCCCTTCTTCTTCTCAGCTGTGCTGCTCCACGTTATCACGTTTCAAGGTAACACAGTCACGAGCACAGGCTGTASTSTCTCTCTCTCTCCTGGGGGGGGGGCTGCCCGATGCCTCCTGGTGCTTCTCCCACCCTTCTATGCCGCAGCCTCTTCAGCTCCCACCTCAGTCCAAAATCCCGGCCTACCTCACCGGGCCTCATGGCCTTCCCCTCCCCCGCCCAGCAGGAGCAGCCGGACGGGGGAGAGATCCGAACTCTTTCCYYACCGGAACCCAAGAGAGCTTCCCGGGGGCAGAGCCCTGCTTTAACCTTGTGTTCTCAGAGGTGGATCCAACGTCCCACTGGCCAAATAAGTTGCCAATATTAAAATCTGAACATCCATTGGCTTGACCACAGGATCCCAGAAATCCTGTTTCCTGTCAAACCACCACAACCCCAAAATAAAAACTGTAATCTCTAACTAACAAAAAAATACCCAAAACAAAAAACACAAACTAAAAAACTCCAGCATACAACCAACTACCATCAAAAAAACCACGCTACACTCTTTTCACTAACAATTCTTATCACATCACAAAAATAAAGCAAAAATAAAAACCAACCAGATGGAAACCCACCCAGCAAATCACAAAAATTACTTAAAAAAAAAAAAAGAAATCCAATCAACTTACTAAACTCCAAACAGTACAACAGACCCTGAACATTACTAAAAAAGAATAACCAAAACTCTACCTCTACACTAACTCAAAGAATAATAAATACCCTATAAAAATAACTTAACAACCTAATGATATAAAAAAACTAAACCACTAATAAGAAAATAACTACCTGAATAAACAAGCTACCTGAAAAAATCCACCATATAAATACCCATGTTCCCAAAAATAAAACTAATAAAAAGCAACAACCAAACACATCAAACTACAAAAAAAAATCAAACCAAATAAGCTTAAAATAACAACAAAAAAATGTTTCTAACTCAATAAACCCATAGTGCCTCAAACCATCAAAATAGAAATACCACCTAGAAATAAACACAAATCCGAAATATAAATAAATGGAACCACAAACATCTCCCAAACGATCTGTAACAATAAAACATACACTACAATCAAACAAACCAAAGAAATAAAACCCCTATAATATAATAAATAACGCAATTATAAATATTTTAAAAACCTCACAAATTAACTACATGACAGTAACTCAAACCCACCAAAACAAACACTACATACACATGCTAATAAAAGCCACCGCAACACAATTAAAAACCTACTCTCTACTTCATGCTACGACCCATAAAAAACATTGTAAACCTTAAAAAACAAGTCCTTTAAAAACATAATACCCCACCAAAAAAAATCCAGCAAATCCAGCAACAAAATAAATTAAAAAAAACCTTATCATAAACACCTGAAACAAGAACATTAACATTCAAGAAGTACACCATAGCCTATATCATACACCAACTGCAAACAAAATAGAACGATACAATAAATTCCTAAAAACTACTTCAAAACCACTGCATAAAAGAACTTTCAAAAATTAAAACCCGCGCTGCCGGCCCCGGACGGAGCGCGGCTCCCGGCGCGAAAGCGGCTCCTGCGGCGGCTCCTCCGGCACGCAGGGGCGGCGCCGCCCCGGAGATCCCCGCCCGCTCCCCCCTGCCCGGTGGGGCCGGCACCGGGCCCGGGGGGCCCCGGCGGCGCCCGAACCCCGCGCCCGCAGCCGACGGAGCGGCCGCCACCGCACCCGCCGCCGCAGCAGCGCCCGCGGCCGGCCCGACACGGCTCCCCGAGCCTCCGCACGCCTCGCACCGCCGCGCCTCCGACACGGCCGCGCCAGCCCGGCAGTGCCAAATTCCCCGCCCGCCTCGGCAACTGCCCAGCCCGTGCCAGCAGGGCTCCCGAGCGGCAACCTTCCGCCACGGGCCACGGGCACCAGAAGCGCCCTCAAATTCAGCGGCACAGCCCCATGGCAGCCCTGCAAACGCTGCGGGAGCTGCGGGCTCCTGTAATTGAACCCCGAAACTCACGCCGCAGGCGGGGCTCACCTCACTTCAACCAACACAAGGGCAAATAAATGTGTTCTCTCCTTCAATTTCATCCCCTATAATAGCAGAAAAAAAGGGGTTTTCCTCAAATGAAATCCTTCAAATTATGGGGAAAGGGGGATTTTCACCTCAATTCAAATCCTTTAAAAGGAGGGACAACAGGGCAGCCCTCTCATCCTTAGGATGAGGAAAATGGGTGCACTACCCTCAAATCAAACGCATAATACGACAACAGTATTTTTCCACTTCCCCTTAAAATAGAACACAGGGATTCCCTTTCACCCCTTTGATACTCTTAACACCCTGGAAAAGACAGGTTTTCCTCAAATCAGTACCCTTAAAACCACTGTGGACAGGAAAATTGTTCCCATTTCTCCTGTACTTCTTTGGTTACCTTTTCTCTAAGCTGTTCAGGACTCACGTGAGGAGGCTGTGATCCTCTATCAGCTCATACGCAGCACTTTGCAGTATCTCCAGAATACGACACTGAAACAGAAAATGTAACTTGTTCTTTTATAGTCAGGATCTAATTATCTAACTAAAAATTAGCAATTTGGCTGCTATCTGATCAACCTCAAAGTAAAATAACCACCACCTCTTCTCAGCAACTCCAGGGAAGGAAAGACATTTTCCCTTCAAAGCTTCATACCACAGGTGCTGCTCTTACAAGAAGTATTCAGGTAGCAAGACAATTTTATCTTTTTGTCCAAGGTTTTGATACCTGAAATACTCAGGGTGGATGCTCCCAAACCTGAGAGCTCCTGGCATGTGAGTTTCCCTCCTGCTGAAGCACTGTTCAGGCAACAAATGCACTGGTTGGGGAATCGAGACCCCAAAAAAAGAAAAGGCCCTGACTGTAGCAGCAAAACCATGGCACCCACATGAGGCTCCATGATGGCAGGAACCTGTTCCAGTTTCAGGGGATAAGGATGGGACTGGTTTAGACACAAGCAATTATTTCCCCCTCCACACATACACAAAACCAACAAGGAACAGATTTTCAAGAGGGCCAAAGTAGAGTCAGCTGTTCCTTTCTGTTTTGTACTTGATGTCTCGAAGCCATGCAAACCTTTGTGGTTTGGAGTTTTTTGGAACTTTCTTTTTAAATTCTTACCTGGGAGCCCTTGTCACACAAAGAACTGTTGAAAAAGGATAGAATGACTCAGAAAACCCTCTGGTAGTCATAAAGCTCATACCAATGTTTGTCACGCAGCCCTTCTCCAAGAAATCACAGAATCCACTCATGCTCTGTTTTGTATGGGAAGCCACAAAGAAAAATATCACCATCAGACATTTCCAAAGAATACYTGCTCCTAAGAGCACAAAACCCTGGTTCCTTCTGAGTGCCAGCTCAGGGCTTACCACAGCTTGTTCTGGACTTCTCATTTTCCATTCCTATCAAATTCCTATCAAATCACTAACATCCATCAGGAACAGTGAGTCTGCAGCCCAAACATGCAGTGGAAATAGAATTTTAGAAGTGTCTGTTTCTAAAATACTTCAGTTAAACTCAAAGTTGTGGGATTTCACATTATCTGAACCCGAGAGAAGCAGTGAGAGAAGCAGAGAAAAGAATGATCAAAACAATTCTTATCTCATTTGCTGCTCCTGTGTTGTGCTAAAGTAGAATTCAATATGAAGATTGTTTACCCGAAGTGATGGTGCTTTGTCTCCTTGGCCTATCAGGTCCAAGCGCGTGTCCAAAATATTGGTCAGCAGACAGTCACAAGATTTTGTTGAGTGCTTGTGCAGTTTCAGTTTAGATGTAGTGTAATGCAGTATAGAATAATAGAGTATAATAAAGTAGTTATTTAGCCTTCTGATATCAATGGACTCAGATGCATCATTTCTCCCGGGCACAAGGGTCGCCTTGTTTTTACTATACAAAGTTACTAATCTAAACTCAAAGAGGAATTGTAGCTAGCTGGGGCAGAATATTCTGTTTATTGTGCTCACAGAGCATACACAGCACAACTCATTGTGTGTTAGTATTAAGAAAACAACAAAAACCCCACAGAAATAACATTTTTAATATATGAAACATAAGAAAGTTGCCTCTAATTAACTACCCATGGAGAATGAGATTTCATTGTATTTTTACAGCTGTTTTTAATACATTTCTGAAGAATTACTGGATACCTAAAATGGGACTCTTACCTCAAAATCAAAACTGTAGAAAAGCTGGAAAAAACCTGGTACCTTCCTCAGGTCCAAATACTGGCGTGACAGAAGGAATTTGTTTACCTTTATGTACATGTGCTCATGTGCTCCTCTGTGAAGAGAAAAAGCTGGCACCGTGGGGGACAATGCTCCCAATCCACAACCATGCACGACAATCCGTGGAAGCTGTAGCGAATGTGCAGTGTTCCAAGCTGGGAGAACAGTCCAGCAACTGCAGAAGGCCTTTGCTCTGAGGCTCACTAGATTGCTGCCCAGCCTCCCCTTCTCTTCCCCAGAACAAAAAGCTTAGTCAAGAGTGCACGAGTACAAAGCAGGTGAGGAGATCAACACTCCCCAAGGCTCTGTTTTTCACCCCAGCAGTGACACACGCAGCAAGGTCCAGTACCTGGCTTCAGGATCTGCTGTGCCACATGATCAATGTAGAGGGTCAGGGAGAAGGTGGRCCTGAGGTTTGGCTGCCTGATTCTGTCCTGCACAGCATCCAAGAGAGACAGCAACTGCAAGAGCCCAGGGAGAGAAGCCTGAAGCACAGCCCAAATGAACGCAACAGGAGCACCAAGACATCAATCAGCTTCCAGGATATTTCATGCGCCATACAGGTAGGAGCCCTAATTCAGCAAACCTGAGGGTTTGGCGATGTCAGGATCAAAACACCCAGAAACCTGTGAAAAAGAACATGAACCAAAGCTGGCTAAAAGCGGTCCCCAGTGATGACTCCTTAAAACAACTTGTTCATAAGGAGGCAGGGATTGATCCAATACTCACCAGCCCATTCGGCCAAGGTCAGAGCTCTCTGCCTGCCAAGGACACGGCAAACAGCAGGGACCTTTCTCCCACTCTCCAGCACAGACCTGTGAAGCCAGAGAGAAGCTTACAGAGGAGAAATAGCCAGAATATGCTCTCTCTGCTTCCATACTCTCTGATCGATCATTCCAAAGGAAAGCCCCCACAGATCAGAAGCAATCACCACTCATTTTTCCTCTGGAATCATCACTGCTTTGTCTTTCTGTGCAAGTGTTTCTTTCCATGTCCACCCATCCCCAGAGCACATTTAATCCATCTTTTCTTCCCAGCTGCAGCTCTCCAGCACAAATGCCACTTCTCACAGACACAAAGCAAACAGTCATCTGTGACAGGTTTTGGCTTAGAAAGAAAAAACCTTAGTGCATCTGGCTACATTATTAAAACACTTAGACGCATGGGTGGTCAYAGATGGAAAGCTTTTCAGGAGAGAAAAGAGCTGTTTCAATAGCACACTTCTATATACCTTCAGAAAAAACAGAATTAATAGCAACTCCAAAGACCCCTGATGAGGACACCCAATGCAGCAGACATGGGAAAAGGATGGGCAAAGCCAAGCTTGGAGTGAAAAAAAGAGAACATAAATAGAGTAGCCTGTAAAAAGCCTTCACACAGCAATAGTGGGAACCAGTCCCATTTACTCCATCCTTGCTTTTTGTGATGACATGAATATGAAATAAAAACACATGAAACACAAGGAAGACCTAGGATGTACCAGGTGTTCGTTTTGGCAGCGTGAATGACAAATGTCTCTCCGCGCACTACCGGCCAGCCCCATTTCAACCCATCCTTAGCCCAAGCCTTCCTCGCCTCCCGTTTCCCAGCGCTCTGCTCAGGGCTTTGGAGCTCTCGCTCTTTCCTCCCGCAGCAGCACGGCACCAGCACACAGCGAGACAAAGCGTGCCGACGCCGCCCGTCCCGCGTACCTGTCAGCTCCCGGCGGTGGGCAACTTTGGGCCTGCGGGCAGGGAGACGGCTCAGGCACCCCCAGTGGCTGTTCTGCCCCGATGTTTTTGTATTTT
>JACDOX010000098.1:2522848-2748072 GCA_014549065.1 Cardinalis cardinalis | reverse complement strand
TCCTGGAACTGCTATAAGGATCCATTATGCATCAATAAAACCTGGATTAACTCACAACAGAGCTCGCTCCTTCGCTTCACTGCAGCTGTAAGCTTCTCTACCAAGGTAAACTGAGATTTATCCCTGCTTGGACCTTTCTAAGTGCTCAACTGCTGCCTCTAGCTAAGGCCGAGGTGTCTCTGTGGAAAAGAACCACAGCTGCCGCCTTTGGCTCAGCAGYGAGAGCCAGGGAAGCCAGCAGGACGCACCCGGAGACATCGGGGACACGAAATACTATACGA
This sequence comes from Cardinalis cardinalis, assembly GCA_014549065.1. NCBI lineage: Eukaryota > Metazoa > Chordata > Aves > Passeriformes > Cardinalidae > Cardinalis > Cardinalis cardinalis. The sequence goes on along the minus strand of JACDOX010000098.1, from coordinate 2,747,791 downwards.
AGCAGCACATGCTCCAGAATCACTGGGTTTCCACAACATTTTTAATATTAGTTGGATGCAGAACAGCAGCTGGCAAGTCATTAATTTCTATCACATTGCAATTAGAGATCACATCAGTCAAAACCACCAAGGTAGCAGCTTATGCCCATTCCCATTGCCTTCATTAGGCTGTGGTAACCTGATCATTTTCAACAGTCTGCTCACAATGCTGTTCAATTTCTCCCTCACCCTCTATCCACTTCAATATATTTTTCTAATAAAATCCCATTAAGTGAGGTAGGAGATAACATTAAGCATGCCATCTCCAGAGTTTCTGGGGCATGTGCAACTAATTGATATATTGTACAGTATGTGCAGTGTTACTTCTGCAGTACCAATTTCACTTCGTTAAACGCCCTTTCTGCGGTTACAGGCAGGAAGCCGACACCTGGCCACAACAGCCCTGCTCTGGGCTGGTGAAGAGCCAGGCTGGGCAGCCTCCAGCCCCGTAACACAGCCCCCATGTACAGACAGACGCCTTACCAAACCTCTCATCACTGACAGGAACCAGCTGTGAAGCTAACAGCAGGACTGGGGCTCTCTTCACCTCCACAGCCCCCTAACCAGAGATGGATGGATAAGGGGAGCAGCGTCTTGCAAACCCCTGGAAGGCAGCCCCATGTGCTCCCCTGCAGCCTCCTTCTCTAAGCCACCACAGGGCATTCACCTAGACAAAGGGTCCATCAGCTCCCCCATACTTTCCTTTCCCCTCTATCAGTCTCTTTTGCAGCATTTACAGCCCACATCTACCTGCCCCCCTCTTTTTCTCCTTAATTAACATGCAATTATCGCTGTGTGTCAGCTCTCCTTTCTCACTGTTACCCTGCTGTTACAGCCCCCATTATCCACCTGTTCACCCTCCATCAGGCCCGACACAAATTGCAGCTTTGAGCGTTTGCTAAGGGAACTGCAGTGGTGCCCTTAAAATCATGACAATTTTATTAGCAGTAAGGGGAATATCCCTCTTCACTGCAGCTCCAGCACCTTTAACAAAGTGGTGAATTTTCCATCTGTGTGTTTTATAACACCCCCCCCCCCCCCCCATGCTGAGCAACAGCTCAGAAGATTTCATCTAGAAGAGAGATACCATTTCAATGTGAGATCGTATCACAGGCAATTACAGCACTGAGACAACAGCTTAATTTCCTGGGATCATCCCCTCTTGGACTCTTAAATAAGTAATAAGTAACAAGGAAGGCTCTGAAAACAAACTTCCTCTCTTTGATACATATTTCAGCACAGATTGCACAGGGAAAAATTTTAAGAGGCTTCCTTTTTTTAATTACATGACTGCAGTCCAAGTATGACCAATAAAAGAGACTGCTACAGATCTTCCTCTTTCCCTTATTAAAGTCTGGCTGAAGTCTTCGGAAAAGAGTAACTTGAGGCACATCATCCCAACAGATGCCATGGCAAAAATGTACATAAAAAAATCCCCATGAAACATGATACCATCTAGCTTCATAAGTAAATAATCACTCTATAGCTTCTGCAAGAGTAAGTACCTGACAGAACAATACCACCATGATAAAGCACTGGCAAAACTGCCTCACCATGGGCTACACATTGGGACTTTTCTTGCTTCTCTCCAAAACAGCAAATATCAGAAGAGGTGACAGCAGTCCACTTCTGCATATGCTCACTTAAAATGGGGTAGTCTTTCACATGACTTAAGCATTTTTTTTCTAAGTGACATAAAGACTTCCAGAATATTAGTCATTACTGCGAATTATAAGAGTTTATTAAATAAAGTGAGCTGGCTTCATTGCCTTGCAATTCAGTAAGGTATAACAGAGAAATGGGCAGTGTGTTACTGCAATAAAAGAAACTTAGTGAACAGCAGAAATCATACTGGTGAAAAAATCACCTCATTGAGTAATGCTTCAGACATTTCACTATTTAAAAAAATTCCTTCTCTCTATCTTTTCCTTTCAGGAAACATGTGAAGAACCACAGTCTCTACTGACAAAGGTGCAGATTTGTGGTTCCAGTCTTCTGGCGCTTTAAGTATGTACTGCCTCTTTGCAGGACAAGTTAAATGCATGCACAAACTGCCACCAAATTATAATGGCACATGACAGAACAAACTCAGGACTTCAAAAACAACTTCCTCATCTCAAGGCAAGATCATGAAAAAAAGCATATCTTTCACAGACACAGTGTATCACCTACTAGGTGTCACAGTCTGACCCAGGAGTAGCCACAACCAGACTAGTCTGGGTGGACTAAGGAGTTAGCTGGCCCAAGCAAAAGTTCTGCCTTCACCCAAGGTAGTTCAGCAAAGTATCAATGGGCTGAAGCAGCACTGTTATTAAAAACTATCCCAATTATTTTAAAAGGTCATGTTAAGAGACAAATCTTCCAGAAATCTTTGTAAATTGCCTCTGGGTTACTCCACTGCCGCAAGATCTGCTCCTGCAAGCATAATTTCCTACATCACTTCCAGGCTTACTACTTATCCCATCCAGTACCTATCACAAGGTCTTACCAGTAGCAATATTTTATAAGCAGTAGATCCCAGACTGGCAGCTTTAAGACCCACAAAGTTAGGGACCTCGGGGAGGGGGAAGGACACATGTATTCCCATAAAAAATGCTACCAACTCTCAACTTTATAGAATCACAGAATGGCCTGGGCTGGAAGGAGAGCAAAGTACATGTAGTTCCAACACCCCTGTTGTGGGCAGGGACACCTTCCACTAGAACAGATTGCTCAATGCCCCATTCAATGTGGCCTTTAACACTTCCAGAGATGGGGCATCCACAACTTCTCTAGGTAAGCAGTTCCAGCGCCTCCACCCTCACAGAGAAGGATTTCTTCCTAATACCTAACCTAAACATACTCTCTTTCAGTTTGAAGCCATTCCCCCTTGTCCTGTCAGTACATGCCCCTGTAAAAATCCCCTCTGAATCTTTCTTGTAGGCTTCTCCACTTGCCCTCCCTTGGAGACCTTGAGCAGCCACACAACACAGCCCCTTTCTGGCAGGGCAGACCTTCTGGTCTGGCAAATGCAAGCATCTTAGCAGCAGGTTAAACTGGTGTAAAAACACACAAAGAATGCAGGACTGCTCAGTGGATGTGTGCTGTCTCCTGAGTGCCATTTCTGCACCAGACATCAGCATATGGCAAATTAAATGGGTTAGCAATCAGAATCAGGATCTCTAAATTATATATGATGACAACATCACAAAGCAGGTGAAATTTCAGAAAAGGTATAATCACATAAGAATGACACTTCCACTTTGCTTGTAAGACAGTATTCTAAATTTTCTTTTTGTTCTTTGCAGTTTCTAATCTGATTCTGGAAGTCCATAATTACTTATTTTAATGAAAGCATTCCAAAGCAATTATGAATGGGAGAAATGCTGCTTGCTAGAGCACTAGCAAGCAGACAGGGGAGTTCTGAAGACTTCCAGCTGAAATAGTTTGAGAGTTTTTTCAGTGATATACTGTGAGAACTCCAGTTAGAAGCCTGACCCCTTAAATCCATGGCAATGAACAAGGCAGTTTACTATTCCCTGATATATGACTGTCTCAAGGCTTCACACAGAACCATACACAAACTCTTGAACTACTTTGGTACAGACTAAACCAGAAACAACTTGTTATCAGATCATGGCTAATATATTTATTTAAACCAAAGAATAAATCAAAGTTGAGTTACTCAGCCTGAATCCCAATGTAGCACTTTGATTACAGTATTAAAGGTTGGGTTCCTTTTGCACTTTAAAACTTTTACTGGAATTTTACATTGTTAATTAATCTCCTAAAACACTTAATTACAAACCACAGACACTCCTGCTCCCCCTTTCAGCAAAAAGGGAAAACAAGATTGTTTGCTGATGGTCTACGAGGACTTTCAAAATTAGAAGTTCCAATCCTATCTTCTCAGCTAGACATGGAGTAAGGCAAGACAAAACTAAAGATGTACTTCAGAAAGGAAGAGATTTTTCATCGGTTCTTTGAATGCTTTTTGTTTTGCTTGTTGCCTTCTGATAGCAATTAGTTTTGAGCCTCTGTCTTGAAATCATCCCACAGTTCTTCAAACACTGAAAAACAATTTATTCTTTAACAAGAGCTGACAAAGACTGCTGCTACCCACAGAAGTACTCCAGCGAAACTTGATATAGTTAGAGTAGTCCTGTCTAACATGAGAGGGTGGGTTTTTTTTAACAAAGACACAATCAATTTATTTTAGTTTGATGCCAAACAAATCTAAATGACATATAAGCTTTTATTGATCCAAATACACTTTAGTGTATTTTACACTTAGTATTACAAGAAAAAAGTTTGCAATGTAGGAACAAAAAAATACAGTTTGAAATGTCTTACTTCCCCATGTAGAAAAGGCTTTCAGATTAAAAGAGAAAAAAGTAGAGTAAGAAATTTCCCCTTCAATTTTTTTTTCAGATTCTCTATAATGAAAAAGCAATGAAATAAAAAAACTGTCCTAATGGAAGACCTCTTCATTAGTGCTATAAACCAAACATACTGAATATACCAGAGCCACCCTGCTTTTCATCTTTTCCCCTTTACAGATGCTTTTTTGAATTTTGGGGTATATCCTTTCAGGTTTGTTCCATATCCAGTAACCATACACCTTGCACTTCTTCCCTTTTATGTCAAAACTTCTCCACAATAACTTTTCTGTTTCTGAGGATCCTTTATGATATCTGTGTTCTACCCAAGCTCTCTTTTCCCGTGTAAGGTCACTACATTTATTCTACACTGCCCTTCTCGTGACCTTACACTCTCTACATCAAGGTGTCCCTCTGTACTTCACAGACTTCTAGCATCTGAGACATCCCAGTCTTCCTGCTTTCACAAATAAATAAATAAAAAGGGGGAAGCAGAGAAGGGCACAGACTTAGGCTCTCCATATCTCATGCTACAGGGAGAGTGGGAGAGAGAAGGCAGAACCAGACTGGAGGACTGTTGAAGCACATTATGTGCTGCTCCTGAACTAAATTTTTGATCAACAATCTCAACAGAAACAGAAACTGCTTGCATTATTAAAGCAGGCATAAGAAGACTGCATTAATCTATTTCTTTCTATCATGGTGTTTCCTTACTACCACCAAAATATCAAAATATTCTTCACAGCTTGGAACTAGAGATGCTGGAATAGATCAAATACAGAAATTAAGATTTTTGTTACCGATATATACACTAATATTGAGAAACAGGACTTTGTGCAACTCTCTTAAGAGCACTTTCAAGCCTTTCTTCTTTAAAGCATGAAAAATCTATGTTTTTAGAGAAAGAAAAGCATGCTTACTGATGCCTCAAAAATATGTTACTGGACTGTTTTTGAAAAACTTCTGAATTTCCTGCAGTCTCTTAAGGAACTGATTCTGTGTCTGAAAAGTTAAAGGATTTTGTTTTTTTTTTTTTTTTTAAATGGGGTGTTGGTATTAACCTGCCAATTTATTCCACAAGTATTACTCTCTGGGCTTACCCTTAATATATGGGAAACTTCAAATTAAACTGCAGTACAACTGGCTCACCTCAAATAAGCTACTCAAATGGCTACTTCTATGTTACTTTTACAAAAGACATGGGAAAAGATTTTTATCACCATTCCATACAACCTCTGCATCTCATGTAGCTTCAAATCATCACAGCTACAGGAACCTTACCAAATAAAACCAGTGTTTTCACAGAACACGCAGTGGCAGGCAACTTTTAAAAGACGACAACAAAATAGCCATCAAACTTTGCTATGTTTTCAACACCAAATTTTAAGGTGTTAGGATGAAAAACCTGGGAACAGAAGAGTTTGCTCCACACTGCAGCTATATCCTTTGTGGTTCAGAGTTCCCTCAGGTGAAAGGTTTGATGGTAATCAGGGTTGAGTTTATTCTGTGGCAAAGACAACCAAATGTCTACCACATACACATCAGCAGAAAAAGGAGAAAGATGGCTGGGCCACATTTTGGCGTGCTTTTTAGGGGAGACAGAAGAAGGGGCAATGGTATGCCATAAAGAGGATGGTAATTAATGCCCTCATTCATGGTAGGATCTCAATTTATCCTCACTGTGGTAAGTATACCCTGTCTTTCAGATAGTCCCATGCTAATTTCAGTGGGACAGAATCCAGCTGTCTCATGTCTGAAGCAAAGCTTCTTTCTTACAAACCATAATCAAAGTGAAGTACTAAACTACAATTTAATGTTTTTTAAAACTGCATGTTTTAAATGTTTTCAACCAATCAAGCCATTCCTAAGACAGAAATGTCATACTCTATAATCATCCTTACATCCTTGGGCTCCTGCAGTCCTCACCATGTCTGGTGACTCATGGTGAACTTCCAACCACCCAAATTTACACCAGCTTTGCTTTTCTCTATATCTGTATTCCTTGTCATTGCATTCAACATTTCAACCCCTAAACTGCTGGTATTTTCTTAAGTTCAGCTGTAGGATTGATTGCAAAATGAGCTGCTTGTAAATACACAGGCCACACTACAAATACAAGAGTTAGCACACATAGGAGAGGACCTTTAAAAGGGAACCAGAATGACACCTACATGTTCTCCTTGTCACTGGTTTTGGAAAGTGTCTTCTCACACTGCTCAGCTGTACTTTCAAACCATGTCCTTCAGTCCATGATGGAAACTGCAGCAGCCTCTCCTACCAACAACTTCCCTGCTGGCCTTTTCTCCTTCTGTGCTGAGCACAGAACAGATCCAGGCATAACAGACCAAGGCCTTTTCAAAGCCAGGCTTTATGCTTGATTCCACCAGCACAGCTCACATGAAGATTCTGGAATAGTTTTGGACCATTTTAAAATGTGATTTCAGGTGACCACAGGCAACTGTTGGGCAACAGGACACCCTCTTACATGCAGCCTTGTCTGTTATGTTGATCCTTCAGTCCAGCTAATGTGACCTTAAGCTCCCCTTGGTGCAACAGTGTTAAGCAACACAGTCCTCTTCCCAAGCCCCTCCTATGGCAAAGGCTGTGCTATCTCTTCAGGAAAAAAGTTGTACTTAGTAACCCAGCTACCATAACTTCTACACTAAGAGATTCCCTCTGCTCCCTACAGCTTCAATCTTGCACATTCATTGAGTCCTTGTTCTAGGAAGCTAAGTGAAACTGTCTAGGTCTGTTTCTTAAGGGTTAAAAACTGGGTTTTGGTCACGTTAGGTGCCAATGTAAATACCCAAAACTGCACAGAGGCAGACACCTTTCTGCTTCCACAGAAGTCTCAGAGATGGTAAAGACCTCTCCACCTGGTGAAGAGATACACTCACAGCTTAATCTCATCTTTTTCTCTTCATTTTCTCCTATTGGACAGATTGTTCCATGTCGATGGGGATTACTCAAGGAAACACTACATGTGTTAGCCTGAATCCACACCAAAAGCAATCCAGTTAGGAAGTATGAAATAAATTTTTAAAAAGTTGATAAAAGAGCACTGTTACACCCAAGGGTAAAAACCAAACCAGCAGATAATAATACAGACGTCAGATAGACATTTTTCCTTCTTTAAGATATTCACAGGTCTCTGGCAGTCTTTCTCCTGTATAAAAAGCCCCAAGTCTCCTTGTTTTTACTGTACTTTTTTGCTGACTAATACAATGCAATCGCTACCATGCAGCAGTCCTATCTACTGGGTCAGAATAATGATCTTCTGTACAGTTTTCATATAAACAATTACATTAGAATTTCTCTCATTGCCATTGCCACGCAGATAGAGGCGGTGACCCCCTGAACACAAACACAATTGATCAGAACAAGACATTGATTTTTGTTATGTTCATGGGCTGCAATACAGCATGTGAAAATAAGTTTGCACATGAGACTGTAGCAGTCTGTGAGCACAGTTTTAACCAGGCGAGCTTGAGCTCAAATAAAAAAAGGCCTCACAAAAAGCAGAGACCCCATGGCTTATCACTTAATTTCAAATGGCCTGTGGCACAAACCAGTTCTTCCTCCTGTTCTGTTATTGCACAATGCTCAAATGAACCTTTCAAAACTGTCTGAAGGTCTAATTTACCCTCCAGCAAGGAAAAGGAAAAAACGGTCTTCCTCCTTCCTATACATTCAGACTGGAGAGATGAAGGGGCTTTTCAGAGAAAATACACACAAAGGAAAAGCAAAATGCCAGTAAAACGATGAAGAGCAGTGTCTCTACAACACTGGTGAAATTTATATAAAGCTTCACAGATCTGTTTAATTCTGCCTGAAAGTATTTTACATACTGATATCCAGACTTCTATAACTTCCGTGGCTCTTTCATATTTGAAGACGTCTCCTATAGAAAGGGCTTTTTCAGGTGGAAAGCAGGAAGAGCAGGAATTACTCTTTAACAGAGCATGAAAAGAGAAATCAAAAGGCAGCATAACTGAAATCTATCTCTATGCCAGGTAGTTAGCTGGATGGCACTGAACTGCTGCCAAATGGCTGTCAGTCGAGAAATCAGGACTGAGATGGCAAATGGAATTAACTGTCAAAAATCTGCTAAATGGAACTTTTGGATTCCGTTTGCTTTTAAAAGGATAGACAGACAAACATCAAAGGGAAAAAGCTGAAACTGCCTGTGAGAGAGGGACCACCTCTTTTCAAATAAAAAATACGAATCAATATTCGAATTCGCTGGCTACGAATCAATAACCCATTCACACAGATAAACAATAGCTATAAAAATTAATTCACTCCCAACTTAAATATGTTGTTTGCAGCATTTCTAGTATTAAACTGCTGGAATATGTGTGTAAGACAGTTGGACAGTACAGCACAGGCAGGAAATTTTGTGCAGCTCACTTTAAATCTCGCTTTACACTAAAAGCCTAAGTTATGCAAAGAAAACGTGCTGGCAACAGGTAAGCACCCTAAGGTTTGGAGTCCAAATTCCTGCCCTCCATTCAAAGACTGCTGGACTGGGAACAACAGATCTCACAGAAAGGAGCCAAAGCTTACCTCCAAGTGAGGCAATGGCACATGCAGAAACATTCAGCACTGTTTGCAAAAACTCTGAACAGCACTAAGTTGCTGTTGGCATTTGTGCAAATGACTTATAATTTTTCTTTTGATTCTGCATGTTGGTCGGCTTTCTGTTCTTGGCTCATAGAATTAGCAGTGACATGCAATAAATGAATACTAGACTTCAAATCTGGGAAGACATTAGCAATATATACCATCACCAATGACAAAATCTGCATATGACGACAGATTTCTACTTTGCAGTTTTCTATATGAAGTTGCCATCAAAGATAGCTTAGAGCTTTTGTATTACAAACAGAAAACTCACGGAAGTCAACAGAAACTGATCCTGTTGCCAGTCCATCTATTATTTATTCCCCAACCAACCAAGAAAAAAAAATACTGGTACAGAGCAGATTAGAAAGAGCAAGCTTTCATGTTTTAATAAAACTTGGATCTCTTCACCCTCTCCACCTCACTAGCGCAGCCCACTGATGCTAGCAGGTGAGATCTTTACTGCCATGTGTACACCTAGCAGGTTACCAACACTACCTAATGTGCTGCAAACCATAATATAAATTTATGTGCTGGTGCAGGCGTGGGCATATGTGGCCACTGCACACACTGTAAAGTGTTTGTGTAGCTGCGGCATACATGGCAGTGTACTCAGTGACACACACCTTTCATTTCTTTTAATGGTATGGCATTGATCACAACACCTCAGGCTGAAATACCTCCTTGGATCTGAAAATAGGCACCTTTAAAATCTCCAGTATTATCAGTTGAGGACTTTGCGAGAACACAGTTCAGACAAACACTCTTTATTGCTTCTGTTGTTATAACTATTAGCAGTTCCACAAGTCATGCAGAATGGAGGAAGTCAGAGCAAGGTTGGTTAACCAACTGATGGCATTTGTTTACTTCCCCTATCATTACAGCTATGTTTCTCCATTAACACATATTTTAAAAAAAAAGTTAATTTGCCTGTGGTAGACAATTTTTGATCTATATAACTGACCAGCCTTTAGAAATAAAAATCACCAGTAATAAATTTCACTAGATTTCCAATTAAAACCCTGCTGTGTTTTTATAGATCTTTGTCTGCTGCTCTCTAGTAACAGATGTGAAATGGAAGCTGTAATTAATGCTTGGAGACAGGAACTCGCTTTGAACCGCATTTTGAAAACATTATCTGATGTGTGCAAGCATAACATTCTAATTATGGAGGTAAGCAGCTATGTATAGACATTTGTCATGCATTCTTAGCAACAACATTCTCTGCTTCCACGCTTATGTGGAAAGAGCTGGTGGCAAGAATTTTCCCCATCTTCTAAGCAGCATAGGAAGGCATAAAAAACACTGTGATTCATCAGCACAAATCTTTGAAGATTTCTTTACTGTAAAAGCAGAGCAATTAAATAAACAGCAGCTTCCCCAGTGACCACAGAGCCAATCCTGCAAACCAGTTACCTGGGACTGCTCTACAGCAGTGGATGCCTCTGGAGAGGAACCATGCAACCACAGCTGGATTGCAGATAAGACCAAGATAAATGTACTTCTAGGGGCTAGTGTAATTGTTCTAGGGACTGTTGTACTGTTTTTACACACATGTTTTATGGTATTAATTAATGACACAGTTTCTGGGCACCATTGTCTGGGTTTTTTTAAGTCCATGGCCCACAGTTATTTATAACAAGGCACACGACAGGCCAAAGACCAAGGCTGTTGAGCTGTCCAGGACACTGCAGGGGTCTAGGTTTCTGTTTAGGTTCAGTTTTAGGTTCAGTTTCTGCACAGAGTGTGTCCAACTTTTTCCATTTAATAAACCAGTCATGAGGTTTAGTCTTTATTAGTAAACACTTTAAGGCTATGGTTTAGTGGTATTTATGGTGGCATTCAGTCAAAAGTTTGCCTTGAAGACACTGGAGGACCTTTCCAACCTCAGTGATTCTATGATTCTGTTGGCTTCTACTGACCTTCCTTTGTTTCTCTGCCTTCACCTACAACTTGTGTCCATGTTAGAGGACATCTGAGCAGGAGTGCTATTGGAGTGTATGAATTATGTCTGTCTGCATTACATCAATCATGATTTTAGTGTGCCCCACTATTTTCTCACTGTAACATGCAGCAATATCCACTTCCTGCTGACCATCATAGCACAGTAAAAAGAAATTGCACCGGATCCAAAAGGAGTTTTACTGTACTCAGAAAAAACCCAACTATGCAAAAATCCAGAAAAACAAGACACAGAGAGCAACTGACCTAGATTCTAAAGTGTCTGTGTCTGCAAACAGAATTTGAAAAAACCCCTCTGGTGATTATTGATTAATACAGCACAAACATCAACCAGTTGCCTCTGGGAGCCCTCATGACTTCGAGGGAGATAAATTATCTAATTACTGCAAGCTTAACAAACTACAACTGAATGTGCTGCTTAAGTAAATAAACACTAATAGATTTAAAAATCAATGCATAACTAACTGAAAATCCCTTTTAAGAACAGATAGAACTGAGCATTCTGTACCATGAAGTGGGTAGGAGCTCTGCAACAACCTTGTCAGGGAAGAGACAACTTTTCCAGTTTAACACCTTTTTCAAAAAATTGGATAAATGTTGCTTTCTCATCCAAGTTACTCAATGTTTGTTGCTTCAGCTGAAGAGAGAAGGGAAGCTAGCCATGAAAACTGAGCTCCTAATTACCATCAACCTCCCTCTGATGTGGATGTGGCTGGTACAGCATTACATGTCGACGTGGCTGGTACAGAACTTTTCATACGCATGCACGCAAACATAACAGATGGTTATAATTATCGCGGGCGAGCTGCAGTCCTAATTTGAGAGTGAGCAAAAATAGGTTGTGCTGTCCCTCACCCTTCCTGGACACCACACCCAACTGTTGGACAACCTGGAAGTCCCTCTCCCTCCCCATCAGGCGAGGGTGACCAAGGGACCACCACACTGCAGCCCAGGCAGAACGCCGCTCTGGGCATGGTGCACACCCTCCACCTAAACAAGGCAGGCACGTGTCAAATCACCACCACCCCCTCAAAGGTGGATGTGCCTACCTAGCATTTCTTAATTCAAAAGGAAAAAACTAATCAAAAGGGTTCTGAAACTTGTTTATTGCTTGAACTCATGCAAATGAGGGTGGATGTGACACTGAAAGCCTCTGCACTTACCTGTACAATATATACTGCAGTTATTTTCAACCTGCCTGTCACCTCAGCAAAAGCTGCTCTCTCATCCTCTGCTCTGCTCTTCTGAAATTTGCTCACCCGCATCAATAACCAACCACTGGCAGAGACAAGACAACTGCAACTCATCCCAGCGCCAGTCCAACCACCATAATTTCTGTGACTCACAGCACAATCCATGCCGTGTGGTTTATGGAATTCTCTCCAAGGCTGAGCCAGTCTGCTCCGCAGTGTGTACTTAACTAAAAGTAAACCAGAATGAACAACTTGGGAACAATTTGCCTTTGAATGTCGACAAGAGTGGCTGCCATAGCACTTGCCCTCTCCACATCATGTGCCCCATGATGGCCTCGCTTCAGAGGTGACCAAGTCCCCCAAGTGCCTCACAAAAGGCTCTATTTTCAAATGTGGCCATCCTCCATTTTTAGCACTAGCGTTTATCTTTCCATATTTTGTCATATACTAGTCTAGCATGCGAGCTAATCTGAGTATTCAAAGAGGAGCATTAAACCTTGTATGCTGATGTCCACAGCTGGATCACCCATTGTTGTTCCCAAAAGGAACAAAACGGGAGATGAAGTAGCAATGAAAGCCCATGCACTGTATGATCACTGCCATCCTAAATTTTGTCCTTTCCTGGACAACAAATGTGGTGATAGCACAGAACCAAACTTTCAAATAACTGCAGTATTAGTCACAAAGCCTGAAAAAAATACTAGACAGTACCAGCCCGCCTGGAAGAATCAAGAAAGGACTTGTATATCCTGTGCTTCTTACAGACTAGAAAGGGAATGCACACACTCTTTCATGGAAATTCACACAAAACGTATCACAAGATGTTAACAGACTTGACACTGATACTAAAAGATGGTTGCACATAGACAAGAACGTTTTGTCATTCACCTTCTTGCAAACAGCAGAAATTCAGCTGAGAGCCTCAATTATGTTCAGAGCCAGGCATCATTCTCACTATGAACATAATCTATAATCTAAGTCAATATTCTTCCCTCCCCAGGAGATATCAGGAAATACAGACAATCCTCTGCTGACCCTTTAAAGTTGCAGTTGTTGGCAGCAGCAAAAAAGTCGCTGACATGTTTGACAAAACTTGGCATCAACAGCAAATAACTTTGTAGTATGAATTAGGAAGTAGTGAAAAGTTTAGAAACACGGGTATGAGTATGTGAGACAAAAATGTTAATAAGTAATGGAAGATTAAACTGAGCTCAAACATCTGAAGATATTTATTTAAATGCTCATTGCTCGAGAAACAGCTCTTCAAATACAGAACAACACACAAGTTAACAGAGGAAGATCTGCATAAACATTTGGCTTTCTGAGAAAGTAACTGTTTAAATTTCCCTTTAATTGTTTGTTCTGTACCTTTGAAATTATATACATTTTACACTACAATTAAGTATATTGCAGTTGATATAATTTTTATGTGTGTGTGAACAAGAAAGCCTCAAAACTCAAATCCCAACTTAGTGTATTTTTTGTTAAGGTAAAAAGGTCCCTCCTGGCTTCAATGTCACTGAGAAAAAGAACAAAAAGCTGCCATGCTCAAGAATGACACTAATATATTTGTAATACTACAAGCACAGAACTCAAAAAATGACAGCATATACCTTTGCATATCTCTTCTCCCTACTCAGGATGTGAACAAGAAGGTGCACAGAACTGAGATAAAAGGTAAAAGATAAAAGCTAAAAGACAAAACACAGCAATTATAGGGTGGTTTGTATCCAGGGATGGCAAGAAGTCTTTCAATGGGATGATCAGCCCCTAAGCCCACAGAGGAGAGCGGCACACACCTTCCTAATTTATCCCTAATGAACCAGGGGCAGATACAGCCAAGGTGATAAGGCAGATAGAAGAGACAATGTGTGAACTACAGTGATGAAGCCATTCCTGGTCAAGGGAGAAGGCAAATGTATAATCTGTAAAATTTTGATTGCTCCTGGCATAAATTCCAATGGCTTTTACTGTCCTGTACTAGGACTAGTTTGGTCCCAAAGCAGAACTATTGAGCAAGTTTGAATGATCAGCTGCAAAGTAACCTTCAACAAAGGTGAGCTTAATGCATCTTCAGTCTTTTTTTTTCATTAAAATACGATTGAATTGCTCAATATAGTGAAGCAATTTTGACTCAAAATGATAACCCTCCTTTTACAATGACAACACCCCCTTCTAAAATACATGCTCCTATATTTATAAACTTTCCTGAAATTGCTCAAGACATTTAATCAGTTTTTTGGGATATTTTTGTTCCTGAAGCCCTTTCCTGCTAAAACAATACTATTGCTGCAATAGGAGTAGGGTATCAATGAGGTTGGAGAAAAGAAGATGCTTCTATAGTCTGGTCCTGGTTACACATACAGGGCAAAAGAAAGGCTTTCATATGCATTTCAAAACACAATTTTTTTCCAACCACCTTTTCAATCATTTCTCAGGTGGATCTCAGGTGGATTCAAAAGAGTAAGCTGTTAAATTAGCAAAACTGAAGGGACAATGCATAGTCAGTAGCAACTGCAGATCTGTCATCATTAACAGCACACAAACCTGTTTGTCTAGAAAAGTACACCACACTAAGCACCAAGGATCAGAACACCCTAAACTTGCCTTGACAAGCTAAGAAAGAAGGTAGGACATGTCTCTTCAGAACAAGGCTGTTCTATGTCTCATCAAAAAAATCACACTCATACCCGCATGGTTTTTTAAAAGGGGGTGTGTCCTCTATGTGAGTGCACATCATAAAACAATTCTTTCAAATTTTGACTCACACTGAGTACCACATGCTAATCTAACAATACTGATGGAAAACTAAATTTCCATCAAGTATATGTTTTTTATTCGCACATGCACGGTTGTTCATTTAGGCTATTCATCTTTTGTTTGCTGATTTTTCTCAAAGGTAAAACAGTTCATTTGTTTTGAGGAAAAAAAATATACATGAAGACTTATGTAAACCCTCAGTATTGAGGATTCCCCATGCTAGCCACTTTAAGGTAATGTGCAAAGGAATATTATTTCATTGTGCCCTTTTTTGCTTACCATCAAATCTTAAATACAGGGAAAGTTTGTTTTTTTCACTTAGATATGCTAATACTTAAAAATAAGAAGCCAAACTCAGTAGATGATTGTTGAAATAAAGCATGTATAAGGTCAAATCAAGGGCCCAGACATGTGATGAAACAAAAATTGTGTTCTGCAATTACTAGTAAAAAACCCAAACCACTGAACCACTGAAAAGTGCTATTTTGCAACCTGTAGCAGCTGCTAATATTCCTTGTATTTTTCTCATGTTTAGTGCAGTTCCAGCCTCAGGAAATATTTGCATCTAGTTCAAGATTAATGAAAATATTGAAGGAGCAGGTAAATCTAATCATAAAAATCTTCATTACAGAGTTAAGAAAAGGAATTCTGTATGGACTAAATCCAAGTTTTGGAAACTGATAAAGAGCTGTCTGTTCTCATAGACCCCAAACTCCAACTATATTTATTTAACAGCACAAATGCTCAGCTTGACAACTGTATGCTTCTTTCATAATAACATTTCTACTACAGTGCAGGAGGGGAAGCTGATCAGAATTGGATCTTGGCCTAACAGAATCTCAAATGGCAGTGACAGACTAAGTTCCACCACATCCTCTCTGGTGACATACACAGCACATGTTGTTGGGGCAGAGAGTCTAAAGGAGAAGAGGAAAATGAGAGTCCTTTACACAGCCCAGTCACTGAAAGTGTAGAAGTGTATGTAACATTCAAAAACATTCAAAAACATTCCCAGTGGATATTTGTCTTAATTTTAGAAAAAACTTACATAGATTTTATCTTGCTGATATCTCTGGAATAAGTTGTGCATAATGGATCCTTCATGGAGATCTATGAGTGCTGCCATGTCTTCCACACTCTCTGTGCTTGTTGGATGCATAGGTGTTACTTTTTGGTGTGTGATCGTGCTCTGCTTATAAGTGAATACCTGAAAGAGGGGAAACAAAAACAATATTAATCAGAGCACACATTCAAAAACTCCTGTCTGAGAATGGAGCTTTCATACTCATTCATATCGCCTATCCCTCTTATCAGTGTGCAGGCTTGCAAAATATAATAGCCTGGCAGGGATACCTTCCTCTAAAACTTCTCTGACACTGATTGAAGCCCCAAATGCCTACACGGGTCATCAGAAACTAGAACACACTGACAGTGCACTGACGACTGTAAGGGCTTTTCCTGTTGGAGGGCAAATGCAATCTTGTTTCACACTGGATTCATGCTAGACTTTATCAAGAGAAAAATAAACCAAGTAATAACCATTCCCAAAAATATGAAACCAATCAAACAAAAAAACACCCCTTACAGTAAAATCCACTTACACTCAAATTGCTCTGGGAGGAAATGCTTGACTGTGCAAAATAGCAAATTAAAATTAATGCTCTAATAGGCTGCAAGTGTTCATGTGTTTGATCTGAAATCCACTTAAATGTTTCCATTCAACTCTCCAGTCAGGAAACAGTCATTACACCTAATGCAAGTACCATTTTAAGTTCTGTGTGCAGCAGATATTTAGGAATTAATAAGCCAACAGGTTTCTTAATTGACTTTTGGGACTAGTTTCTGAAGCCAGTTCTTAACAGACAGTAAAAGCTCTAGAAAAGAATTTAAATACTTAGTTGGAAAACACTTCCGTATATCTCTGTAAAACTATCACAAATATGGAAGAAGATGTACACATCCTCAATATAGTTAAACTTTTATGAATGCTAATAACATCAATAAAGACTACATCCCATTTCCTGCAAATTTACATCTTGGCGCCTCATCCTTATAGACGTATGCCCACATTCGCACAGCCAACACTCCTCAGGCAATTCTTGTCCCTGCTAATGGCACCATTTCAGCGTTAAAATCAAAGYATGGAACTAACACAACTACTTTGTGGAAATACTAATGTGGAACATTAGAAAAAACCCAAACCCTTCTGAAATCCTTTAAAAGAATATTTATGAATCCAACAGAAGCAGAACCATAACTATCAGCCAAGCACCAGCAAGCACTGTGGGAATGCTGCTGTGGGCTGGGGGTCACGCTGTGCCGGAGGGGCCACCTCTGCACAGGAGGAGGAAACTCCTCAGAGGTTGTTCACCATAAAACCTTATGTATGTTCCAGGCAATGAAAGACTGAAGGAGTGACATTGCAGGAGGCCATCCAGAAAAACAGTGATGTTGTCTGTCCTGCTGAGACAAGTGAGAAAAGAGAGGCTGAAGAAGCAAGAGGCTGAAGGCAGATCAGATGAAACACCAAAGCTCTGTACTTGGATATCCTAACAGCTGGCAGAAGAGTACAGCCTGAAGACATTTCCTCATTAAAACAGTATCCTAAACATAGCAAATGCTGGCACAGGCCATCACACCGTTACAGCTGCCACCTGCACCAGCACAAAGCATACTGAAGGAAAGCTGGGGAAGAAAGGAGATCCAGGAAAGGAATTTCTAACAGGAGCTGGGAGGCATCACAGACATCAACAGGGTATGTGAGCAAACTGTCAAAAAGTTCCAATAGGTTCAGAACATCCTAGGTATAATCCTTGGTTGAGGGAAAAAGACAGACATGGTGAGATCAGAGCCTTATTTTGTGGTGAAGAACCATAAAAATGACAGGACAAGGATTTGTACAGGGCAGAGGGACCCTGCCAAGATGGAGAAAGCAGCCACTTGTAGGAGGATGTGTTCCAGACGGAACATCTAATAGAACGAATGTGAAGAGCATCAACTGATAGCGAAACTTTTGCAGTTGAAAAATGCATTAACAGTCCTAAGACTAACCCCACAAACTGTAAGTGGAATTAGAGATAATTACATCTCAAAAGTTATAAACTGCAGTTCCTAGTCAGAAGAACCATACAGGAAAACTCAAAGGCCATATTGTAGAACAAAAATACCACAAGCTGAAGGATTTGGAAATAAAAGGGATATAAGGAGAGCAAATCCTAGAAAAGTAAGCAACTTAACAGAGGCTATGTATCATCCTGGATACAGAAAAACAGTGAGAGAAACCAAAAGGGGACGACACATATCCTGTGAGTGCATCTCATGTGAATATGGAAAGAAAGCAAAACATCACTTCTAGGAGGATAACCTCCATATTTGTGATGCCTATCCTTTGATGAGTGATGCACAATTAGTAGGGTAGGCAGAGCACCCTGTACATCACTCAGCACACTTATTAATGCAAAGAATTCACAGACAAACACCAAGAAAAACAACTTGACAAATGAGTTGCATGTGGCAGCACTACAGAAGATGGCCTCTGCAGATTCATCCTTACCACTCAAACTCACTATTTTCTCTTCTTCAGTTTAGTTGTTCTAATACTTCCATCATTGCCAGACACTGTCTTCTTGTTTGGGTGAAGAAATTATTCTCTGAGCTGATTCAGAGATAGGACTGTGCATCACTTAGCTAGAAAACATACCAACTTCTAATAACAGCTGCCACCCAAATAAGAAAGGAGGAGGAGCTCTTCTTGAAAACTGAGTAGCTACTTCTCCTTTATTTTTAATTTTTGCCAGAACCGTGCATCCCTCAGATTTCTTAAACTCACTGTAACGCTTGATCAAAATCATCTAACAAGATCAAAGTCATGAGAGAGGGCTGCATGTACAAACCTCATCTCCTTAAAATGGGCTTTCTGCAGTCCTGCTGCTGAAAGGCCTGCTTTGTTTTATTTCATCTTGAATCACGCCTTTATTAGGATAAGGACATGGAAAA
Organism: Cardinalis cardinalis; assembly: GCA_014549065.1. Taxonomy (NCBI): domain Eukaryota; kingdom Metazoa; phylum Chordata; class Aves; order Passeriformes; family Cardinalidae; genus Cardinalis; species Cardinalis cardinalis. The sequence goes on along the minus strand of JACDOX010000098.1, from coordinate 2,728,860 downwards.
ACCACCTTAAACTTTATCATTACTAACTAGAAAATCGTGTTATGAAATATTAAAGCACTTGAAATCCTCAGGAAATAGGAACCCAGAGCCACTCTGCAGGGTCAGCACAAGGAACAGGAAGATGACCCAGTTGGTTCCTGAACTTCAAGAGGACCCTGTTGGCAGAGTGCAGGAATATCCATCCTCAAGGACCCTCCCAGCATTTCTGGAAGGTCAAGTGCAATATGCAGGAAACTAGAATAAGATTTAAGACAAGCCTAAATGAGAATTCAGCAAAAACGTCTTTCCTTTCTGGATATAAATGGTTCAAGACAACAAACATGCTGAATACATGGAAAACTCTAAATTAACCTTAAAGAGACAGCATGTAAAATAAGAACTCTTCATGTTATTCTGGAAATGAAAATTAGAGGTTGAGATAGGATGGACCAATGCAAAGAACAACAACAAAAAGAACAAGCTTAAGAAATATAAAACAAAACAGCAAATTCAGCCTAACAACAGTCAAATGCAATTCACTGAGAAAGGAGGACCCTTCAAACCTGCCCTGCTGTCCCTACCACAGCTTACTGGTGCTCTGATGAACATGACAAAAATGGACTCAAATGAAGAAGTGGCCTAAAAAGCCAGAGGACAAATGCTATCGTGCACAATTAATCTGGCATGTGGGGGGAAAAAAAGCTGTCTTTCAAGCCTTCCATTTAAGGGAAGTACCACAAAATAATGCAAAATTAATTTTCTCCATTGAAAAAAATATCCCTAAGTTCAAGATTTAATGGAAATTATGTCTTAACAAAAGACGTAATTTGTCATACAATTTATTAACACGAGCAAAGTACGTCAAAGTAGGTTCTCAATGACAGGAGTAAAAAAGTTTTCTCTCTTATGGTACCATTTCATGACATGATGCCAAATTTAAAAAAATCCCTGCTTGAATCAGATTATTAAATGGCATCAAGAGATTTCACAACAGCTGAGTCAAGTGAGTTAAAAGAATGCTGAATTAAGTGCTTATGTACATCAAAAAACCCTCACAATCCCCACTTCTTGCAAAAGCTACAAGTCACACCTGGGATTTCCCGCCTGCATGGATCCCATACTCAACTGAATCATTCAAGGTGTTTTTCACAAGGAAGTGAGGTTTTGGTTTGATGCTGATGACCCATATTGGACAGGAGGAAGGCAGAAGCTACTCCAAAAGTTTCCTGATCAACAAGTTGGTATTTGAATTAGAACCTTCATTGTTTTAGTGAAGTTTCTGTGAGATTTTTATTTAAAGGCAGAAGTAGGCTCATATGCACCACGTAAGCCCTGACACGAGCTGGATCATTATTAAAACTGTTCTCTGAAAATGTGCAAAGTCACCCACTGAAGAGTTCACATATTGCAAGCATTTTAGAACAACCCCTTCCACCCACTGACCCATTACCCACCTCGTGGGCAGAAACTGCATCAGTTGGTCACCTGCCATAGCCTTGCCATTAATAACCCATGCTGAACGTGGTACTGCCTGACTGATGCCAAGCACTGCCTGCTTGGGTGTGGTTATGCAGTTTAACATGTCCCTGCTGTCAGTCTTGTTCCAATAAATTGAGAGGGTTTATTGGTAGAAGTAACAGACATGGAGCAACCAACTTCCCTCAGCTGCTCTTTGCTGCTCAAGATTTTTTTTTCATCAGCTCTAGGTGTACTCTATAAACTGCAGGGTCTTACAGAAGATAATCCTGATATCCAAACACATAAACCAAAAATATTAGAAAATATCCATATAACCAGAGAGATAATGTAAAATATGGTAAACAAAAAATTTAGTAGGACAGGAAAAGTGAAAACAAAGAGCTACTGTACAGAAGTCACCTGAGTGACAGGTTTACAAAGTAAAAATACACAAGCAAACAACCACAATTTTTCCAGTAATTCCTGTGATACTAGAAAACAGCATCTGGGCAGTCCACAAGCACCAGAAAGCAAACCTCATTGACCCAAAAAGTAAAGCCCACAGGCTTCCTGTTGCTGTCCCAAACTGCCCTATGTGAACTCTGCACAGAGTTAATCCCAATGGGTACTGTGATGTCCATGAAAATGGGCATCACAGCTTCAGAGGACTTGGCTCATATGTTCATGACATCAGTGCCCTCTGTTACCTGAGGCATCTTTTTGCCTATTGTCACTGACCCCACAGCAGAGATGAGCACAGCCCAGCGAAACACAGGACTGTACAGAGAAACATCCCCTTAAAAATATTAATTCTTTTTTCATTCTCTGCTGTTGGTCTGAACTGAGGATCATAATTTGTGTTTCCCTCGTGTTTAGAAGTTAAAAGAATGCAATACATCTTACAAAATGTCTTTATAGATGTGTCCAAGCAGAAAAAGGAGGCCATTACAAGCTGTGGAATGCAGCGTTCCAGGGAGAAAAATAAATCATGACAAGCCCAAGGACCCAGAGATTAAAAACAAAAACTGAAATGTAGTACTTTACCTTTTTTTCCTGGACATATCTACTGTCTAATTAGATACTTGATATACAGGATAAGGATGCTCTCTTATAAATCTAAAGTAATTTAAGATCAAATGTAAAGCAGAACTATTGACATTGTAAAATTCTACAGTTAATCATGACAAGAGGGCAACCTAAGTAATGTTTTTGCCCAGTAATTTACTATTTTTCTGTATCAGTTGACCTTAGACACTCACTGTGTTGTTCCAAAATAATCTCTCAGACAGCAAGATGTACCAGGGCCCAAGGTTTGCTTTGATGAAATGTAATTTAATCTCTATCAAAATAACCAGAAAACTCTACAATGAAGTTTCTTACCTATGACCCTATGGAGGAAAATGAAATAATTTTATGTAAAACATTTATTGATGTCAGGAAAAAATTACCACCAATCTGCTATCAATGACCTCCTGGCCTTTTCTTCAAGCATCTACCCCAAACACACATCAACTGAGAATCAGCCTATTTTCCATCTGTTTTGTAAAATTCCCTCCTTTTTGTGCTGGGAACCAYTGCAGTCTCTGGCCTCCCTTACCTGTTAGATGTTAATCATGATCTCTAATGGACCATGTCTAAATGACCACTTTGCACACCTCTGTACCAACTCAATCGGTTGAGTAACACACAGCCTGTAAATGGTGGTAATCCTACACTTTATCCTTACCCTCTACTGACTTTGGTTCCTGCCATTTTCAGTCTTTGTCTTATCAATCAATCCCCTTCCAAACCCTTCCTCTCAGCCCCCATTTCATATCTCTCTTCAGACTCGTTGGGATACTTGTGGGACACTTGTGTCAGTAGCCGCTCCCAGGTTCAGGTGCTGGGAGCCTGCTCTGAAGCCTTCCTCACCCTCTCCCCTGCTTCCAGCAGCGACAGCACCAGCAATCACTTGCAGCACCCTCCCCAAAGGGCTTTCCTACTACAGCTTTCAGGTTCTCACACCCACAGACAATTTCCCTTTCTGCTCCCAAGCTCCACAGTGACAGGAAGCACGCTGCCAGGATGACAGCCCTGGTCAGTGCCACAGCAGAGCTCATCAACCCACTAAATTGTGCCTCTTTGTTGTTCCCCTACATGCTGTCAACAATCTTGTCTGATCAACACTTCCCATGTAACGCCCATTCCACAAGAGGTATTTAAAGTTTAATTCACTCTCTGAACCATTTCCATTCATAGACAAGCTCTGCCATCAAGTATGAACAAGCTTCTAATTGCAGGTTCAGAACTTATGACCCTTCAATTGGGCTTCCCTACACAGACAATTAAGAAATTTAATTGGAACTAAACACATCCATTTTACCTAGATTACACTACTGTAAGCTAAGCCTCTAGGCAGTCCATATCATTCTTACAAGGAAAAAACAGAGAAGTGCATCTTTAACTTTCTTTCCAAGTGATCTTGTATAACTTACAGCACCGGCAGACACCACAAAGCTCAAAGTTTAAGAAGCCCCCCTATAAATACTGCCACTGCAGTACTATAGAAAATGCGCAACACCCCTCACATGTCACCAGCACCACCACCATACAAAAGTGCTCCTTCCTGTTTGTGAACAAAGAGGCGTGAAAACTGCAGCTGCCCAAGTTTTCCCACAATGCTGGAACAAATGGAGCAGTCCAAGGGCAGGACACAGAAGATGTACCCCAGCACATGTCCCCAGCTCCCTGACAGGCAGCCAGTCTGCAGCAAGGTCTGACCAGCTCTGGCCACGCAGAAACCCAGGGAGGAGGCTCTGACCCACACATCACTGCAAGACGAGACAGAGCAGACCCCGTCTTGTAGCAGAGAAACAGAAGGTCTGGGTCCATGCTCCCCATGGGTGCAATCTCCATCTGTCTTGGGACACCGCCCCAAAGGCACCCCCAAATCAGTGTTACTGTAAGGAGCAACCAGCAAACAGATATAATGGCAATCACTCCTTTTGCTTTCAGTGCACATCACCTTAACTAGCTCAAAGGACAAGGGGGTGAAAACTGATGGTCTCTGCAAGAGGAAGACCAGAACACTAAAAACTCTCACCCTTTATCATCATTTTCCACACAATGAAAAAGCACATCTATGGACAATGCCAGGCACTGAGAGCATTAGCTTCCCTCTCAGCATCACTTATTGCTCAAGTGAAAGTTTCAGTGTCAAATTTGTATTTATTCTGTGATTCATAGAAATAAACAATGACTATTTGCAATGGAATGAACAAAGCTGGATTTTAATAATATGCCCCACTATCAAGAAGTGGAACAACTATGGTCAATAAGCAGCCTACAAATTATACCAGCTTTTTTGAGACACAAAGCAATTAATCTCAATAGGTCTTTTTTCTAAGAACAAAATAAAAAAGGAAAAAGCCCTGCAGATAGCTGACTGGCCTGTCTCCAAGACTAGAACAGGAGCTGCCTGTGTGCAATTCACAGCAGTGAAATCAGAGGCAATGTTTTTATGGGAGCTGGAGCTCTAAAGGAACATCCCTGTAGAGCAAGCCTTTTCCCAAATGAAGGCTCAATAGAGAAGGTGATACTCCAGTGACATTCTCCAGGATTCCAAACAAAACCCAAGCAATGCCATTATGAGCCTTTTGGCCTCATCCTTCTATGTTCTTCTCAACCCAACACTTCACATGAACTGACCCTGCCTGGGCTGCTGGTGTAGCCCCCACGGCCTGTGGGTGCTGATGGTGCCCAAACCCTGTAGGAACTGTCCCACGGGCATGAAGTCATGCACAGGGGGATCAGGAGCTACCTGGGGAGCTGCTGCCAGGCATAGCTGCCTGGTAGGAATTTCCCATCAGGAAAGCTTCTGGCACTTATCACCACTGTATTACTGCCAAAACCAAGGAGGCTCTGCCGCAACACCAGCTGTAATGGATGAAAGGTCCTGTAATCAACCCAGGGCAAGCTGGTGCCCCTGCACAGGGGGACCACAACCACTGGGCTGGGGTGCTCCTTCCTCTACAAGGCTGCTGCTGCAGAGGCCTGGGAGGGAATAAAAAGAAAACATACCCAGAAGAAAGGTTTTTGCATAGAAATGAATGGTCTTCATGGCAAATTTCCATGTGCTGAGACAAGTTAGGGCTTAGGTTTCCTACACCCCTCCTACCAGGCATCAACCAAGCCCTCAGCCCTGGTCAGATGCAGCCAGACACCGAAGGTTTTGCTCCAGCTCGTGGCTCACTCACCCAGTGCTGGCTGGGCGTCAGGAGCTGGCAGACCTGCAGGAGCACCCCAGCAGGCTCCAGGGCCACCCTCACACCAGCCATGAGACAACCAACATGGCCAGGCGCCAGGCTGGAGAAGGGCCAGTACAGACTGCACTTGGCTGCTGGCAGCATGATCCAGTGCACTCCCACAGCAATGCACCAGTCAGGGGGGACCTAAAACCCTCAACTACCTCCATCCTGAAAGACACCACCCACAGAGGCTCGAGCAGTAACCTCCCAGACCTAATTCATTCACGCCTTCTTCTCCTGCAGGTCTTACCACTGGCAACAGAGCAAAGCATGCTTCTCCTCCAGGGCATTCCACCACCAACTCCACCTCCGTGTTCCTCTTTCAAAACCTCCCCTATTTCCAGTTATTTCTCCAACTCCGCCCCCCACACCTCTAGCCATTACGGTCCCAGTTTCCCTCCTGGTGTCCTCTCCTGCCCATCACCTCCCCACAGGAAGATCTGTCCCTTTGGAACCACCCTCTCCCAGCTGTCAAGGCAAGAACTTGCTTTCCAACCCACACATGCATTTCATTTTGAATTCAAAGTGTCCAGTCTCTGGAATCTGGCAGAGGGGCACCTCAGTCCAGCTCTCATTCAACTGCTTCCATGTCTGTTCTGCTCACAGCCAAGGGACAACCTAAATGTCACAGGAAACACAAAAGGGTTGTCAGACAACTAATTAATGCTCTACTTGAAACAGGAGTGTAAATATTATGTGAGACGCCCTAAATACATTGGGGCAATAAAATAATACAGAGCAAGAATAGGATACTGGCAGGCATTAGGCATGAATCCAGTGCTGAGGGCAAAAATACCCTCTGCACTGACTATTTTTAAAGCTGTTTGTGAATTAAAGACATGACAACTTGCATATGTACAGAGGAAGTCCATAACACAGTCCATAATCTCAGCTTTCAGATCTCCTGACAACTTTTAACTATAAAACTCTCAATTTATGTTTCCCTGAGTTTCAGGTTTTTTGGGTTTTTGTTTGTTTGTTTGTTTGTTTGGGTTTTTTTGTTTGGTTTTTTTTTTCCCCCAAATCTTGGCTTGATTTTGCCAGCGTAAGTACTGTAGGCCTCACAGCATCACAGCAAAAATATTTGATTGTACTCAGCTTTTAATCAAACAACCTTTTGTTCACAACAGCAATTGGCCTGCTCCTATAGGGCCTTCCTGCCTTAATTTAAAGTAACACCTTTTAGATCTTTACGTATTGACATGTTTCCAGAGAAGCAGAATAAGCCAGAGATTGACATGAGAGCGAACTGGAGGAGCTTGACATTTATCTTTTGAGGTATTAGATTCATTTTCAAATTCTTTTGAACCCACTCCAGTGAAATTTAGATAAGGCTCTAGTCTCATATTTGCTTGCTAAAAAAATAGTTTTAGGGCTTTTTTCCCTTTATGTTACAAGAATAAAAAAATCTAAATGACAGACGGTACAAGGCTCTGTATGAGTTTGCAGAGATCACACACCATAGACCATCTCAAGTTGAGAGGGAACCTTAAGGATCATGGAGTCCAGTTCCCTGTTCTTGCAGAACTACCTAAAACTAAACCATGTGACTAACAGCATTGTCCAGATGCTCCTTGAACTCTGTCAGGATTGGTGCCATGACCATTTCCCTGGGAAGCCTGTTCAAGTGCCCAACCACCCTCTGGGTGAAGATTCTGCCCCTAATATCTGACCTAGCCTCACACACACACTTCAAGTAATTTCCACTTGTGAAAGCTTAAGTCCAAATTGAAGCATGAATTATTTGTTTTAGAAGAAAATGCCCTTTTATATTTCTTTTTAAAGTTAACATTTAATCATTTTTTTCTTCATTACAAACTGGCACTTCTAGGTATCCCTAATTGCCTTGTAAAGACAAACCAACCTTTCCCATTTACCAGCACACCACACTCCCACCCACACCCCTGGCACTACTCACTGTTGCTCAAGCCCAGAAAATAGGAATTGGGTACAACCCTGGCGTGAACATCAGCCCCTCACTCACTCTTTTCCCGTCTTTAAAGGATCAGAGGGGCTTTTCATTAAGCCAGCATTTACAACCTGCTGTTCCTGCAGGTTGCCTGGGGTGAGAGGGTTTGACACAGCTATACTGCTAGGAAGACAGCCAAGGGCACATTTTATCTGCAGCTCAAAGCGTTCCTTTAAACAAGGTAACTGTGTACTCAATTTCCCTTCCCCCAAAACTTGCAGGTGTACAATGGTAACTTATACTGTGGGGAGGAGAGAGAGTGCAAGAGGTGGAAAAGGGAGGAACTGAAGCCCTGAATACAGTAAAACATGAATCCATGAAAACAAATATGGACACGATGAGCCACAACACAATGGAGAATGCTCAAAGCAGAATCATGGGCAGGTGAACATGAAACATTTTCCCCAAACCCAAGCACACAGTACAGTTAACAGCCTAGTCAACAAGGCTGTGCCATTTCAAAGTTGACTTTTACCATGTGTGCAGATCTGAAAACAATTCATCAGGCTTTCAGGAAAATGCTGTCTGAGGAGGAACAGAAGGCTAATCCCTCTGTCACTACAGCCATTCATTCCACTGAACAGCAACTGGGATTTTTTCCAGTTCTGACCTAAGATAATGGAAGGTGCCCTTAGACAACTGCAGGAGGAGGTGACCTCCTCTGACTTATGCGCCTGGCTCTGACATGCAGAGGTAATTGTAATTATACTGTAGGCAGCGACAGACCAGCTCTCAGCAGGTGTCCAAAGCTGCCTTTTAATCTACCCAAGATAGCACTGTGTCTCACAACAGAACAGTTTCTCCTGCCTGAGAAGGCGCCCTAAATATCAACAAATTCTTTTTTGCTAGCATGGAAGAACTGTCAAATAAAAAAAAAAAAGTGCAGATGGTTTATCCACACTCAGAATTAGCCATTGCCACTCATAACCATTGCCAGGGGCAGCATCAACTTGGGATAGAAAAGGCTTTAGCCCTATCTCATAGACTAGGCTGGAACTGAATATCAGCTGGCTTCACACAGCATGAGTACAGCTTCCTCCTACCCATGTGCGTTAACCAGGATCCCAGCACATGTGGTCCAGAGGCACATGACAGCCCATGGTACAGAACCAGCCTGGATCTAGGAAAGGATTGATCATTCACTCAGCCTTCCTGCTGATCTCCCTAGGCCCTATAGTGAGCTCACCACAACCCAGAGCAGCAACAAAAGGGGCAACAGGGGTAAAAGGGCCAAAAGGGGCAATAACAGCAGAAAGTTTCATGCAGCAGGCATGGATTTACTGGCTTTGGCAGAGATAAAGAGAAGATCAGCTTAAGCTCTGTACCTCAGTGCACCCCTCTTCTCAGAGGCTCAGACTTCAACAGACAGGTCCACAGTGCTGTTTCTGTGGCTAGCAACCTGCCAGTGTCTGATTACTGCAGGGTTGGCTGCCCAAGTGTGCAATAATAATATACAATAATCCCTCCTGAGAGGCACTGCTCTCACATGCCCTGCTAGCAGGACTGTGACAAAAGACTCTGTGTCTGCAGAGGGCAGAAGCAAGGGACCCTGCCTCCCTACCTGCAGACAACCACGGGTCACTGCAGAGGGCAGGGGGTCCCTCTGCTCAGGCGACTTAGCAAGAATAGTAACTGACAGGTGAAAGGTGGGAGAAAGGAGGAAAAAGCTGGAATAATTATGAATTTCCATACAGTAAGCAAAAACTTGGGCTCTTCTTAATAATATATTCTGATAGGTTAACTAGTCAAGGAGATTTCAGCAACAAAAATGATCACTAACATTATTTTCAAAAAGGCATCTTTATTTACAGTTCTATGGAGCATATTCTGCCCTTGGAATCTTACTTTTCTCCAGGACCCCCGTGCTTAGACAACAGCAGCAGCCTCCAGCAGATGATCACTGACAGCTCCTGGAGAAGCACTGTGGGTCAGTGAGCATTGCTACTGGTCAGCCAGCATGTTGCAGCAGGGCTTTGTTTTGCTTTCTTCAACCAGGAATTCCTCCTAAAAAGGTACCCAGGCCCTTTGCTAGCTGTGCCACACAGCAAAGCTTAAAGCTTCAAGACTCTCAGGGCTCTCCTGTTATTCTCACAACAAGGTGCCACCAACATGTGAGGCTGAACTGTCAACAGCGTTCAGCAAGGAAATCTGAAACTTCCCAAACCTGTACTGGGGACTGGCTCTCCATCCCCCCTGCCCTTCCCAGCGCTGTTAGCTGCAGCAAGGGGAGAGTCTGGTGCCAGGAAGAACAAAACAGGTTTGGACAAGCATGAAACCAAGCTGCACGTATCTCAAGATAGCAGCCAAGGCAGTTAAGCCTTTTTCATTACAAATGTGAAACCCAGATCCACGCCCCGAGAGCCCAGCTGGGCTCTGGCAACTGAGGTCCCTCAGAGCCACGTGCAGCTGGAGTTTGAGGGTTCCTGCAGCCACATGCCAGCCCTCGCTGAGCCAGAGGGGTCACAATGCCCCTGGCAGGTCATTTATGGCATTTTAACTTACATTAAGGGGAACACTGCCTGACGGAAGTTTTCCAGGCCTCCTCTGTCCAACAACTGCTCTTATTAAAGATCAACAAAACCAGCTGAATAGTGCACAATGGTTCAACCATGATAACACAGTGAAGAGAGATGGAAGCAGTAGAGTAAAAAAAAAAAAAGAAAAAAAAAAAGGCAACACATTCTATAAAGAAACACATAAACCCTACTCTATCTTGTTTTGAAAATGTGCAGAAGTAAGGCAAAGGGCATAAATTCATATTTATCTTCTAGTTCAAAATCTTTCAAAAAAGGATGTGAAAAAGAGAAATTGCTTATTTACAAGCAGCACAGTCACCTTCTAACTTGCACTGAAGTTGTACCGTGCACTCCTGGGCTGCTGCAGGTGCAATACTCTGATTACAGTCAGGTACCAATTACTTAGGCTTTCTCAAATGCATACTAGTAAATTTGATTATTACTCAAATAAAGCATACATTGTTAGAAATGCCAGAGTGGGCTCTTTGACTGAAACCTTTTTAGGAAAAAACCCTACCTCTTTGCTATAAAGTTTTACAGCGTCTAGTACAGAGACCTCTTGGAGATTTTTAAGCACAAATATGAAAACACTTCTAAATTTTAATACGTCTAGTTTGGGGGAAAACAGTATTACATTCTTTTGCTATACCAGGCCCAGGAGCCCAAGAATTCACAGAACAGCTTAAAAGACCTTTTATTCTTTCTGTCTTAAGAGTCTCTACAAGTTCCCCTTTCTTACATCCTTAGAGATAATATTGTATATAATACTGTTCATTTTCTGTTATCATGCAGGTAAGAATCTCCTTCCGTTGGACTTGGGAAAAGCTTGTGGATGTTAAATACAACATCTTATTTATTTTTTTTTTAAGGAACGATAGAAGGCTGGACTATAGGTTGTCTTGGTCATATTCCTTCCTTGAAGAAAAGGCTTCCTTGAAGAAAAGGACAAGTGGCACTGCTAGAATTTGGTGAAGAGAGAAGAGCACCAATTGCTCATTGCAGGGCATGAATCCACAGATACAGGCAGACAGAGTGGTTGAGAGATGCAACACTTTTTAAAGACATGTCATAAGTCTTATAGCACAGCACAGATATTGTTTTATGGGTGAGAACTACATACAGATAAGGGAAAGAAGTTGCTCTTGGCTGTTAAAGTTTGAGAGACTGTTCTATATGTTACTCCCATAAAATCTGCATATAAACTGGCTGGTTTGCATTTGAACTATAAAACTCCTGCCCTGCAAGAAGCAAAAGGGCAAAATGAACACACATGAAGGTGGCTCTCCTTATTAAAAGGTGCGATGCGATTTTATTCTCCACAGCTTGCCTGTGCTTATATTTGAAAACCACAGCTGAATCACATAGCAGATAGCATGTATGTGTATGCTGGAGAAGCCAAATTACAACTGTTCCCATGATACCAGCAAAGAGTAATTCACAGCACTTTTTTTCCCACCCCAAATAAGGACAGTACCACTTCAGTAGTTGTGTCAGAATAACAGACAACAAAGATGTCTTATATTCAGAGAATTACTTGGTAGCTTTACATGTAACCATAATGTTTATAGCTCTGGAAAGAAAAACCCAAACTACTGCTGAAAAGAAAAATACATCAGTACTTTTCTGTCTTTGTAAGGATACTGCTGTTTGTTTTTGAATTTACTTTGACAAACCTCAAGCACATGAAGCTGTAAAAGCTCCAGTTTATATTCTTTAAAATGCGGGTTAGCCAGAAGTCTGACATTAAATACTGTGAGATTACTTTAACATGTTACTAAAAACCCATTAAAACAGATTAAAACTGGACCACCTCTTCTGATCTCTTGCATTGAAGGAAAGGTTGTGAGAGAGATACATGGACATGGCAGTCTCATAGACTAATGAATAGTGTTGCCCTCTATTTACCTTCCCAGGCTACTCTCAGTACTCAAAGAAGTTTATTTTACCGTGTTTTCTGATAAATACACATCTTAGAATTCAGCTTTAGAGATCCCTGCTAGCAACAAAAGGCTGCCTTTTCAATGTTCTCTTCCCCTAAAGATGTGACTCCTCTCACCTCCCAAGACAGGTTCAGCTTATAAATACACAATCTTGTTGAGGGTGCCATCTCCCTATTAGGACACCAACCAGTTGTTCTTTTTGTAACAGACACTTTCAGTGCATAAGCCTGAACATGAAACAGGCTTGGAGAACAGGGAATGAAGCTGCCTGTCCACCCAGGACAGAGCTGACCTGATGGCAGATAAGCCCAGGCAGGTGTGAGTCCTAACGCCCTACAGCGAAGGACACTGGGGATTCTATGGCAGTTGTCTGGCTTTTTACATCCCAGTCCCTACCCCTCTAAATGCTAAAATTATTCACCATAAATTTCCAATAGTCTACAGAGATCCTTATTTCGTTCATTATGATTTCTGTGAAATGCAAGATGAGGAAGGACTTCAATTTTTCTCCTTTTCTCTTTTTTTCTCTTTCTCATTAGAAAGAGGCAAGTTCTGCTGCAAGGGATGTAGAAGAAAAAAAAATGCAGAGTTGGTCTGAGTGTATTTTTCCATGTAACTTACAGGCTGGTGGGTATACTTGCCTGAACCTACTGCAGTACAGCATACAAGCTATAACACTGAAAAATCCTCCTGCAGAACAACCAGCATCAGATTAGAAGACAAGGGATGCATTAAAGAAACATTTAATTTAGCTACCCAGAGCCTGAGCTAAATGTCACTTCTCCTGGGAGTACTGACCTCATGTGATTCAAGCAATGGCAGTGCTGGATTAAAAGTTGCACTCCATGATCTTTGTGGTCTTTTCTAACCAAAACGATTTTATTATTTTATTATTTTTCTCGCCTGTTCCATCTTATCTGTGTATACTTCAGAACTGAGTCCTAGGCTTATGTTCTCTGGTTAAATCAGTGACAGTTCCACACATAAGCTCTCTCCTGCTCTGACAGTGCCGTGATTTTTTTGCAAATAGCTTCAGCCTGGCAGATTAAATCAGAAGGTTCTAGAAACAAGAGCATGTTTCATTCCTACAGCCAAAGATTATGAAGCTAAAGACACCGTTATGATCTTTTGATGTCAGCAGCTGTGTAACATAGGAAAACCCAGAAACATCTAAATTCAGTTTCTATTTAGCAAAGTCTGAGCCCTGAAATACTGCAAATCTCTTTCTTTCCCCCTAAAGTATCTTGCATTCACTACCATCCATTTGGATATTGATTTTTGCTATTCATAATATTAATTTAAACTAGTAGAGGAAACTTCTCTATGGGCACTTCTTGTGCAAGATTAATGGCTCCCAACTCTTGCCCACCTAATTTTTAAAGCCGGAGTTTAGTCATGTTCTGTGTGATACCCGACATGGCTTGTCCTCACCCAAGAGCCATGAAGCCCATGGCTCCAATCATGTACCATCGTATTTTACATTATGCAGGCAAATCCACTCTCAGTGGTGTGGAAAGTAAAGACCATAGGAAGGACACATCTGGGCAGTTCCACAAAGGTGGGACAGAGGTACTACCTAACATCCAAGTTCAAGTGTGGTTTTAGTTCTGCTTAGTATCAAGGCAACCATGGAAACACAGCCTCAGCAATAAAGATGTTTCAAGAAGCAACAAATGAGCAAAGTGCATTTGTGGACACAGCACGGCAAGACTGGTTCCCACTGCACCACCATGTGCAGCACAGCTGGACTCTAAAAAAGACACTATGTCTTGTCAAAAGTCAAGTGCTCTGCATTGAAGGCCAGACTTGGGCCTTTGAGTAACTGTTTACACTTGCCACAATTGGAACACAGAGGGAGGAGAAAAAAGTCCACGCCATTAGTACGACTTCAAGTAGAAATCTTTATACCAGTATCTTCATACACTTTTTGTTAACATATGCTCTGAGAAACAAGACACAACTAACAAGGCAAAGCCCACAAAGACCTCCAACAATGAATTATATCCAGAAGCACCAGTGAGGAATTACCCATCACTTCATTTAGTTCAAGACAGGTAGGTAAAAGAAAAAAAATATTTTCCTAGTATGGTTTAAAAGTTAATCTTAAATTAAAGTTTTAAAATTAAGTTATTCTTATGAGATCCCTCTGTTGTAAAGAATATAAAACTACTGCTATGTTGGATGTTCTCAATTCTGGGTTTCACTCACCTGAAAAAGTTCAGTCAAGCCAACAGATTTGCTGATACTACCCTTGCAAGACTTAACATGCTTTGCGTATTCAACAGAAAATACACAACCTTGTGCATCTCTGCAAAAGGTTTTCTACCACACTGTGGGAAGAAAAAAACACACCACAGGAGCATACCTAGAGAATGAGCACTTGCAAAAGCACAGACATAAATGTGAGTTTCCAAAGCACCAAATTAAGCTTCTTTGTAGCTGAAATTTTCAGAGAAGGAAATGGCTTGAAAACGCTGCAACTCAAGTGTTGGAAGTTGAGCACAAAATCTTAATATCTAATATTCAACAGCTGCTGAGAAATTTAGCATCCCTAAAAACAAGCTATACAGGTTGCTACCACTATCTAAATTAGAGCACCTGATTTCAATTATCATTTTTTATAGGGTTTGATTTAACTGATCTGACCAAGACCAAAATAGGTCCCCTTATCAGATGTTGCACAAAAAGATAGAACCTCCACCCTACCACGAGACTGTCCATAAACACTGCTCCATGTTCCCAGGCAGGGAACAGGACTTGCAGCCCAGCTATGGCAGAGGAAGCCTGTTGGTGAGGGGAAGGTTTAACCTGGACTATCAGGATGCACTTCTGGAGAGGATGAGCCAAAGAGAGCACACGCCAGGCGCAGAACTCATCAAAGGGACTAAGTCAATAACAAAGTTGAAGCAGGACTCATTTTGATCCCCTCTGTCTACTCCTGCAAGGTAACTCAAGCTCCCATATATGCAGGGCTGCTGACAGAGAGCAAGCAACCACTGGTCTCCCCACAAATTCACTTCTCATCACCAGAGGCTTCTCCTGTTAAGACAGGTCTACACCAGAGCCTGCTGATGCATCCTGTGAATCACAGATACGAGGTTTTCCCAGCAGAGGCCCTTGACCTCACCATGATTACACTGGTGGTGCTTTTTCAGTGAATTTTCTTTTGCTCATGGGGCTACTGGGGTTACTTGTTCCAGGGATAGCAGCCTGTCCACACAGTCAAAAAGTGCTAGCACATCTGCCAAAATGTTTTTCCAGGCCCCTTGGGGCACAGCTCAATCCAATTAAAACATGCACAAAAGCAATAAAACTCAAAAATTATTCCCTTGGTGCTGTGGGCTCCAGCAGTCCAAAGGTCCTTCCCTCTACTATAGTGCCAGCAATTTCAAGTCAAACCCCTTCCAATAGAGCTGTATCAGCTATTTCCAAAATCACCTGATCCTTTTCCATGTGCATTTGAGACAAAAAGCCATGCTGACTGGCCTGGGGTCCTTGGACATAAAGGAAATTTTTTTGCCCAGCTGAGAAGAAATTGGCAACAGCTTTGCTCCCAGAAAATCAGCACCTAACTGCAAGCATGTCCTCCTTCCTCTCATACAACTGCACCACTACAGTGAAACCACTCTGCTGCATCAGCTGAAATTTCAGAGGTAGCAGTGCCCACATAGAGATTTTCATTTTGACTTTGCACAATCCACTTCCTAGAAAGAAAAAGTGCTGTGAAGAAAAGGAGGAGTGAAAGACAATTTGTTTCTAAACAGTGGTGCAAAATGTGAATTAGCATGGAAAGCCCTGTCAACTAGTGACCTCTGAAAGATGTTTTGAACCAGGGGAGAGACATCCCTTTAGTGTACAACACTACAGGCAGATGCTTTGAATGGGACACTGACCACAGGAAACAGATTCCACAATTCAAGCTATCAAGGCACAAAATATGCCATGTAGGAAGGGTATAGGACAGGCTCCTGAAACACAAAGGAGTTTTAAATGTTAGTAAGACACTACCATCTTGTCTAAAGATCCCAGAAGATACTGCTGAGACAAGTTCTGGCAAGCGCTCCCGCTAGATCACTGGGCAAAGAAGTGCATCCAGATCAGCAACCAGTAAATGTTTATTTCCAGTGGTCAGAGGCTGCCAGGAGCGCAGATTCTGGTTACTCCATCAACCACACATGGTGCTCACATCAGATACACAGCTTTCACCCTGCTGGATGCTCCCCTTGCCAACCTCAGGCTACATCCACCCTGCAGGGATGGCAACAGGATCTCTGGCTAAACCCAACACGCACACGTGAAAATCAGTGCAGGTACTGCCCGGAGAACTGCTGCACATATGGCTGCTAAACTTATGGGAGCTGAAAAGTGTAATGGAGTGTATTCATTAGTATTTTCTACAAAGAAAAATGCTTAAGTTCCCATGGATACAGACCTGTTTCAGATTATTTACAAAAAAAAGGTTGCAGTTCTTCTCAAACGAAATAGAAAAAGAAAGAGTGTCGTTTGAGGGTGGTTTGGGTTTGTTTTTCTTTTTGACCCAAAGACCTATTTTCAAACACAAACCAAGAAGTAAATAACAGGCCTTTTAATACTAAATTTATACACCCAGAAACTAAGTTTTCAATGAGCTCAGAGACCAAAACTCAGACACCACTACCATGTAGTTCAATACACTTGTAACAGATTCAAGATCTTTTAAAAAAAAGTTCAAACTCCATTTGTACTCCAACAGCAAGAGCTGGCTTTTCTTCCAAGCCTCTTCACAAAACTCTTGTTCAATAATGAGCTTTCAAAACTATAGTAAAATTCATTGCTCTCTTTATACTCATCTCATTATCCTGGCCCCTTGCTGTGCTTGCTCCTTCTAATGGATGGAGCAAGTATTAGCTTGATTTCCTACCACACACCAAGTTTTCAGCTGAGGTTAGTAATATACATCTCTAACAAATGGTAAGATCTCTATTAATTTACTATTAAATGCATAAAGCTGGAGATTTTATTTTTGCCTTGCATCTGACAGATATTGAGAGCACATCCTACTTTTCTGACGTGCTCTAACTTTTGCATGCAGGCACAAATGATAAGAGGAATTCAAATCAAGGCCAGAACTCAGTTATCATAAAAGAACTGAATTGAATATATCCATTTGCATCCATATGTAGAAGATAAAAAATAAAAGCACAAAGAAGTGCCTCGGGAATACTGCAGTCAATATGCAACAAAAGAAACTTTTAAGACCTGAAGTTGGCAACAGCACATTTTTGATGAGAAAATTAAATTAAACCACATGCCTTTTCAAAATACAGCTTACTGAGAAAGTAAAGAAAGTAATCTAAACCAAAACAGTTTAAAAAAAAAATTCATTGCCACATTTCCAGACTTTGTTTACGAGGTCTTGCACATTCAGACATGGATAGCCAAGCGTGAATTCAGATGAAGCAGCATAAAGGAAGGGGAGTTGAAATTATTGCTGACAAATCATGGAAGTCCCACCATTCTGGGTGACTCCAAACTCAGCAGACATGTCAGGACAACGTAGCAAGATGCTCTGCTGTTGGCAAACCCGTGCTGACACAGACACTAATTGTTTTTCCAGTGGTAGGCTCATAATTTTTTTGTCTAACAGAAATGTAGATCACTTCTTAAGTTTCATAACTGGAAATTAGCAAACAGCATTCACAAACTCACCTCAGTCACCAAGCATCCTGTGATGCCCTTGGCTGAAGGCAACAGCCATAACCTGGCATCTATAGAAATGCTGTAAAAAGTTAAAATCACAAGCACAAAAAAGCTCTGGAGAGAGCTCTAAACCTAAAGAACCTGTCTATTGCAAGTCCAGGTCCCTCTGATGACATGAATGGCCATACTGCTTGTTCCTGTAAAGGAAAATGCCAGGGAGGCACCTGCTTCTTACAAGTACAACTGCTGCCAGGGCTGGCTGCAGGAGCCCCAGCCATCCTCACTGCTGCAGCTCACCCTACCCGACTGCAACACAGCGAGATGCCAACCTAAATCTTCCATGAGTTTTCCAATGGTTTTGGCACTACAAGTTTGTCACTTCTGCTTTTATGCCCTACTTGGTACAGAGGTATAACAAATGGATGAGGATCTTCATGTGTTACTGCTCTGCAACAATGATAAAACAGTAGTAGCTGATGCACACATCTACTTGTATTTAATTTGTGGGTTTAAGCACTCAAACCTTTTCAAAGAGTGGAAAAGAAGTACCACAATAATTTCCAGAATTCTCCACTACTGCAAGGACAGGTCTGAGCTTCTCAGTATCAATCAAGCTCATTTTAATAGTCCCCACAAAATTTGTTTATTGAAATTTACTGTGGGGCTGAGGATAAGTTTGGTTTATTTTCTGCATTAATTTGCAAAGCCAGAGTTGTGTGCTGGACCTTTTAAACAAAGTGCTGGAGTCAGCAGGACCCGAGGTTCTACCCAACCACTGATTCACTGTCTGACCTTGAAGAAGTCCCTCACCTCATCATAAATCTGCCAGGCAGCTGTGAAACTGGATGAAAGCAGGACTACCCCACAAAATGCATGCTGCAACTCGTTTGGCCTTCTGTTAAATAAACATAACGCCCCCTCAAAACAAACCCGACCAACTAAACAATGTGTTTTTTTCTGTATACAAAGCACTTTGTACTGTACAAAAATGGAGTGCTTTACCAAGTGGGAGGGAAATGGATGTAAATATTTACACATGTACTGCAAAGAGCTGTTACTCACTCTAGGGATGTGCATGCTGGTAGCTGTATGATTCAAGAGCTACATCAGCATAGTGGGGGTGCCTTCACTAGACAGAAATAACATGCTGGTCTCTGGAAAGCATGCACTGTGCCAAGGAGGGTAAGGAACAAACTGACATTAAGGGGACAGTTCCTGCCAGATTGGAAACCAAATTAGCTTCAAACAAAACAGAGATTCAGCAAAGCTACAAGTGCTCAGAGCTTAATTACAGGAGTAGATAAAACTACTATCTTAGCATCCAGATTTTTGTTATACTTGTCCATCATCTCACAAACTCTTCCAAAAGGCAAGAGTATTTTGGACTGGCAAGTAAGTCTGGAAATACAAAAGACAGCTATATCTCCTTATGTAACTTGTGCTCGATTGACTCTGGGATTCGTCTGCTTTTAACCCCTTGTGTTCTCAGAGGGGGGTCCATGCCTTCAGTGGTTATACCAGGTGTCAACATTCAAATCTGACCACTAATTGGTTTGGCTATAACTTCCCGAGAAAACTCACTTCCTTGTCAACCTATAACATTGCCCCTTATGCCTGCCAAGAAAAGTTAATGCTAAGATTGGGAGGGGGTCACCTCAGCCAGTAACTCACCTGCTTCTGTTGTGTCCTGCTGCAAAGGCAGGACCTGCTACTTTACATCCCTCCACACCTGAGCTACTATGGAGGTGACAGGATACTGTCTTCAGAGCAACACTTCTACTAGTGTGTTTTGATCACTGACACATAATCCCAAATGCAAACTAAAAACAGAGGTAAAACCTGTGCTGTGTAAGGGAAAGAAGCTGGCTGAATTCCCTTCCACATGGCAAAGTCCAGCACCATTAATTCCGGGTCGTAACAGCTCAAGATACCACTTACCGGCATTGAAAAAACCTGGAGCCAGCTTCCAACAGCTTCCTTATCAGTTAATTTCATCTTCCATTATAAAAATTAGTCTGTCCCTTTAGAAATTTCTCAACAAAAGAGCATTGGCTACGGTTTCCCATTGCTATCACTTCAAAGGTGAGTTTGCTTTACAAGTGTCAGTGTAGCAATGCTTGTCCCTGGTTTGCTATTCAATCGCACATTTCTAATAAGACATTTCTTTCCATTTTCACACATAAATAGAGGAAGCACTGTTTTTAACTGCAACCTTGAACCACATGTGATAAGGTGCTTAGTTTTTACATAACATCCACACTGAAACTGATAAGAGCATCACGTTGTACACAAGTTAGAAGTTATGCAAAAAATGCATGACTCGAGAGCAGCTTCCACAGCTCTGAATTTCTGTGGTGTCTGAATCTTTGTCGACTTCAAGCTCTAATCTGCTCTAAGGACATAATGTACAGTACGCTGTTTGTTCAGCTTGTGGAGAGTCAGATTTAAGGATTTCATATTCAAACAGCACTGACTCAAGTAGCAATGTTCAAGGACTTTTCAAAGTGCATCTGTGAAGCTTATCAATACCACAAGTTGAACAGTACTTACTCTACCTGACTGTGTTTTCTTTAGCCAAGGCCTCAGGTTTTGCTTTAATCTAGTATCAGCATGAAGCTGTAATTGAAAAATCAAGCGTTCACTTAGAAAACTCCTGTAGGCTATTGTTGTCCACCATTTTTTCTACAGATATGGACCTGCATGTGACGCAGAGTAAACACATTCTAAGTTCATTGATTTTAAGAAGCAGTTCATGTATATATATCTGTGTGAGCACCTACACACACATTTCTCCATTTCATCATCTATACAACATATGTACACATGACAATACTTTCCAGAAGACCTGTATCAGCATATTAGGGTCATTAAGACACTGCACTGCATTGCAATAGCTCTGCTCTTTTCTCAAATGTGAACAAATGCATTTGATACATACACTGTCAGCATGCTTGGGATTAACAGAGATCAGCAACCAATTTGGAGTAATTGAATATCCACAGCAGCGTCTGGTCTGATCTGTTAACACAGTCACACACAGGGAATGTAGGGCAAGCATTTTAAAAAATGCCCAGGAAAACAGCCCAGAAGAAAACCAAGGGTACTGCTTAAGAAAAAATGGACCCCCAGCAGCCTTATGCTTCTTGGCCTCCTGTTCACCTTCCGCACAGTCTTTGCCAGCTGCAGCCTGTAGCCACATCAAGGGTTTTGTTCATGTACAAACTCAGTGCAGTGATCACATTCTTCCTAGAACTACATGTTCACGTGCTGGACTTACCGAGCCTTTGTCACGCTCCCTTTGCCTTCCTGATCACGCAGCAATACTTCCCTCGCCTCCCTCCCACTGAGGACATGTGAAAAACATTAACATATCTCAAATGCCTAGCAGACCTTGAAGTATCCTTGTCAGAACTTTACATTTCGTGGGCAAATCTTGTGGTGACAGAAGCCCTCTGTAATTGCATTTGAGCCATTAATGATGCACTGGTAACGCCAATGAAGTCTGACCATCAGATTTCAATGTATATTAAATGCCTGCCTGAAAGCAGCATTAATAACGGAATGGATTTATTATTTTCTTCCAATTAGAACTCCTTGCTGACGCTAGTGAAAAAACACACTTTCAAGAGAGAAATAATTAGCAGTAAAATACATGTAATTATTTTCATTATAGCTTGTGTCACTTCTACCTGTTAAGATTGCTCCCTTCCCAAATCTGTTTCCCAATTCTGCTACATGTGGAAAGCTTAGGACAAAGTATTCAGTGGCAGGTACACATCTCACTAGAAATGCATGGTTTTTCAAAGTAGCTTATTTTATCATCATAGGCAAAACAGTACTTTTGTGTCATTCAGGCATACAATAATTCTGGTGATTTGATACATGAACATTCTCCGAGGCCGTTATTTGGAGAGGCACATTTAATTTAAAAATGGAACAATTGTTTCCAAGAGGCAAGATTTTATCTTTCCTGTAAAAGTCATCAGCTCTACAAAGTTACAAATCACCGGAGAAAAATCCTGCAGCAAGCCTTCAGTAGAGGCACAGACATTTAGCAGCCAAACACCTTGGAAAAGGACTCCTGCCCTTGGCGTGCTCGGGATGCTGCTGAGCAAGAGCTCCTGGAGCTTCCCTTGGCAGCTCCAACATGCTGTTCATGCTATCCCTGACCAAACCCTGGAACAGAGGATGAAAAGGCCATCTGATCCTTGTGTTCCTCGTGAGCTGAAGGAGGCTCTGTGAGGCTGCTGCTGTGTTGAGGTTTGCTGCCTTCGCAGTGAGGTCTCCCTGCTGCCCTGCTGCCAGCTGGGAGCACAGTGGGTCCATCACCCACCCAGACAGATCCCGTGCTCCCAGCTGGGAACACATTGGGTCCATCACCCACCCAGACAGATCCCGTGCTCCCAGCCCCAGGAACTGCCAGCCTGCCCTGTGCCCCGCTGTGTGAGCATGTGTACTCAGAGAGAAAAGCGGGGAGCAAGGCTGCAGGGATGAAGGAGTAGGATGAATGATGAATGGGAACTGAATCTGAAGAAGAAGCTTAGGGAGACCAAACAAATAAAAGCACAGGAGCTCATGCACAGAAGACAGAACAAAGGGCAGGTAGGAGGCACAAAAAAACCCCTCAAACAAACAAAAATAATAAACAAGTAAGATTACTAGGGTGCTTTGTGGAAACACCCTTTACTTCTACCCCCATTTGTACACATCCTTGTAACTCCAGAACACCCAGAAGCTGCTTAGAGACGACTCATGCTGCTCCCCCTGGTACAGGTCCCTCTTCTCTCCAGTGTGTGCCACAACCACCTAGCTGCAAAGGGACGGCACGCTGCTTTTTCTACAGTGCAAAAAGGGGACTTGCAGTATTTCTGAACTCTCCAGGGTATGACTTTGCAACACAGAGGGGTTTTCTCCATGTACATTTTGTGACTGCTCTTGGTAAAGTCAGCTTGGGTAGATAAATCTCCTTAAATCGTCTCTCAGCTTCACCATGTGTATGCTAAACAGGACCTGGCTTGTTTTACAAAATAAAGAGTGCTGGATGAGGAAGAGGCACATGACCTACACTAACATTTTCTTCCCCTGGTTTAGCATAAATAAAAGCACCACTATGAAAGAGCGCTTAAAGTTCCTTTTGCAGCTAACATTGAAAGAGTTTATTATCACACTGCAGAAATGCTTCAGGGGAAATCCTACTCTGATAGTGTTCTCATGAGAACACTTGACGTTTTCAAACAAGTCACTTTGAAATGTCCAAGAATACAAATGTCATGAGGCTCCCAAAGGTGCAATGACACATCTTCACATCTTATCACAAAGGGAAGCTCCTCTGATGCCTGCTTAAAGAACCTGAAGCTCTGCAAGAAGTACCTCATCTTTCAAACAGCATTTCAAACATCAAGCTTTGAAAGTTATCTGGCATTGAAACACCAGTCTGGCTGTTCAGATTTAGTTTGCTTAAAGTCAGCTTGTATAGTGAAGAGTACCTGGAGCTGCAGAAGATTCTCCTTTGTTTCTTTATTCTCTGGTACAGAGAGGTAACACAGATTTCAGGAACTGTTTGAGTGACCACAGGACAGGGCAAAGATCAAATGAGGTTTCCATTTATAGAACCACCACCATGCAGCCAGAGGCACAGCAGCCTTCCCCAGAGGAGCTGCCAGTAGACACAGTCTCCTTTCCTACAGATTCATTATTCCACCTCGTCATACCTGCTGTCCAGCCCATGGGCTGGGATCTCCAGCACACCTAATGCAGTAACCCACATGCCTGCCCAACGGCTACAGTTTTTAAATTATTCCAATGACCTGAAATAGCAATGAAAAGAAAGATTTTTCACAGCTCAAACCCACAAGTACAGTCTTCAGTCCTGGATGGAAAAGTGGGGTGGAAATGGGACATGACTCTTCAAACAGTGGCTCCCAGGGGGCTGACTGTAAAGGAGAGAGAGAGACGATGGCCTCTGGACACCACTATCAACTTTTTAAAATGGTGCTAGCACATGCACTAGCATTTTCTCAGAAGCCATCATTGTGTAAAATCCTGTCCAGAATTATCCAGTCATTTGAGTTTTTAATTTAAAAAAAATACCATGAAATTTAAAAATCCACTTAATAAAATATAGGGTGCTCTAGGCCACTTGTGTTTTGCTCAACTAACCTCTCCAAGTAAAAATCTTAGGGGCCACCCAGCATTTACCTGCACTGTAAGGTACAAAGGCTCACCAGAGCAAAACTGAGCAATGCCCTGTTGCAGAGCGAAGCATCCTCGCATGTAATTGTGCTTAACCTAAACCATATGTTCCTAAAAACACCAACAATGCTGAACAATGAGACCAGCCTCACATCCAAGGGAATTTAGGAACAGGGGAACAACCGAAGTGACAAGCTTGTTCATCACGGAGCTACAGATTCATTGTTGTCATCGTTTTTTGGCACGATGCTGCCTGAATTCCTTCCCATGTTTTGTGAACAGCTGAACTGTGTTCCCTTACAAAAGAAATTAATATGGCAGCCTGTGTACATCTGCTTTAATCTTAAAACAAAGAGTTTTGCTATCTTTAGTACAAGCATAATAAAGGCACCAAAAAAAGACAGATGGTTTGGATTTTCTTTGCAGAAAGCAAGAGAGAAGACTGACATCTCAACTGTTTACGTAGCCACAACCATTACGTGGCCACAGCAAACCAGAGGGGATGCTGAAAGTACCTCTTTGTCAGCACCTAGATGCCAACTGCGTTCAGTTAGGACTTGTAAAAAGCATAAAACAACTCTGCTCACAGATAAATGCTTTTGTTCATAAAGATTTAATTTATATGGGTAGGAAAACACTTAACAACGGCCACACTAATGCCAAACAAATTAATTTCAGTAAAGCTAAAGCAAACACTACTGTTCTGTTCAG
The DNA here is from genome assembly GCA_014549065.1 of Cardinalis cardinalis. NCBI lineage: Eukaryota > Metazoa > Chordata > Aves > Passeriformes > Cardinalidae > Cardinalis > Cardinalis cardinalis. The sequence goes on along the minus strand of JACDOX010000098.1, from coordinate 2,704,130 downwards.
GCAGCACAGAACAAAACCCTTGAAAATCCAACATTAAGGGAGTTATTTATGGTCATTGCTAAGCCCTCCTGCCCCCATCATTTGTGCATTAGAAATTTCCTGGCTGCTCACTTGCAAACTCCCTGACTTCTGACCACAACTGGCCACACACTGATAGCCTGAAAGTTCATTCTGAAGGGATAATACAATCACCCTGGTCTGGCAGTTGGGATGGGTTCTGGGGTTTGGTTTTTAGGTTTTTGTTTTATTTTGCATTGGTGTTTTTTTTACAATTCAGCCTTTTTTAATAATATCTCACTTCAGGATTAAAACTTTCCCCTTCCTGAAATCAATCAAACTGATAGTGGTTTTGGCAGAAAGGGAAGTAACAGAAAAAAAAGTAAGGACAGAACATGTGCAACACATCCAAGAAGTAACTCATAACTTGCTCTGTAGTTTTTTATGTAATAGATACATAGTTCAGGGAAAACTACACACAAAAAGAGGCTTTCCCTATTACCCTTTAACAAACATTCAGAGAATGGCAGTCACATAAAAATATCACCCTTGATATAAAGGGATAGAAAGACAAGCTGAATTAGCTCGTGAATTGGGGGCAGAAAAATATTCTCTGATATAGATATTGCTTCTTTCAGCATAATTAAATGCCTTTTTAATATTTCCATGTTGGAGAATTTAAGAGACTCAAATTAATGATTTTTCCAATTAGCAAGTATTTAAAAAGTAAAAGAAGATGGCACACATGGAAAAAATCCAAAACACTTGTTCAATTTGTGAGTGCTTCCACTTGAACCAGTGCTCAAACACGGTACTGACAAGTAACACTTGGGGTTTAGAAGCAGCATTTCCATTAAGGAAAACGTTTGCTGCAGTTGCATGAAATCCTTACCAGGCATGGGGAGTCTTTTGTGCATTGCAGTTTCACTCCATTAAATGCTTCCCAGGAGGGCTGGGGTGGCACGGCTCAGTGGGACACGTGGGCTTGCAGGGCATGTGCAGCCTCTGCCGCGTCGCTTGCTTCACTGGCACCTTTCTGCAAAGAGCACGGGATGGAGCAAGCCCGGGAAGCAGGGCATGGCCACCCCTCCTCGCAGCTCCTTCCAGGAGATGCCCCACAGGCTGGGCCACCAAAGGGCCCTGGGGATAGCCAAGTGCAGTTTGCAAGGCAGGGAGGCCAGGCTCCCTGCGGATGTTCCCGGAGGAAGCTGCCGGCTCACATCTGTCACAAGCTCTGTTTACAGGCGCGCCAACAGATGCTTGCAGCGAGAGTCGCTGAACTTTGACATCCAACATAAAGATGTAAACACTTCTCCACAGAAGATAAATCCTGAGCACTAAAAGGCGCTCTGGCTGACTTCTGGCCCTCCCCAACCCCACACCATCCGCCAAACCCAAAACTCCCACACATATCCCTTAAAAACAACAACAGTAAAAAAGGCCCAAAGCACAGAAAATCCCCCAAGAAATTAACATACTAATAACCACAGCACCAAGATTTTTTAAGTATGCTAACCAGTAGAATTATTACAAGTAAGCCAAATATAACTGACTGGAGAATAAAATGAACTTTACAATGTTTAGATAGATGGAATTTGATTTCCAGCTGTAAAGCTGCTGAATTTGGCATTGACCCTGAGCCCCAAAGACAGGGGATCTGCTGCCCAAAACACACACGAGCTACCCAATGTCCGGAATCAGTAGTCACTAACCTTCATATGCATCATTAAATTAAAAAGCATGAAAGTCTTCATAAATAAAGTTTGGAAAAAGAGATGGATTCGTTTAACGCTAAGAGCAGCCAAGACCAAAGCCCACTGCATGTATTTGTGTATTTTCTTAAGACTCTGTATATACAAGGGAGCTCACAAAGGGCTTCTTTAAAATGCTCCCTTGTAAATGTGCATTTGAAGGGTAATAGATATTAAATTCAGGGAAATGTCCAAAAAATCACTGTTTGGAAATATTTTTAGGTCCTCATGTGGAAGTGCTAGAAGGAATCATGATGCTTTTCAATGCTAGCTAAGAAAATCCTTGTCCAGAAGGATTTACTTCTCCAGTGCCTGATCCTATGAGCTATATCGGATGCAGCCAAACACAGCATTTACTGATAAACAGTCCTACTGACTTCAGTAACTTAAGCCAAGTAACTTCAGTGGTGTTATTCATGCCCTGTGAATATGAACGGAAGACTCTTGTTTAAAAGGGCTCCTCACAACAGCAAAGGCCAGAACAAGAGAGTCCCAAGCGAGGGTGAGAAAGGACACAAGGCAGAGAAAAGAGTCCTTATGAGAAATGCTTAGCCATTACCTGCATTTGGGGCTTTCTTTTTAATTTTAAACCAAAAGGGAGGAAAACATGAGCTCTCCTGGTATAACCACACGGTAACGTCAACATAATCTTATTGCTAACTCAAATGTCAAACAAAAGGACCCCCCCCCCCCATCCCCAAACAGACAGAACAAACCCCAAACCTCAAACCAAGCCCAGGTCTACAACTTCTAAATGAGGTCATAATGAGAAACTCTCCCAGCCTTCAAAMAARAAAAAAAAAAAAAAAAAAGTGAAAACCTCCATGGAAAACATACTTGAGCTGTGTTTAACAAGGAACATCTGTAGCCTTCCAATTCCTGGGATGCAGAAATGCCACAGAAGAGCTGCAATAACTTAAACACACAGGAAAAAATACTTTTGTTGCTGCCCAAACCATCTACAGGTGCCCCTGATTTGAAACTAAGGATACCAAGCTCTACTCTGTTTGCTGACATAACAACATGCTGTGAAGGACTTCTTTGTGAAGAAAACTCACTGAAAGCTGGTTTAAGTGACAAAGTCTTTACTGGTGAAATATGACATCTGTTTTTAAAGAGCCTACATTTTTTACATATTATCAGTCAGCTGTTTCTATTTTTAACATTTGATGTAAAAATTTCTCTCAGTCAGCTAAGTAGGTATGCAATTAAGTATCCTGGAATTTTAGTGTCAGACTGAGGACAGTTTGCAGCAATTGATTCAACTTTTACTTCTCCCTGGATGAGTTTGTTCAGATAAGATTTCCCCTACACACACATACATCAGTTACGTCTTACACATATACAATTCTTCCCTTGCAAGGGAATAGATGTTATTAAAAATGTATGTTCTCAGGTGCTGTTCTGGAAGTCCTCAATTCTCAAAGGCTTAAACATAGTGCTACTAATACCAACAGCAATAATTGCACTTAAAAAAAGAAAGAGTCTTTAGTTCACGGACTATATATTTACAGTGCTGACTACATATTTATTGACATTACTTTTATATATATATCTGTATAAATGGAAGAAAAAGTAGAGAGTCCTATTTAGGTGACTAGAAAAATGTTATTGAAATCAATGCCATGCAAAACAACACAGCTCTTCTGAAAGATTTCACTCCTCTCCCCAGGCTTTTTGTATTTGCTATCTATGCTTTCACTGCAGACAGCTTCACGTGTGCCTGTACAAGTCGGGAGCACAATGCAGTCCTCTTTGATCTGAAATAAAGTTCACAGCATTCAGAAAAAAAAAGAAAAAGGATAGAAACTGGAAAGAGGTTTTTCTCAATGGAACCATTGATTACTGAATATACACAAGTAAGTAATTTCAAACAAAGCACAGAATGACAGCAGGGCTTTTAGGATTTTATTCAAACATTCACTTGAGTACTTTATAAGCTCACACAACTTCATTAAAAATACAGTAAGACTATGAGGAAATGTCTGCTTTACTGTAAATAAAACCTTTAAGGAAGAAATCAGTTTAACCCCAAAACTAAATGCAGCAAAAATATCCTCAAACATGAAAAAAATTCAATAACTGTAATGTCATCTTATATATGAATGTGTATCCAAATACACAAGGCAAGATTAAGACCTACTTTTTTAACTCTAAATGTTCATAGACTTCATTGACATACCTAATATATTCCTACTAAGTATGAATATACTGTATTAATCATAATAAATGACAGTAGAGTCATAGACATGGTGTTTCCAAAACATCCAGGACAGAGACCTTTACCAGCTCTCTGCACTAATGGAACAGAAAAACAAACGACACAACCGACCCACCCACCAGCTAGCAATTGAGTACAGCATCTTCTCTTCTGGAAAGCATGAGGCTTGTGCTTATTAAGGGGAACATATTTACCATATGAATTGTCTGCACATGGTAGCTTTTCCAGTCACTGCAGACTCCCTGTTTTGAAGGCCAGCCTGCAGGAAGCTTTGGAGAGCTACTCCAGAGCCAGCTGCAGCCCAGCATCATGAACGTGTGCTAAGAGGGAGGTCACACCTTTCATCTCCCACTCATTTATCTTGGGCCCGGATGCTGAAACACAGGCCTGATGTACTCTTCCTCTCCTTGTATTTAATGAGGTTTTCATCTACCCCCATACAGTGCCACATTTTTCTTCTTTCCATAAAGAGCTATGAATTTTTCATAGCTATTTGTTCAGGGAAATCCAAACTTTCAATGTGATATTCCCATTTTAGTTCACCATATCTCATGTATTGGATATTGCCCACAGACCATCAAATCAGCTAGTTTCACAACCATCTCGCACAGAGAATGACAACAGCAGGAAACAGCATCACAGTTGTCTATAATGATAATTAGCAAACAGACTGTTTAACTGTAACACTCAGGTAATATATACAAGTACACTTGAGGAGGAATTATATCACTGTGTGATAATCAAGAAATTGCTATGCAGCTTGTTAAAATACCATTATATAATCCTACTTTCACACTGGGTGGAATTCCCTACAACCACCCCTTCAGCATACAACTACATGGTGCTACCGATTTTTGTGGCAAAATAATTTCTGCAACTCACAAGAGAACAGAAAGAAAAAATTAAGAAGTAATGTACTGTGACATGAAAATATAATAATTCTGCAAACCGACATTGGCAAAGTCTTGAAGTCCAGACTCATAAAAGTAAAATCCGAAACCAACTCCACCAACAGAGCTTCCCAGTCCCACTGCCCTGCCAACCATGTCATAGGAAGACATGCAGAATGCTCAGCGGAAAGGTGAGAAGTGCAAAGTCTAGTAGAAGCTACTGAATCAGAAAAGATGAATAACAATGCTCTGCTTTGATAAGGTCCCAAGGTTTTCATCAGTTTGTCATTAGACTTGAACATGAGCTCCACCTGTCAAAATGATGTGGGAATCAATACACCAACCATGCTTCAAAAAGCATCATTACCCCATATTTCTGCAACCTCATCCCTTGCTTTCCCCCTCTGGTTCTTCAGTGATATTGAGCATTGCAGGGACTGCCAAACAGTCAGAGGTAATAGTCAAGCATTATCTCAGTTCCATTTCACCTCCTTGCAACCTTCTGCAGCCCATAGGTAACCAAACAGCAAGGGCAGGATGGTCTAAAAGCACATCAGGAAAAGCAATGGGAGAAAAGATAATAATTGAGCCATGTCAGCTGGCATAGTCCTTTTACACACAAAGTCCACTCCTGAAACCATAAGCCCTGAAAATGACTGCAGTTACCAAATGCAGTGAATTTCTACTATGCCTTTGGCTGTGCAGTAGCCACCTCAGACCTGCTGAGGAGGTGGAATGCCACATCACAGGTCTGAAGGCTGATCCCTTCCCATTTTGCACCACCTGATTTTAACACATGCACATCCAAATAAAGGAGACAATTTTTTGCCCAGTGATGTTTGTAACACCAGGGTTTTCTACGCAATCAATTGGATGACATCATGGTAAAGACATGAGACTTTTTCCCTATTACCTGAAGTTTCAGCTCGCATTATGGACATCGTGGAAAGGCAGTAACATCACACAAAACATGGACACAGAACACCATAAACAAGCAACTTTTCTGCTGGTGGATGTCAGCACTGGGTCTGCCATTCTTTGCTAGGGCACCAAAGCAAGCTGTCCCTTTTACAGGTGCATCTGTGGTTCCCTTAAGTATAAGGATTTTGCAGCTCAAAACACTTCTAAAAGTCATGCTCTTTATGGCTACACATCCAATTACAAAATCCTGTGAAAATTACAGGTATTCTCCCATGTAAGTGTGTGGGTGACTCATATGAGGAGCTAGAGAAGGTTTGTGTTTAAGATGAAAGACCTGTTTAAGATGACATTTCCTGGAGGATGTTAGTGTAACAACACACACAACAGCCTTTCTACACTGAAGCTCAAATGTAATGGTGATGCTTTAATGCGATGGAGCCTTCTTATTTTAGCTTGAAAAAGCCCACAGAGGAGACAGTTTCAGCCTTTCCACTTAACTGGACTTCAAATTTCAGTAAAAAAAGTCAAAATATGAAACATCCCAAATCTGAGAACCAATAACCTGGTGCAAGAGAAAAGGATGACAGAATCATAAAATGCCTTGGATTGGAAGAGACCTGTAAGGTCATCTAGTCCAATCCCCCTGCTGCAAGGGGGAATACCTTCCAATAGACTATGTTGCTCAAAACCCCATTCAACGCGACCTTGAAGACTTTCAGGTATCCACAGCTTCTTTGGGCAGTATGTTCCAGTGCCTCATAGCCCTCTAAATAAAGAATTTCTTCCTTAATGTCATCTAAATCTACCCTCTTTTAGTTTAAAAAGCTACCCCTTGTCCCACTGCAACAGGCCCTGCTAAAAAGTTTGTCTTCAGCTTTCTTGTAGGCCCCCTTTTGGTACTGGAAGGTGCTGTAGTAAGGTCTCCCTGGAGCCTTCTCTTCTCCATGCTGATCAACCTCAAGTTTCTCAGCCTGACCTCACAAGAGAGGCGTTCCATCCCTTTGATCATTTCCATGGCCTTCCTCCATGACTCCAACAGGTCGATGACCTTTCAGTCAGGGGGTCTCAGACTTGGATACAGGGGTGGAGTAGAGGGGCAGAATTCCCTCCCTTGACCTACTGGCAATGCTGCTTTTGATACAACCCAAAATACACTTTGTTTACTGGGCTGTCAACACACTGCCAGCTCATGCCCAGCTTTTCATGCACCAACACCCTGAAATGCCTCTTGGCAGGGATGTTCTTAATCAATCTGTATGGATACCAGCGGATGCCTCAACACAAATGCATGGACCTTCCACTTGACCTCACAGAACTTCATGAACTATATGCATGTGCCCACTTCTCAAGCTTGTCCAGGTCCCTCTGGATGGCATTCCATCCTTCAGGCTTGTCAACTGCAGCACTCAGCTGGGTGTCACCTGCAAACTTGCTGAGGCTGTCCTCTATCCCACTGCCAGTGCTGTTGATGAAGGCATTAAACAGTTCTGGTCCCAATCCAGAACTCCAAGGGACCATCCTTGTCACCAATTCAGCTCTTGACCACCACTGTCTGGATGCAACCATCCAACCAATTCCTCATTCACCAAAGAGTTTGTCCATCCAATCTCTATCTCTCCAGCTTAGAGGGAAGGATGTTGTGGGGTTCCATGTCAAAGGCTTTACAGAAGTCCAGACAGATGACACACACAGCTCTTCCCTTCTTCACTGATGTGGTTTCTCCATCATTTTCATCCCACAGTGTCAGCACAGCAGCAATTTAATCATGAGTACATTACATTTTGCCCATCAAAAGCCACGCTGCAATTCTGTCTGGTTCCTTTCCTGCCTGGAGAAAGGCACGTAAAGAAAGCAAGGGTTCTCTGTCTCTGAAAGACATGCTTTTGGCCATTTGCCAGCCCCAACTTTCTGTTACTGTAAGGGAATATAACCTTGGAGTGGCCACTTTCCTCCAGTAAACTACATAATCACCAACCTATGTGGAACAAGGCTCTCACACCCAGCAGCATTACTTCAGCTTTGTCAGACACAATCATAGCAACTGACTGAAAGGGTAACAGAAAGAACCATTAAAACCAAGTTGCACATTCAGGTCATACAAAATTAATATTTTATTCACAAACCTTTTAGCTTCCCACTATGCCTTCTACACGAGGAGAAAATGCACAGCTGGTGTCACCACCATAATTCCAGGGGTTGTGACAACAGAATGGGCTGTGCAGTGCCAGGCACACTGGCATAGATGTAATAACTCACCTTTGTCAGTGAGACTTGAATCTTATTGTGATTATGGACACGTGGTGGGATGGTTCCCACATGAAATGTTGCCATGAAGGGCTACATACTGTTTAGGAGAGACAGACCAGGAAGGCACAGTGCTGGAGTTACCCTCTCGGTGAGGCAGCACTTGGAATGTATTGAGCTCTGTCTCAGGGTGGACGATGAGTCCGTCAGGAGTTTATGGGTCAGGACAAAAGGGAGATGAGTAAGGCTGACACTCCGGGTGTTTGATCCAGGCTGCCTGACTGGGAGGAGGAGGTGGGTGAGCCCTTCTAGGCAATTACAGCAGCTCAAGGTCACATGGCGGGGGCTTTAACTACCCTGGCATCTGCTGGAAAGCCGAACAGCAAACAAGCCAGGAGGTTCCTGGAAAACACCCCGGTCTTCAAAAGGAGCAAGAAGAAGGACACAGGAAACTACCAGCCAGGCAGCCTCACCTCAATCCCTGGAAAGGTGATGGAGTGCCTCATTCTATAGGCCATCTCAACCAACAAAAGAGACAAGAAGGTGATCAGGAGTAGTCAGCATGGGTTCACTAAAAGTAACTCATGATTGACCAGACTGATGGCCTTCTGTGCTGAAACAACTTCCTGGATGGATGCAGGGAGCGCAGTGGATATTTTCTACCTTGACATCAGCAAGGCTTTTGACACTGTCTCTCACTAAACCCTCATAGGCAAACTCAGTAAGTGTTACATTGGATGAGTGAACAGCAGAATGGATTTGGAACTGGCTGAGTGGCAGATCCCAGAAGGTGCTGATCAGTGGTACACTGTCTGGTTGGAGGTCTGTCACTCATGGTGTCCCCCAGGGTTCTATACTGGGCCCAGAGTTATTTAATTTGTTCATCAGTGGCTTGGATGAGGGAATAGAGTCCCTTCTCATCAAGTTCACTGCTGACACAAAGCTGAGAGGAGAGGTCGATACTTCAGGTTGTGCAGCCTTTCAGAAGGACCTGGACACATTGGAGAGCTGGGCAGAGAAAAACCTTCTGAAATTCAACAAAGACAAGTGCAGGGTCCTGCACAGAATAATCTGGGTACCCTGGTGGACAACAAACTGTCCATGAGCAAACACTGTGTCCTTATGGCCAAGAAGGCCAATGGTATCCTGGGATACATTAGGAAGAGCATTGCCAGCAGGTCAAGGGAGGTGATCCTGCCCCTCTGCTCAGCCCTGGTGAGGCACATCCGGAGTATTATGTGCAGTTCTGGAGTCCACAGTACAAGAGACATGGAGCTTCTGGAGCAGGTCCAGCTGAGACCTCTTGGTAAAGAGTCTGGAGAATCTCTTTTATTCACAGCCTTAAGAAAGGCTGAGGAAGCTGGGTCTATTCAACCTCAAGAAGAGGCAACTATGAAATGACCTCATTAATCTGTATAAATATCTGAAGGGAAGATGTCAAGAGGATGGAGCTAGGCACTGCTCAGTGGTGCCAAACAATAGGAAAATAAACCACCAGCAGAACCTGATGCACAGGAAGTTCCACCTAAACAGAAATAAAAACTTTACTGCAGGTAAAAGGTGACCAAGCACTGGGACAGATTGTCCAGAGAGGCTGTGGACAATCTTCTTGACTGAAAATATTCAAGAACCACCTGGGATGACCCTGCTTGAGCAGGGAGGTTGGACCAGATGATCACTGTGGTCCCTTCCAACCTGACCCATTCTGTGATTCTGTGAAAGCTTACTTTTACAGAGTTGTGAGAAAGACAAAACATAGAGGAGCAATATCCATACCTGACCATAGTCTGTCCTGAATACAACAACTCCTTCTGCACAGGAATGAACAGTGCTGGGATAATGCTGATTATTTTCTCGCAGCCAGACCCGAGACCCCTGAAATAAAAAAAAAACAGTATTATAGATGACATAACAGAAAAACTGAAGAAATAATTCTACTCACTAGTTTTCTCTGGAAATACTTCTCAATGAATACGAGAGAAAGAGAAATCCAAATAAGCAAGTGAAAGAAAACAAAATAATCTCTTAGCAAGTATTTGTTGGTTTGTGCTTGATCAGTAAACACAGAAGAACTACACTGAAGTGGCTTTTTTTTTTCATAAGTTCCTAAATGCTGGCAAGAGCAGCTGGAGCCAATCCTCTGATTGAGTCATGTGCCTCATGCTAGCACATGTAAAATTGCAGAACAGCGTTTGAATTTACACACAGTTTAGAAGATCCACCCCAAAGCCAGCTGGCTCCCTACCTGTTTATTTTCAACCTCAGTCAGACACTCCCAGCACTTCTATCTTTCACCTTTTTTCTAAACTACTTCCTTTTATATGGTTCTCCTCTCTTCGCTGCACAACAATGCAGAGGATTAAAAAAACACCAACTAGTAGCAAGCAAGATTACAAAGATATCACTATCAATAAGACACCTAAGCCAGTCTAGTAGAGCAGGTAAAGCTTAATGTTCCATCTACCACCTGGCTGGGGGTGCAGATGCAGCATTAAGAAAACAGAAATATCTAGCACTGAGAACAAGGGAGGAGGACCACAGCTGATGCTGCAGCTGCAGCAAAAGCCATCCCATAAGCAATAGCCATTCGAGTTGCTCCTGTGTAGGAGAAGACTTTAGCTGGCATGAAAACACTTAGCAGCAGTAACCCATGGCCTGACTTCCAACCAAAACTACACTCCCATTCTCTTCAAACCTCGGGCTCAATATCAGGGCAACAGCATTTTAGTGGCTTTCAGAAAACAGAGATTTTTTTTCACCAGAACAATCAAATATCCTCTTAAAGAAAAAGCAAAGAAGAAGTGACAGGAAAGCACTGGGATATACCCTGACAATCATAAGGTTTGGGTGTACAATCATAGAAAAAAAAACCAATTAATTTTGCATGCTAGCATCCAAAGGCTGTCCGTGCCTGATATTTTCACAGAGTTGCCAGACATAAAGTCTTTTTAAGGTGGAGGAGGTGCAGTCCTGATTTACAATCAAGACAAATACAGATTTTTATTCTGCTGCCTATTTAAGATGAGTGACCTGTGAACTTACCATGGACTTCATCCACATTACAAGTTACATATGCTTTTAGGTAATGTTCAATAAATGTTATTCTCCTTCACATGATGGGACAGTAACAACACTGAGACAAAATAGTGTTCATGGAAAACTTAAAAACTCTTGCTGTTTGCTTTCTCTAAATGGGAAGAGCTCACCTGGACACAGAGGACAAGGCAAGAGCATCCCTCTTTATTTTTTGCCACTGCATCTTTTCACAAACTGCTTTCCATTTTCAAGGCTGCAAATGCCTGTGGGGCATTTGCCCTTTTACTTCCAAAACCTCAAGTCAGATGGTTTCCAGGCATACAGCAATTCTGAAGCAGTTCAAATGCAATACTCATAAACTCAAAAGTGCAGGGTTAGGGTAGATGGAAGCAGAAAGGAGAGTGCCAGTTCCCGAGGTGGGTGAGGGGAGCAGAGGACTGGGAAACAGTGGGGAGACACCTCTCCAGAAGGGGTAAAAGCAATAGATAAGACTTGAACATTAAATTTAAAATCCAGTAACAGCACATCCACCCACTCTCCTGGGTCTACATCAGACTCGGGTCATCGGAAAACCACGGGCACTGCTCTGTTTTTATTCTCTTGAACACTACAAACATCCTCATGTTGACTGGTTCAAGGGTACCTCTCACCCTCCACTTCCCAGAGGAAGGAAGGCTGATGTGAGGGCTTTGCTCCTGGATTTCCTCTGCTACCTCTGCACCAGAGCCAGCAAACAGCAATGAACTGTGTCTCTCAGGTACAGACACAGGAGCAATGATAACTTGAAGGCTACATATTTGGTGCTAAGGAATATCTACTACAACCATCATGTAGAGACAAAGGCATTTTTTCACATTAATGCAGGTGCTGCCATCAGCTCACTGTCCTCAAGAGTGCCTGAGAGTGAAAACCTGAGGCTTGCACCTGCCTTGTGGGGCTGGGTGATGCAGAGACCACTTAATTCACCATGGAATGGGTCTAAAACCCATAAGCATGTGTACAGCAAGAGAGATTATGTGATGATGCACCCATGCTACACCATGCCATATAGTGAAAGCAAGGTGAGCTGAGCTTTGCCTGGGATTCCTGCATGTCCTCAGCCATCTCACTTCATTCGTGCATCACAGAAGACTGATATTGACAGGGACCTCTGGTGAGCCTCTAGCCCAGGGGCTCAAGCAGGATCTCAAAGAACTGGTTGTGAAAGCACTCAGTCACTCCCACAGTAGAAAGTGCTTCCTGATGTTCAGTGTCAGCCTCCTGTGTTTCAGCCTGTGCCCACTGCCTCTGAGCCAGTCACTGTGCAACATCACGAAGAGCCCCCTCTTCTTTTTTCTTCCCTCCTGGTATATACATACACTGGTGAGATTCCCCCTGAGCCTTATCCAGGCTTAAGAATTCTCAGCTCTCTCAGCTTGTAGTCCTAGGAGAGAGACCTTCATGATCTTTCTGGTCCTCTGTTAGACCCTATCCAGTATATCCACGTCCCTCCTGCAGTGGGAAGCAAACAACCAGACACAGCACTCCAGCTCACAGCTCACCAGGGCTGGGAAGAAGGGTAGGATCACCTCCATTAACTTGCAGGTAACACTTTACTGACACGTCCAACAGCAGTGTCTGTTGAAACCTCATGAGATGAGATACTCCTGACTTAACACAGGACACCAGAAGAAAGAATCCTCAGCTCATCAAGCCATGCCACTCAGTCAGACAATTACTGTTTCACATTTGAATGGTTTTTTGTTATTAGTGGGACGATTATGGCATAAAATGAAAGGACTACAAGGTTGTCCAGCTCTCAGAAAATTTTTACTTCACTGGTCTTTTTTGCCTTGACATAATAAACCAACAGGAGCAAGGCACAGCAAAGCTTTCCACAGCAAACACCAATTGCAAGGGATTTAATGATGGTGGCTACTGTCACCATCAGGCTCTGGAGACCTGACAGCTTGAAGAGCAGATGCATGTACTACTGTCACCCTAAGGAGCAAAGAGAATTTGGTCCCAGCCTACACACACCATCCTCCACTCCCTCCCCAGAAATACTTTTGCCAGCCTGCTGCTGGGCACTAAAGGTCTGTCCTGGTCACTCTCCACTGTCTCCTTCTATGTGAGCTCAATGCACCTAAATGTACACATAAAGAGCAAAAAAAAACTATCTGCCAAAATGCAGTCATGTTCTTCAAGTGTTTCAGGACAACCAAACCCATTATTCCACTGGTTTATTATTTGCCAGCATCTCAGAAGCTCAAGTAACATGAAGTTTATGCTTTCAAGAGCAATGAAAAGCTTGTAAACATTAAGCCTCATAAAAATCTGCCAAAACCTCAGCATTTAAAATAGCCTCTCAGAAGGAGAAGAACGTTTTCCATCTTGAAATTAAATAATTAATGCTGCAAAATGTTTTTCTGGCTGTGAAGGGGAAAAGAAGGGGCCTGAACAGAAGCCTTCACTTGGCTGGGCTAGTGCTATTATAAGCTTTTTAAAGCAGGGAAAGAGGTTGATTTTAACAAATGTACATTGTTAGGGGTCAATAGCTGCTATTCAAAGGAGGCTGGAACAATGCAGCTCACAAAGCCGGAGGCATCTGGAATGCAAATACAACATGTTCCCTGGCAAGGTAGCTCTACAATGGAGCGTCTGTCCATGGGCCTTCTCCTATGGGTGGGGCAAAACAAAAAGGTCTTGGCAAGAGATACCTCGCCAGCTATGCAAGCTACAGACACTGATCCAGCTGCCATCCCTCTGCAGTGCATATGCAGTGCATATGCCTTAGCCATGCACTGGTGACAAAATATTCACCAGTGCCTAATTTATGGACAAGACTTGGCATACAGGACCCACCTTTGGAAGGAATCCTCTCAATGCACATGGTGGCTACATTGACCACAACCTCTTTTGCAGGGAGAAGCCTGGTGTCTTGGGTTACTCCAGAGCTCCCTGACAGCCAGCCTTCCGTGGTAACAGGGCGAAGAAAGCCATGGAGCACTAACTTCAGCCCAATGTTTTTTACTTCCATGAAGTAAGGTTGTAAAAATACTTGGAATAGTGTTTGTAGAAGAACAGCTGTATGCCATCATTTCCGTAGCAAATAAATTTCTCCTGACTGCAAAACTGAAAGGAAATAGCTTTGCAGATCTCACAGCTGCAAGACCACCTGGAGAAGTCCCGGTCCTTCTACCTCACAGATTTTGATGCTGAAAATGCAAACACTACTTCTTGTCTTCCTTGGAGTTGACAAAAATCCATTCTTTTTTTACTTCCTGTTGGATATATATGCTGAAAATCACAAAATTAATAAAGAACTTTATCTCAATTAAGTAAAATGGTGGAGCATTCATTGCAAAACTCTAATTAACAAGTTAGATTTTATACGCATCCGTGCTGTATGCTGCATAAAATAACTGCATATTAATTACATTTTATATACACATCTATCATATATATGTCTACATATGACAAAGCAGATACTGTATAACAACTGTGTTCTCATCTCAGTGCAAATGCTTGTCATTCACACCTTATAATGTGAAACCCAGTCAATATATCAATGCAGCTGATCCAAAACAGTTAAAATTGCTTTAAATTAAGACCTATGAATGTAGGTTATGCTGCATCTGCATTCAAAAAGCATGTCACTACTGAGGCTTGGCAAAGTAAAAGGAACAATGGTCAATATGTATTTAGAGAACTTTTTGTTTATGCACCTCAGTAGCTTGGCTCCAAACACAGTCTGAGAGACAGGAAGAGATGTTATTAACTGGGTCAAGCAGGACATAGCCTTTCAATGCAAAAGATAACCAAAACCACATTTATCTTCATTCCTTCTCTTTCCTAAGTCACAAACTGACGACAATTAGGGAGGGGCCATGAAAAGAAAGAAGTCATCAAGAAAAAGATCACAACTTTGCTAATTTCATATTAATAGTCAGTTATTGTGCTGAAAACTCACCCTTCCCTGTTGGCTTTGGCTACTGAAAACAGTTAAATTTAGGTACCCAAAACCATATTAAGTGCCTGGCCAGACTACTCAATGGAAAGTTCACTGGAAGCTGAATATTCCTCACTGACTTCAATTCATATATGAACGATTCAGCCTCTTGAGCAGAAAACCAGACCTGTTCTTCCGTATCTAAGTCCAGGAAAACAAGCAGTAATGGCCATTTGTCTGATGTATCGCTCTTTAATTCAGGATGTTGGTCTAGATGCCCTCCTTTGTACTGCCTGGCTTCCCTGGTGCTGCTTTCCATGAACAAAAGCCTTCCAGAAGAACTGGCCATCAGTGGTGGCTGAATGTGGGACCTACTATAAACGTCTGTGGCTACTACTGTCACACAATGTACAAATGGGAATTCAATGAATACTCCAGAAATTGCACCAAGAGAGTACCACAAACAGGCTACCCCTCTCTGCCAACAGTCAGGAATCAGCAGTATTTATTCAGGGATGGTAGGGTGGAAAGGGATGGACAGAGCTACAGAGAAGGACTAGCTGAACTCTGTACATAGTGAGAGAAAGCAGAACTGTATTTGCTATTTGAACTTTATTTGAAAATGCAATCTAAATTTCAGTTCCTTAAACTCAACTTCATTAACTGATTATCTACATAAATCAAGGCATATACTTAATCCGGTTAATGGGGTAAAATTACTTTTCAAATCCTTACAGGAGTATTCATAATTTCCTCAGAAAACACTCAGGAGTAAAATACTAACAACCTTCCTCTCAATTTATTGAGTTCTGTCTCTTACATAATACTATTTTCTTTCCTGTTTTAAAGCAGAACAAAGCCATGAAGATGTTTCTATGGGATTTAAGGCCAGTTCAGGGGGCTTAGTTTCCTGCAGAGCAAAATGCCCTTGAAAATTAGATATTTCTGTTGTCTGTCAATCCCCCATGTCAGATCAAAGCACCAGCTCTCCTGCTCCTGAGGTCTGCACAACAGCTGCTGATTAACCTTCAACAGGCTCCATCTCCTCCTGTTTCAGTAACTGGAGATAGCACAGAG
This sequence comes from Cardinalis cardinalis, assembly GCA_014549065.1. Taxonomy (NCBI): domain Eukaryota; kingdom Metazoa; phylum Chordata; class Aves; order Passeriformes; family Cardinalidae; genus Cardinalis; species Cardinalis cardinalis. The sequence goes on along the minus strand of JACDOX010000098.1, from coordinate 2,688,062 downwards.
CTAGTGATGGCATACTACTTTAAAAAAAAGAAACTGGACTAAAACATATATTATTACTGACTTGAAAGGGAACCAGAATAAATTTGTACTTTCCTCAGCCCTTTGAAGGCACCAGCACTTCTTACAAGACCACTGCTTCATATAAGATAGTATTTTCTACACAAAGTTTAAAAAATCCAACAAATAACTGCCCAAAAAAATTTATTTTTCAATTATGCCCAACTCAAACAGCACACAGACATTTCTCTCAACATATGCAGGTGGACAAGCATGTTCCTCCTCATTTTCTGCTGTTGAGTGTGAAGACATCCATCACTAATAGACTTCACTTAAAAGCCAAAAGACAACTCCACCAAAAAGCCATTGCACTTTTCTGCTAGAGCTTCTGAAGATGCAGTTGTCAGCTCTTGAGGACAACAGATTTCCACATGGCTAGGAAGTAGCAACTTTATCACGCATTTAAAAGCAAATCCAGCAAGAAGACACCATCAAGTCTTTTTGGAAGAGTTACTGGTATTGGCATAGTCTGAGTTAAGACCTTCATGAGAGATTCAGCAAACTTGTTTTGACAAGTTTTGCAAAATGCTTTTTTTCACTTTGAAGACCGCCTAACCCATACACCAGCATCATTGTCGCAGAAACATGACAGTACAGGAGTTTGGAAAGCCTACTGCCATCATTGACTGTGGCCAAGTTAGACGGGCTGCTAGCAGACAACAGTTTGTTCTCATGCCTGCAAATGTAAGGTAAAGAAATCACAATTTCTGGGCAATCAAGACAATGGCATTACTGGTTAATTCTGAAATTAAAAATCATTGCTCCAAGTACGACTTGGCAACTGACCACAAACAGAGCTGCAAAAACAAAGCAGGGAAACAAATATAGCAACTTTTATCTATGTACTGGATCTACAGTTTCAAGTCCTACTTTACATCGTCACCATTGGGTATCACAGACTCGCCTGACTTAATGGCACTGCCTCCACCACTCTCACCCCTCTACCTTTGCTTGGAATGAGGAGGCAGGATTTTGATCTGTTAAAACTCGGTAAGGAAGATAAGTAATCCAAAAAGAAACCACGTGGCTGAGGAGAAGGAAGAGGAGACAGCTACTGATGACAGCAGTGAGATGTATGGTGCACATGGGCAAAGGAGCGTAGGGCCACTGCACATCTTTCTCTCCTGGTCTGCATCGGGCCAGGGGGTAGCAATGGCCAGAAAAGTGACAGACATCCTGGTGTATTCAGGGTCACCTTAAAAGTAGCATGGAATTCTCTCTCCTTATTTGAGTTCTTGAACAGGAATATACAATACACTTAAAAACCCCCTTAAAATTTATCCTGAGAACCAAACAAACCCTAACTCCATGTCCACAGAAGCCAATATGAGTTGCAACTCTGTCTTTGATGACAGCACGGTTCTGTCAAGCACTCATATTTTTCTCATTTTTTAATGAGAAACTCATTTTTAAATTAATTGCAGTCAGGACCACAAATGCAAAAACACGTGAACAAAACAACAGCAATAAAAACCCCTAACAACAAAGCCAAACAAAAATTCCAACAGGTATTTTAAGGAATGCAGAACTGAGGAAGGACAGTGCACAAGAGAGCAGCAGGGGAAGAGAGACTCCACTAAGAATCAATCACCAAAGCCTACAGCAATACAGCCAGCAGCAGTAGTTGTCCCAGCACAACGGCCCAATTTCAGTCACTACTAGCTTGTGCTTACATACTCTTTGCCACATCATCTAGTCAGCTCTCACACTGCTCTGCAGCCCTAACAGTGACTCAGGGAAAAGGAGAACAGCCTGCCAAAATGCCTGTAGCTCATCCACCATGCTTGGTTGGGGCTGGCAGTCTCCAGTCCAAAAGCTGCCAGCTTGGCAATGTTTTCCTTATGCTACATGCCATGCTTATAAACACACATCAAGGGGGAGGATTTTTAAATCCACACACCTGAGAAATCATGCTAGTACTCTCTTTTCATTCCTTGCTCAAGCTGCTTTCTTGGGACTTGGGTGTCAAAGACCAATGAGGCAAAGCAATGGTAGAAATTTCTTCACTATCTTTGTTGGGGCTCAGTCACACAGCTTTGCTCTTCTTCAGAAACTTTGCCCTTAAAAACTCAAAAGTCATCTGCACAGGTGGCTAATGGTCTCAAAACCACTTTTCACAAGTTTTGCAAAACACCCAAGCAATTTTTTCACCTTCCTCTTTCCTCTCCCTTCTGGACGCAAAGCAAAGGCCAGGCAAGCCAACTCACGAGCACCAGCCACAGGGCATGGGAGAGACCAACCCTTCCGAATCAAGGTTTAGTTTGAGACTGAACTTGAGAAATTTTTCTCATTAACCATCTGTAAAGCTCAAGGAGACTCTTGTTTCCAAAATGCAAACCTCTGCTTGCAAATGTACATGTTCAGTTTCTTTTCAAAACATTTTGTTGAGGAGGAACATCTTAATTGAGTACTTCAAAGGTAATTAAGTGGAAAAAGAAAAGACATTCATTTGGGCACATTTGTTCTGAAGAGAAGCATTTACTATTTATTTTCATGAGACACTAGATTTTTCATTAGGTTCATCAGTCAAGCATTGTTCAGTTCTTAACACTGATCCCTATGTACCTGGACATGGAAATTTTTGAAGATAATCCACTATGAAACAACTACATAGTAGTACTAGTTTTTCTACAGATGCTAACTGTGCTACACAAGCACGGATATGCCTTGTCTAGAGGGGCAGTATAATAATTCAGCCTGATTTGAATTTGCAAAGCAGATTAAATTTCTGATCAATATATATCTTCCAGCTTTGAATAGTCTTTGTCAGCTATCTGTTTTTATGCTGGTAGTATTAGTCAAAGCCCTCTTGCATCAAGAAGCATCACAGATACAATGCCAGTGTTGCACCTAAAAGCAAGCAGGAGAAATTGCATTTAGCAAGGTAAGGACTATTCCTGGCTTCTAGGAAGCTCAGCGTTGCCTTTGTCTTTTTTTTCCCTTCTCATGCCAAAGAAGCTGGCAATTCCAGGAAAGCATATCTTTATCAGGGTATCAAGCGGGATTCTGGTGTGAAAAAACTAATCCATATTAAACAGCAGACTGTGCAAGGTAACAAGCATATTTAGAAATTATTCCCAAGAGTAATACTACCACTTTCACTTCAAAATTTACTGGCATCAAAGCAAAAAGGTTCCATTTTAGTTTTATATTCCATATTGTCAGTTTTCATGATCCTTTTACAGGTCTGAAAGCATTAGAGGGATTTTTTGTATTTTGTTTACGTCTCCCTGTAACTCAAAAATATCATTTTACACATGAACAATTTTCATGCATTGAAGTAGGGATGGGCAAGCAAGGAAAGTACTTCCAGACTCAATTGTTGCAAAGATCAGCTATAAGATCAGACCCACAAGACAAAAACAAACTGACCCACCCAGCCCACATTCCTTGTAAGTAGTTTGGGATATTTTCCCCCTCTCTTCTTCCAAGCTCTATATTTGCTTGAAATTAGGATTCTGCATTTTGTAGAGACATGGGTCACACTTTGGTGCCATAAGACTTAGCAAGACTTCATTCCAAGGCTAAGGAAGTAAGTGGGAAAAGGAGTGAGAAAAGAGAATAATGGACCACAGTTCTTTCATTCTTTTATTAATAAAAACACTGATTATTGAAAATAGGAGAATTTTAAACGTCAGGTCATAAGTTCTTTTGCTAAGTTTCATTGATCCTCTCACATTGAATTTACAATTGATGATTCAGTATGCTCCATTTCACTTGGCAGCTTTGCTCTCAAAATGATCACTACAGATCTCTCTTGCCACAGGAACAGAAGTATTAGAATGATGTATTTTATACTGAATGATTTTTTTACTTGGCTAGCTCATGCTTCAGTTTGGGTAGGTTTTGGGCTGGGTTTTTTGTTTGTTTTTGTTTGGTTTTTTGTGGTGTTTTGGTTTGGATTTTTTTTTTTGCTTGTTTTTTTCTTTGTTTTTGGTTTTTCAAATCAAATTTTGGTAATCTGTATGGGGCTTGCCCTACAAACACCAGAATTCTTTGCTAACTCTCCCCACCTATGATGTCCTTCAGATGTCCATAGGACCCAGTATATAGGTAAAACATCTATAGAATAAGAAGAAACAGATGAAAAACAGTTGGTAAATTAGGATGTGCTGTTACACCTGTACAGCAGGTGCCTTTCAGCCTTGTCTTTCTAAAGCCCATCTGAGTGATCTGACCCCTCTCTGAGGAACAAATCCCAGCTACACTTTGATCACAAGCACTTGAGAGGTTGGGGCTGCTCAGACCTGAGCAGTTGGAGCACAGGTCCTCCATTCCCACACGCCACAGCGACTCCCAGAGCAGCTTCCACCAGCAGCCCCTGCTCCATCCTGCTTGTATGCTCTGCTAAAATTCAGGGCCAACACCCAGGATTTGGGACAAGCAGCACTTCACAACATCAGCTCCAAGAGATGAGACACTTGGGGAGCCCAGCAGCCTGCCCTACACACCTGTGGTCCCTCAGGGTGGGCACAAGGCAGCACACCATAGCTCATAGGTAGGAATGGAAGCCTTCTGAAGATTAAACACGTCACGTCTACACCCAGTCAGAAAAAAAGTTGATTTCTGGCCTGCAGCAAACGGGGAGCAGCAGCACAGAGGTGCATTTGGGAAGCTTGGGGCAGATGTTATCAGGCTTTCAGCATCATACAGAATGGGTCCAACATGGGTTATGAAAACAACTTGAGGTGGTGGGGAACCAGTGCTACATTCCCAGGACCTAATCATCCTTAAAAAATAAATAAATAAAAATATTAAAAATCTAGGTTGTAAAGAGGAGGGGAATCATACTCCTCTATGTCTGAAGCCCACCTGTGCTGCCTGGCTTCTAGAAGCAGGTTTGGAAAATGGGATGACAACTTTGCCACAGCGTGGGTGTCCCAGTAAATGGCAGGCTCTCCATGTCCTTCCATGCTCTCCCCTCCTTGCCTTTTGCAATTTGGATGAACACTGAAAGAGCCAACACTGCCACTGAAGTCCTTAGTTGGAAGGCTAATGTTAGCAACTTCCCACAGTAATTTGTACACTGCAAACCACAATAATCACTGAGCAACTCCAAATTGCCTGTCTGGAGATCACCTGATGAAAACACAACCACTTGAGCAGAAGGTAATGGCACACTTTATCATTAGAGGGCAGAGCACTGGCTCATTCTCATGCACCTGAGGCAGAAAGGCTGGAAGCACACCTTGTGCTTCCAGGGAGCGGGGGGGATGCAGAGGGGCATTGCTGGGCTGACTGAGCACTGCCTGAGCTCAGCCTGCCTCCTCACACAGAACACCATGACCAGCCTCTCTGTGGGAAGGGTTCTGTAACTCAGAAGGATGTGCACTTCTTAAGGTGCCTAATATCTGATGCCTCTTGCCCTCTGACCTTCTGAAGCTCACTGCCTGGCATGCAGCAATGAATGCACATCTTAAAAAACAAAAGCAAGCAGGCAACAGTGCTTTAATTAAATCCCAGCAGCGTATGAAAGCATTCAGAACACAGTAACTAATGGGTATTGTACTTCTACACAGAAAAGGAAAATATTCTTTGCTGGAGACTTATGGGAGCTTTAGTCAACAGAACAGAACTAAATACCTAAGTAAAAGAATAATCTAGGTAACACTGTTTAAATAGATTTTCTCTGTTTTTAGAAGAGAGGGAGTGGTGTTACAAGAGTTGAAGGGTGACCCTCAGTTAGACTCCCCAGCACGCCTGTGAAGAGACACACAAGTCTACACACATAATGAAAAAAAGTTTATTCCACTTGCCATTTATTTTAGAACTAATTCACATTTCCAGCATCTGAAAAAAGGGATACTAAGAGGACTCTCTGAAATATCTCTGCACCTGTCTACAATCCTGAAGAGTGTCCTTTCTTCCACTTTCCTATATCATCTTTTTTTTCATCCTACATACCCTGATCAATATTTTGAGATTCCTGGGAGGAAACACTCCTTGAGATTTTGGTGGGCACTTCTCTTGCACCTGGAGCAGACAGGAGAACTGCTAGCTCTTCCCATTCCCTCTTTCTCCAATGATTACCTTCTTCTCCTCTTCCTCAGGTGAGGAACTCAGAAAACGACTCCCAACAAATCTTAGAACTCAGCCATGAGCAAAGATGTAAAACAGGTAAGATTTGATCACTCTTGTCTTTCAATGTTTTTCAACTTTCTCTTGAAATATGAAGACAATGTGTCAAACTGCAAAGGATAGAAGCTTATAACCTAAATAACTTGTTATCAATTAAAAATTTGTGCCTTTTTTATAAACAGGATCTAATCATCCAACCATAAAACAAACACAAAGTTGTCAGTAAATATGAAATAGCTGACTATTACTTCTCAAATTTGTGATCATAAGTTTTTAAAGAAAAATAAATTGCAACAGGCAGTTGAAAACACCTAATTCACTTTGCCAACACACAGGACAAGGAAAATTAGGTGGCACTAGTGGAAGAGAAATTTAATCCCAGCTCAATCTCCTTCCCAGCTGTTGCACAGTATGAGCAGAAGACTGTCACTCAGGGCTAATCTCTGCTTTCCCAGGGGACACATGACACCAAAGCAGGCTGCACGGTGGCCTTTCACACCACTGTAATGCAGGCAGAAGGTGCCACTCAGTATAAAAGAGAGTTTGGGATCCGTATTGAAGGGAGATCTAGCAATAAGGTTTGTAAAGTGGGTAAAGTTAGAAATCCATGAAGTTCAGATAAAAGACAGCATTTCCTGCATGCGCTTTGAACATTTTTGCATTTTATCAACTTTAAACTTCTCAGAAACAAGGTGATGCTTTGCAATGCTTCCCACTGCAGAGCCTGGTCACTGCCGATGAATACCAATGGTATGCAGCAGTTGTAAGGTAAAAAGGCAGCCTGAAACACTGCATTCATTATATTCAGCTGCCCAAGGTCACAATCCTCTGAAAACCAATCTCCTGCTTTTTTGCTTACTCCACTTCTCCCTGACCAGATACATTTCCTCGCAGTAATGCTACCCTCATTAGGCTATCTGTTTAGATTCTTCTGCACTTGTGCAACTAGAAAATGTCTACAGGGGAAGTCAGCAGAGTCATTATGGCAAGTCATTATTGCTTTTACTGGCAATATTTATATTTATTTTTTTATTTTTTACTGGCAATATTTATATTTATTTTTCCTACATATTACATTTAAAAAAATTACTCCTTTGATGTTCATTCATTACTGAACTGTCAGAAGGGAACACCTTTAGTAGCAAACACAGAAACAGAGTATTTTATGTATTTCATATAAGCAAACCTTCTCTGCTCGTGTCATAGACACTTGTACATGATACACTGGACAGAACACTGTAATTGCATATTGTTCCATCTCACATCTATGGACAAGCCCCCAAGGCAGCTCACAGGTTCCTTGGATGCGCAGTGACACACCCTTCCCCATGGTTTGCAGCACCTTTTCCGAAGAAGCTAAAAATCTGCATTCCACCTTTCAACAGAAAGGTGCGTCACGTTTCCTCGTTTGCAGGCACACCTAGAAACTTGACACATTCCCATTCTGCATCCTTGTTTCCATGACAAGGACAGACACCTACTGTGTGACTCCGGTATTTGATTTTTTTTTTTTTTCTTTCTTCAATGCATGTTTACAAGAGCTGGTAATTGTCAAAAGGAAAAATGACTACCTCAACCTAGTACTTATAGCAGGAGTAGGAGAAGCAGAAACACAAAGAAGTTGCTTCTGTAATTAATTTTTTTTGCACACATGCGTGTTTTACTGTACACCAGGTTGTTGAAGATTTAATCCAAAACTAAACCACAAAGCAATTAGAAGAGCTTAACCAAGCAGAAGTGATTTAAAGCATTACCCCCTGACAAAATAGGCATTTATTGCAGAGATAGGAGTAAGGAAATACATCTGGGTTCAGACTATCTTCTAGTTTACTATGTCCAGTGCGCAAAAGCATTATTAAACCAGGGCTGAAAAGCTACATGCCTGTCAGCAGGCAAAGGACCTCCTCAGCCAAATAATCTTGACTATACACTGCAATCTCCCAGAGATGCACCATTCATCTATCAAGGTGGGAACCTCTTGCACCTAAGCCCTCACCATTAGCCAAGGGGATTAGCTCAAGCAAGCAGTGAAGCATTGCTGAAGCAGAGAGGCAGAATTTTTTTCCCCCTACATTTCTCCAGGATCAGGTCTGAAATAAGATCACACTCTTTACTTACTGATGTGACCTACTTGGGTCAAGATGCCAAACTCAACCAGGGAGGAGATCCCATTTCCTTCACACAAACACCTGCCAGCTGTGACTGACAGTCACGTTTTCCCCAGCCTGGAACAGCCTGGAAGTGCCAGCTGTGGAAAGCTGTGCCTCCCCATATCAGAAAAACTGATGCAAGACCAGAGGAAGGACTGGCAAGAACACAGCTGCTTTGAGACAGAGATATACCAGACAAAGAAAGGCCACGAGGATGCCTGGGGATATGGAGCAGCTCTCCTACAAAGACAGAGTCGGGGTTGTTCAGGCTGAAGAGAAGGCTCCAGGGAGACCTTACTATGGTCTTCCAGTACCTAAAGTAGGCCTACAAGAAAGCTGGAGGAAGACTTTTTGAAAGAGCACGTAGTGTAAGCACAAGGAAGAATGGCTCTAAACTGAGAGAGGGCATTTACATTAGTTTACATTAACTATAAGGAAGAAACTCTTTCCTGTGAGGTTGCCCAGAGAACCTGTAGAAGCCCCCTGCTTCAAAGTGTTCAAAGTACAGCCTGGATGGGACTTGGAGCAATCTGGTCTAGGGGAATGTGTCCCTGCCCAGGCAGAGGAGGGTTGGAACTAAATGGTTTTTAAGGTCCATTCCAACCCAGACAATTCTATGACTCTATGATATTCAAAACTGAAATTCAGCAGGTTTTTAAGTTGGCGTAAGTAATGAAATGACAGCAGAGACGTAGGGCGTGTGACACATTATTTGCATATGAAGCAGAAGTATCTTTGTGGTGAGCTGAGCATGTACAGGCAGGGGGATCCAGCTGCTAGCCAGAGCTAGCAAGACCACAGCCAAGAGCAAGCTCCTCTTCCCACTCTACACATCCTGTCTTCAAGAAGTAGTCATATTTCAGTACACATCCAATACCTCAGATTATCCACAAACTAACATAAAATCACAGAATCATTTAGGTTGGGAAAGGCATCTAAAATATTGATCACTCAAGCACATCCCTAAGTGTCATGTCTGCACTTATTTCAAATACCTCCAGGTATGGTGATTCCATCACCTCCCTTGGCATCCTGATCCAAAGCTTAACAACACTCTTGGTGAAAAAATTGTTGCTCATATCCAGTCTAGACCTTCCCTGGTGCAACTGGAGGCTGTTTCCTCTGGTCCCATCATTCATTACTTGTGAGAAGAGACCAACCCCACCTGGCTTCCACCTCTTTACAGGTATTTGTAGAGAGTCACTGCTATCAGGCAACAGACAACACACACAGATCACAGAGCAACTTTAAGTCTGACAAAAACATAATTTTCTCCTACAAGGTAACTGCTCCAGTAGATTTACACATCCCTGCTCTGCATCTCTGAGGTTCCTCCCTCACCCTGCCACCCAAAAGGTATGCTGGAAGCTGTGAGTCAGCACACTGTACAGAGGGTCCTCACAAGCAACCTTCATTGACTCTAAAGCCCAGGGAACCATGACTTTTCCCTTCAGTTACCTCTGAAAGTGTGTCTACTCAGCAGCATGAACCTTTACATGGAAATTAATTTTAATTTGCACTGAATTACACCAACCAACTCCGCTGTACACTTTTGAATTAAATCAACCAACTAGTCTGTAAACATCAGCCCAGACAATTCCATAAACACCTGCCTCCCCAGTCTGTGAGACCTGGGAGGGCTTTGCAAGCTTTCCATCACAAGGATGATGCTTTAAATTATCTATAAAGAAGATGACTGCACAATAATTTCAAGTCAAATTGTCAGTGTGTCTAAATTAAAAAGCAAGTGCAACACTAAAAGTGCAGTATTACTGATTCTTCCCTGCCCAGAGAGGTGCTTATTCTTAAATTAAAAACAAAACAAAAAATCCCCAAACAAACGGAAGCCCTAAAAGCAGAAGTAACAACCCAAGCAAAACKCAAAGCAAATGGGCTTCATAGCAGGCCTGCAGAAGCTCAAACTGGGAATTTTCCATGACTGCTTCACACAGTGCTATTAAAACAGATTTAACTGTACATGCTCATAATCAGATTTTTATGGCATAAAAGAATGCAAGTATAAAACAAATATAAATACCTTCCTCTGCCTATACCCAGCCAGTATCTTTTAATACTTTTCACGGTAATAATAAAGTCACTCCTCATATTACTATGCTGTCAATAAAAAAAAAACCAAACAAACCAGCTATTTGTTCTGTTCGGGTGGTGGCTTTTGTCTTGTTTTGTTGGGATTTTTTAAGAACTCTTAAGTAAAATAAAATTACCTAAACACTACTGAAAAAAAAACTTTCCCACAAATGCTGAAGCATGGAATTGTGCAAAGAGAAGCTTTTTTGGCTAATTAGTGGATTAAGAAGAGGATTTGGGAAAGCCTCATTACTCAGAGCATGTGCTTGATTTCAGCTGATATGAATGTGACACAAACACAAGAATGAATGATTGCTTCTTCAGCCCAGACCTCCTCTGGGGAAAATGATCCAACATGATCACCTGTAGGGGTACTCATCCCTACTGAATTACTATCAGAAATGTCGTTTCAAAAAAAGTGAATGTCTTCAAGCATGTTACTAATTATTTGTACTGCTCTAGCCAAAATTATATTTTTACTCTTCAAAAAACAAACACAACAGTCTGTTATCACTAATGTCAGTGGCAAAACAACTGGGAAGCATCTTGCTCATGAGTACCAAGAAGCCCAGCCTCACAAGACAGTTTTGCTGAAGCTGGTGGCTCTTCAACATTCCCGAACTCTAGGAAGTACGAAACACAAAAAGCTGCCTAGGCTTTACTCCAAAAAAACGTTGCAGCAGCAATGTGTTCCTACACTGCCAGCTCTCCATTAGCTTCCTCCAAGCTTTTACTTGGCTGGTCAAAAAGACTTGGCCTTAAAAAATAACCAATTTTCTCTTCAAAGAAATCATAAATCATCATCTCAAAGTGGAGCAATAACTTTCTGCTTACTGCACATACCACCTCTAACCCACTATGCAGCATATGAAATACTTCATTCGGCAGGCAGGAACAGAGATTTCCTCACCTCTAAGGAAATTAATTTTGAGTCCTCAGAGCTCCATACCATTTTCACGTGTGCAGTGGAAAATATTGCAAGCTGCAGGGACTATGTGCCTGCTGCTCCTCCTCCAAGCAAGTTACCAAGCAGAACTTGGCCCCCTGCTTAGCACAGGCAGTAGATCTGGTTTTATTTGCATGGGTGCAAACTCCAAGGGAGGGCAAGAATCTTATTTATACACTAAACCTCTCCATCCAGAGAAAAGGGAAAAACATATTGGAAAGGGAAAAACATATTGGAAAGGGAAACACCGTAGTAACTGGACAACCATGACGAAGAGTGAAGCTTTTGTTGAGGGCTGCAGCACTTTGGCACATGTAGCAATGCAGTTTAAATCATTCAAATCCCACGACAGCATTCACATGACGTCACTTTCCCCCCACTGCTCATGAGCCACTCTTCCTACAATTTCACTGTTGTTTCAAGTACCAACTTGTCTTTATTTTGAAGAAATTACTATAATTTCATCATAATTCTAGCTGCTTACTCATAAGATGAGCACAGCTCAATTCTGGCAGCATGTTTATCACTGAACATAGATCTTTTTAAGAGAGTGCTGACACAACATTGTTTTGGTCACGTTTTCAGCTCCCTTTCATCTCCAGAGAGACACGAGCATATCTGTTTATGCACAAACGTGACCTTCAGAACTTCTGTGTATATTTTCATATAAACACATGGTTTCATGACATTCTCTTCTCGTAGGAGTTAAATCCACACCTCATGTTCACATAAGCAAGATCCCATTTGTACAGGAGAACTACAGAATATAGGTCCATAGCTATTACGAAGAGACACTTGCTCCATTTTCATTCCTCCAGATCACATTAAGAACCACCTCAAACATATCCAACTTCCACAGGTAATACACAGCTTCAGCCAACCTGCAATAAGCTTGTTTGGGGTTTTTTAGCCTAATATGCTGTACAAGGCTTTCCCTCAGATAAAACTGTATCCATTTATTTTTCGTCAAAAAATGATTTATGGACACGCTTACAGAAATAAAGGATGTGAATCATTCAGTGGTTCTTCTCTTGCGAAAAAAAAAAAAAGCTTCCAGCAGAAATTTTCCCCAGCAAGTTGATTCTTGAATACTCAAGACTGAGCATGTGCTGGTGATGGATCACCCTGAGCGCACACACATCCACACCCGCTGCTCCCAGACAGCTGCATGAGTAACACGGACCGTGCTGTGCCACAGGCGTGGAGCACTCCTTGTCCTGTAAAACACAGTTACTGCTTTACACAATAACTTATAATGTCACATGCAACTTTTTCCTGCTCATTTGGCGGAAAGACTGAAAGAAAAATTGGACATTGCACTATTTTCCTCACCATGTTTCCAGCTTCGGACTTTTTGCTCCTAAGAGCAGCTCTCATGATACCATCTGGTGCCTGAAAGACAAAGGCTGAGGTGTAATTACTCCTATCCAGCCCTGAGGCAATTCTGCTGCACTGGCAGAAGTAGGAACTACATGGCACCACCTCCTTTACTCTCAACTTCATACACTGCTCTGCTTCCTTTCTGATAATTTAAATGAAACATCATTGAACTTCACCTTCTGTGTGTGTGTGCCAACATGGCAGCAGTATTTCTAGTCTTTCAAAGAAAGTACTCTCTTAAGGACAGTTTCCTAAAAAACAAAACAAAAAATCTCATGTGGATCTTGTGGGCCAGATTTAAATATCTTCCCTACAAAAGACACCAGGGGTAAATGTCCTTCCCTCAATACATGCCATGCTCTGTATAGGTAAGGAGACAGCTTGGTGGCTTCATTCAAAGAAATGAAGTAGAAATAAAAAACTGATTTCTGTCTTTCCAAGGATATGTCTGCAATAAAAGCAGCTCTATGGTCAATGTACAAATCAATGTATCAATGATCCTGAGATGGGTTAAAAGGCAGCAGTGAGTTAGACAAGTCATCTGCTAACAAAGCCACATCTGTGTGAAGAGCAAAGAGACATGACTGTGGCAGAGGCTTCCTGCCCTCACCCCTGACAGGATGGACATGGCTGCAGAGGCCATGCTGGGCTGTGCCACCCACTGCTGCCCATCTGGGAGCTACAGCAGCAACGCAGAGGGGCCCTGCAGTGTGCATTGCAGTGAGGGTGACTGCAGACCTGCTGAAGTTGTGCTCGGACCATGGATGCTACCATATTGAAGTAGCATCACTGCTACTTCAATATAACTTGTATTAAGACCAGCAGTAGTTACCTCCTGGATTTCAATAATTTTTTCCTGGTTACTGTTAAGTGGATTTTTGGGAGTTTCCTGAGTCCCAGTAGACGAAGTGTTCACAGTCATAGACTGGTTTATGTTGGAAAGGACCTTTAAAGATCATCTAGTTCAACCTTCCCTGTCACAGTTAAGTTCATCTTTCCCTAAATGTTCATCAATTCTCCCACAGCAAGCTTGGATTGTGTAAGAAGCCAAGTTACTTGCACTCAGCTAGAAATGAGAAATCGAAGGTATTTCAGAAAATGCTTAAACACATTATGACTCTGCTCTTACTCAGATGGAAATGTGTCCCATATTCATCCTGGGATTACCATGTCTTTACTTACTTTAAGTAGAGCAACATCAGGAGCTAAATTTCCATGGAAGGAATTACACAGCCCGGGTACTATGTCAAGGCACCAAATTWTAGAAACTCAAGTGTCAACACTAACTCCCACTGCTTGTTTTGGGTTCATTATCTTTAGACATGATTACATAGCTTAGCTATAGATCACCAAACCCCTAAAACTCTCCTGTGCCTTTAAACCTACCCCCCCACAAGCCTTTGCTTACCCAGCAACTTCCCGCTCCTGCCCAGTCAGAAACCACTATTGCAACCACTTGTTTGGGAACTGCCAACATGTGCTGGTAAGAGAAGCAAAACTCACAGGCTGGGAACAGTCTGCTCACCTGCATCCCCCATGGATCAGGAGAGACCTTTATAACAGCCCCCTCAGCCTCAGAAGAGATGCTGGGCAAAATGCACACAGGGAGCTCGGAGCCACAATGAGCAGGACACTCAGCGTCCTAATAGAGGACTCAGGAAAAGCTCAAGAGCATTGCACCTTTATTTTTACTTTCCAGGGAAGCCCGACAAACGCAACATGCCCACAAATACACTTGGCTTTAAAGGGGAAAGAGGACATGACACATGTCACTGCTCAGTCAGCCAACAACACCAAGGCTGAAGAAATCTAGCTCTGAAGATGAACGTTCTAGTTCTGCACCACTAAGTCAAAGGGAGGTTAATGATTACTCACCTATTCAGGCAAGCCCCAAAATCCTTCACTTAATTGGGCAAAAACACAGCTAAGCATGGAAGGGAGTTGCTTCTTAAACAAAGACTTCTAAACTAAAAGTGTAATTTGTGGGTTTAGCAGTGTACACAGTGCAATAAAGACACAGAAAGACCCAGACTGCACTCGGTGCCCTTCTGAATAAGGTTAATCCCAACACTTGGAGCCTAGGAAAACCAGCCGTCTGTCTGAAGTGGTTCCCAAACTCAGCAGGGAGCCCCTGGAGTCTTCAAGACTCTGCCAGGGTCCCAAGGGCAGTCTCAGTGCATTGCTACTTTAGGCTGGTTTGCTGCATCCTCCTCACTTCCATGGCTGCTGTCCCCAAGGAAGAAAATCAGTCTGCTCCTTCATGAGGTTGCAAATCATGTTTTATTTTAAAAAAGAGGAGGCCAGTTGACCCACAGATGCACATTAGCTACTCCCTACACCATTTTCATATTGCTCACATGACCACAGATACAGGTTTAAAACAAAATTCAGAGTTTTATCAGAACTGTAAATGTACTGACAGAGTAGACACTGCCCTGCAGGGAACACAACTTACTAGAAGTGAAATGATTCATAAACTCATGTATTTATTACAGACTGGGGCCAAACAGCTTTCGTCACTTATCCAAGTATGCTTGAAAACCTTCCTTTGAGCAGAAAACAGCACAAGTGGAGCTATTTTTAAAGCCATCTAAAAAACAGCAGGGCATGACATACCTCACTTTTTACCACATGGTAAAGATGAAAAACTGGAACAACCTCTCTCTTTTATCCGTCTGAGGGCCTAAATGAGTAACTTTATTTATAGCCACTAATGGCTACTACTTCTGACCTTGTTTTTTCTCCTCAACAAACCACCTTTCCATCAGGGAATTAAAGCTTTCAGCAATTCAGACATTTATGTTATTCTTGCTCAGTATGGTTTTTCAACTGGGAATCAGCTTCCCAGGTCACTGGGAAAAATAAACAAACAAACAAACACTTTTTTTTTCTGCTTCAGTTAATGCTTCAGTTAATTCTAACTACAAAGATAAGAAAGAGGGAGAAGATACACAAACTAATCAATTTTTTTTGCTTCTAAGTAACCTTGAAGTAATTCCTTGCCATATATTTCCTCTGTACAAACACAGCAGCTGTGCCAAATAATGTACTTATTAAAGAAATTTAAGAAACGGAAAAAATACAAGCAATGTACAAGAATCATAGCTAACATCAATATTAGCAAGAAACAACAGGTTAACAGAAGACACAAATATCCTGTTTAGACCTACACCAGCAAACAATACAAGGTATTCTCTTCCCCCACGCCTTTCCTCTTTATTGGTACATAGGCAAAGGAAGGAACAGCACAGCACTACAGCTGGAGTACAATAAAATATCATCAAGCTAAATAAATACATACACAAAGGAATCAGCACCTCACACAGTCATACCTCTGAGCTTACTGACACAACCTCTTTTTTGCAAAGCACAAAGCAGCATCCTTACTTCCCAGTGGTCTCAGGCCCTTCCACAAGTGAAGATGTAAAGAGCAAACATCCCAATGTTTGCAGGTACAGACTACCTCCAGCAGCCTCAGCAGCAAAATATTTGCCAAGTGACAGAACTCTTGAAATTTTTCCCTTTTCTAACAGTTACAAAGATCTGATAAAAATCCAGCTCTTTTCTGAAAAACAAGTGGTAATACCACCACTGGACTGCTGGAGAGAAAGAGCCACTTGCTGAGTATTTGTTCCTCTGGTAGAGTGTCAGAAACAAAATGAGTGGAAAAGATGATCACACAGCAACAGAAAGTAAGGAAACCACAAAAGGCAAGATTTTATTACAATAATTTTTGTCACCCATGAAGCACTACTAACAAATGCCAAAGTTCCATTTTTTTGCAACATATATTACAGCAGCTTTCTTAAGAAAAACCACAGATTTCTCCAATATGCCTATACCAAACTATCTAGAAGCACATCATTGCTCAACACTACTAAAAAAAGATACTTAAAAAGACTACTATAAAATGCAAGAATTTCCAAAATGTTGGCATTTATAATGGAAGGAGTTGTTGACTCCCTCACAGGAAGAGAGGCCCTGCAGAGAGACCTAGACAAATCAGAGGGCTGGGCAATCACCAACCATGTGAAGTTCAAAAAGGGAAAAGTGACGGATTCTGCACCTGGGCTGGGGCAGCCCTGAATGTATGCACCAGCTGGGGATGGAGAGATGGCCTGGATGCCCTGGTTGATGGAAAGTTGGATATGAGCCTGCGGTGCCCGGGCAGCCAGTAGGGCCAGCCATGTCCTGGGGGGGATCAGGGACAGCATCATCAGCCAGGTAAGGGATGGATCGTCCTGCTCTGCTCTGCACTGGGGCGGCCTCAATCTTGAGTCCTGTGTGCAGTTTTGAGTGCCACCATGTAAGAAAGGTATAAAGCCATTAAGGAGCATCTAAAGGAGGGCCACAAAGATGGTGAAGAATGTGGAGGGGAAGCTGTATGAGAAGCAGCTGAGGTAACTTGGTCTGTTCAGCCTGGAGAAGAGAAGAGTAAGGGGAGACCTCATCACTGTCTACAACTTCCTTCTGAGCGAAAGCAGTGGGGCAGACTCTTCTCTCTGGTGCCCAGTGACAGGACCCAAGGGAATGATGTGGAACTGTGTCAGGGGAGTCTAGATTGGATATCAGGAAGAAGTTCTTCACCCAAAGGGTTATTGGGCACTGGAACAGCTCCTCAGCAAAGTGATCACACCACCAAGACTAACACAGATAATGAAGCACTGGACAATGCTTTCAGGCACATGGTGGGATTCTTGGGGTGTCTTGTGTAGGGGTAGGAGGTGGACTTCAATGATTCTTGTGGGTCTCTTCCAACTCAGGATATTCTGTAATATTAAAGACCTGACCAGCAAATACACACTCAAAACCTACAGCTAGGAAAACTCCAGCTGGTTAGAGGACAGCAACAGAAAATTATTCTATAAATTTGAAAGGAACTACAAAACAAAAGAAAAGCTTAATTCTTAATACTTTTTAAAGCAGTAGATATCAGACATTGTATCCAGCGAGGAGCCCTCTTTGAGGAGCCATCCTGCTAAACCATCTGCTCCTGCTCAGAGCCTGATATTAGCTTTTCTCCTTCACCATCCCAGGAGTGCCTGGGGCCATCCCAGCAGCAGTGTGAGCCATGATCTGTTGCTGCAGGTGTCTGGGCCTTTGCTGCCTTAAGCCTTTTTTGTGCCTTCAATTTAGCCACTGATTTAAGTGCAGCCACTCCTCTTGCCTAACGTCTACATGCAGAGTGGGAGGCACATCCCTGTACATGCAGAGTAGGAGGCACATCCCTGTGCTCTCGGACAATCACAGCTCATGCTGCCTACCAAAACCTCTGATGCCTTCCAGCAGGAAAAGAAAAATAAAAATCCCAGGAAAACAGCAAAGCTTTTGTGGCCTCTCTGACTGCATAAAGCGACTGTGCACTTTTCAAATCAAATTTTTCCAAGCAATATAAAGAAGTGTTTCTGTAAGTGGCACACAAGTTCAAGAAATCAAAATTCAGAATTACAGCCTTTATTTGCCTTAGTCCAGAAGCACCTGGAACACAGTAACTGTTGATTCCCTGTCTGAAGGAAAAGGATTCCATGACTTGGTGTTTTCCTTTTTCACTCAGTAAGGACTGCTGAGAACAAGCCACCAGCAAAGGATCACTGGATGCTCATAAGAAAATGCACAGATTTCTGTACCACTTTCTGTCCTCCACCAGCTACTGATGGCATCTCCACCTTAACTGCATGGTACAAAGGCATGCTACTGACAAAGGTGTAACTACACAGTCAAAGTTTAATACAGCTATTTCATCACACTGCGATTCAGTTTATTCATGGGCTTCTGTACAAAAGAAATCTGGGGTATTAAGTACTGCACCAGAGTTCTAGTCACTTAAGGTACTGGATCACCAAGGCAAAATGATGGTAGAAACAGTGTGATAGGAACAGAAATTGGGAGTAGAGACTCTTAAAACTAACACAAAACAGAGAGTCAGCCTTTTGCTTTAAGTGGTGTGAAAATGTTAAAATCCTATTTATCATCTATTAAAACTTCTCAAATTTGGTGCACAAGTTATTAGAAATGTTATTGCAAGGAGGAAAAAAAGGGTCTGCTGCACAAATCACATTTTCTAGCTTAGATTTGCTGCGTATGTTTATTCCTTGAAATAGCTTATCAAGTATCACACGGCAAAATCCGACTGGAGTTTCAAGAACAAAGAGCTCACTTCATGGGACACTCCTCCTGGTACACGGTCTGAAAGGCAGCAGGAAATGCCACCCTTCAAAGCCCTCCTTTAAATGCTGCTCTTATTCTCTTCTGGGGAATATACTAATTGATTGGACACACCAAACAAACCTATTCATCGTACCCATCACCAGAAAGCTGTAATGAGGGGATAAGCCCTAATCACAAACCTAGTCTATATTTAATAAGGGGAAGAGATCCAAGAAGATAACCAGCAAAGCAAGAAGTCTGACCTACAGAATGAGCATCTACTCCTTGTCCTGACGTGAACTCCAGTGTGACTCCTGATGCACTTGAGTTCCGCCAACTTGACTCCTTTCTGAAGCAAATAAAAATATAACCTAACCAAGACACAAAGCTGGGTTTGATCCACTAAAATGGTCAAACAGAAATGATGTCCACTGGCTCTGTAATCAGATGCGTACATTAAACAAAAGGATTTGACTTCTCCTCAAGATAAACAACTTCAGAAGAAAAACAATCCCATTCTCTTAACAAATACATTTAACTTTATTTGAGAAAACATTTCAATGTCACTCTAAACAACAGCAACTAAAATAAGAACAAATAATCCATTTCCGATAATGCTATAAACATCAATACTTTTTTAAAACAACGAATAAACTTCTCTTATCTGCTGTCCCCAAACACAGGGCCAGTTTGGCTGAATGCAAAAGAGAAGGCCTGAGAACCTTTCAGAGAGATCCTGCACTTCTCTCAGTGAGATCAACAGGCACAGGCAGCGCACAACACCAAAACCACACACACAAGGCTTTGTCAGTAGTATGACTTTCACAGTTCACAATCATTTCAAAAACTACAGAAATGTTTTCTCCAGATGCTGGGTAGTTAATCAAAAGTAGTTTTTTAAAGCCTTCTGAAAGTCTTTAAGAGAAAGAGGGCCAAGGGATTTGGGGTGTTAACTCTGATGACAACTTTCAGTAATACTCTGCTTTGTAATTGCAGCTGACAGCTGGTACTCAGCAACCCTTGAGCCTCAGATCTCTACCTGAGGTTGTGCTACAGGCACCACAATCAATCCTGACTTTGAAACCATGATAGCAGACTCGGGCAGCAGGGTGCCACTCTGCCAGCATTACCATGACAAGAAGTTAAGAACAGAGAACACAACCCAGAAGACCCTCAATACTTATAATGACAACCCCAGTACAGAGCCAGATGTGCCATGATAAAATGCCCCCAGGTAAACCTACTCAGAATGGGAACATAGTTTTGCCCCCCAGGGGAAAAGCAACAACCAAACACTTTCCTCTGCTGAGGTGTCCTTACAGCAATGCCCTTAAGGGCAATCTCCAAAACAAGAGACTTGTATTAACACACTCTTGTATCACTGACCTTTAATAAAGGATTATGAATAGTTTCCCAAGAATATATAGGAAAAGGCAATACTAATACATCAAAGGGCAGTTAATCTTTTACTTCCCGAGTCCTCCAACGCAGCCCTTCACCCTGTGCATGCCACCAGCCAGGATCCCGTGTGAAGGCACAGCTTGGTCCCTGAAATCTGCTGCTGAGCTACCCTCTCTTTCTTCCTTCTTGCCTCATTTGGAAAAAAACAGAACCAAACCCACAAAAAATGCCATAGAAACATTTAATCCATCTAAGAGATGGATTTAAAAGAACGGATTTAATATGCACCTTAGCTTAACATTAAGTCAAAATCCTAGCAAGGGCTGCTGCATGATGAAGACAACATACTCTCAAAGAAAATAAAGTCTGATACCATAAAGCAGGCAACATGCCCCACTGAAACAATGTATGTATCTGCTGCAACGTATTAGCATACAAATACAGGAAGCCTATTCAACTCCACAGTCTGGCAGGACACTGGATTGTACAGGAGTAAAGTCTATCCTCTAGAAAGTTTTCCCGCAGTATGCCATTAATCCTGGAAGGAGTAAAAGGTATTACACTGACTCTCATAGGAGTCAGTGTAATAGGTGCATTTAGGTGCTGCTCCAATATGTTTACATTTGGGACAGGGTACATTGAAACACACAAGAAATCCTGCTTAAGGTTTATTTCATCTGAATTTTCAATGCAAGTTTAGCAAACCATACAAGTTACCAGTACCTTCACTTTTGAAGACTTCCTTCCATATACCAGGGTAAACTGCATAGATTTCCTCAAAGCCGTAAAAGGCTTTGTGCCTTGGAAGTGAAGTGTGCCTTGGAAGTGAAGTGTGCCTTGGAAGTGAAGTGTGCCTTGGTTTTTTTCCAGTTACTGACTGTGGCTACCCCTTGGTGAAAAAGTACCTAAGCACAACTGCACACTAGGAAAAACTACAAGATCTCATATAGGTATTTTATATTAAACTCCTCTACAGAAGAGCCTACAGAAAATAGAAATGTTAACTTTGGCCAGAAAAACTGAACACACCATAATTTCTGCCATGCTTTCAGTGTGAACCAAAATTGTGTCTGTTCCTAGTAACCTATTCAACAGAAAACCCCATATATTAAGTTACTCCAGCATCACTCATGCTTGCAATTTCAATGAAACAGGGGAAAAAAAACCCAACTCCTTAAACTTTACACCAAATAAGAAGGCTTTCACAGGCTGGACTGAAAAAAGGTCACTTGGCCAAAAGGAAAACAGCAGCTAAATCGAGAGCAAGTATTTACATTAATGAGTAAAACAAGCACAGGTATGACGCATTTACAGCTGAATCAACTCAGCAGCCTTCCCCAGTCAGTCAGTGGTCTGCAATGGGGAAGTGTCCATCCAGTCACAACGCCTACAGAACAAGACCTTGCAGAAAAGCTGCCAGACATCCCTACATTGGCTGTCCTGGCTCAGGATATCAGGAACAAGCATAAATGATATTTGAACCTGCCTGAGATTACAGTATTAACCACTGGCTTTGCAGAAATGAGTCTAGAAGTGGACAGTATATTCTCCCCCAACATCCCCCTTCTTCTTATAGGAGTACTTAGAAATACAAGCAATCTTTCCTCATTCCTTCTCTCCTAATGGATCTTTCCTGGTATATTTTCCTAATATAATGCTCATATTTTCCACATAGCAAAAGTGTAGTTTCTTCTTCAGCACAGATATAGTTTACTTCACAAGGCAGATCTGGAGCAGAGTCAATATCAGTTCCCATTCTGAATCCAAACTTGAAAAGTTCTGCATTTATAAGAATGGGGTGTTTGAGCTACTTAAGAGACTTCTTAAGAAAAGGATAATCCACTTAACCTTTCTTAATCAGGGGGCTGTCCAAAGGGGGCTGAACAAAGTTGCATTACAGTAAATACGGCCAGTTGATAATGCTCATATTTCAGACATAGGACATCTTAGAAAATCCTAAATAATTGGAGAAAAAAAAAAACCACCGCGCAAAATTTGAACCAATAATACCTAAACCTAGTAATTTACCATTAGCTATGGTCCCAACACCAAAGCATCCTCATTTATGTCTCACTAATGGTTTAAAATGTCACACAATTATAAATACCAGGAAAAACCAAGAGAAATAAGAATGTCTAAGCCATGACCTTCTAATACAAGCCTGAAGTCATAATTAATCAAGCGAGTTTTGAGGTCACATCCCAAGACTTGAAAAGTTGTCACAATTAGTGACTTAAGGTTGATAATTCTTTTTTTTTGCCCCCTCAGCAAAAGTCTTAATTCAGAGTGACTTTTACCTCCTGCCCTTCTACTCCACCCAAAACCATGTTCCTGGCTCTAACCACATCTGGAGACAGTGATTCACTAAGGAAAAATACTGGCCCTGCAGCCAAAAAGGTTGCTGAGATCAAACTACCCAGAGGACACGCTTCCCTTCAGAGCTGCCACTGCACTGGAGTCAACCCGCCGGATGCTCCAGGGGTGGAGCTGCTGCTCCTGCTCTTGGCTGGAAGCTGCTGCACCTTCCACTGGATCTGCCCCAGCCCAAGAGACACAAAAAGGCATTTGTCTTTCTAGAAATTTTTTTGGAAGTACCATCAATATTAACAATCCATACTGAAAGAAAAGAAAGAAGGAGGCACATTATTCATTCACTAGGGGTTGATTGGCACAGTGACACTGTATATAGATATTCACACATATGCTCCAGCACACAGAGCCATAGTTATTCAGCTATTATCTAATTTAGATAATTTATTATCTAAATTATCAAAAACTAGATTCATGAGACTATAATGGTCTTACCACACTGAAAATGAAGATCCTGCTGAAATCACCAGAACAGAAGCCTGTTGTGGTACAACCATGCATAATTATTGATAAGGGGCCCCAAACTTTTCCTTCTATCTTTTGAGGCACACTGGGGCAACAAGAGCATTGAAAAGTTGCAAGGTTCTCAGGTTACTCATTGGACCAGTGCACTAAACTCCCCACATGACACTGAAAGCTCAAGCTACCCTTCCTTTTTGCTTCCCCCTCTCCCCCCAAAGTGGTCCTCTCCTGCCATCACAGAATCATGGAAAAAAATATAGAATGTTTCCAATAAAAGCCCGTGACACTTGGCTTCAAAAATAAGTTGGGACTAGCCATGATTTCAAGCACTACTCCCTTTTACCAGCCAGCAAGCTGTGTGACACCTCTGAAACAAACAAAACAAAACAAAAAAAAAACACTGAAGAGGTTCACAATGGTCAATATCACCCATACACAGTACTCACCAAACGAAAACATGTATAAAGAACATCTTCTTAAAGTAAAACAGCTTACAGACAAAGTGCTAACACAAGCATACAATTAGGGAAAAGACCCAAAAAAAAGTTTACATTTCAGTGAGGTGTCACCAGAACATAAAAAAAAAACAAAAACCCAGACTCAGAAGCAGCCAAGTCTTCTGTAATAGTGGGTTTCACAGCTTTTCTTTGGTTGGAGACTGACTGAACATACCAAAAAAACCACAAGCAGACTCTGCAGAATGCAGAGCCTCCATTGCCAACTTCAAAACTTACATATTTTGCAGCTTTAAGAGAATTCTTGTGTCATTTTACAATATGTGCAGTGCCAACAGGGTTGCTAGGCTCCAGCCCAGCCACGACAATGTTTCAGTTGCACAAATTTGTCTTATGAAAGGCACATGTGAATATCAGTGGTGGGCAGTAACCATTACATGATACTGATGAACTGAATGGGATTTCCAACTTGGAGCAATAAACCTGAAAAAAACTTCTTCTTTCTGACCTGATAAGGTAAGCCTCCTTGAAACACCTTCTATTCAAAACACAGTGCTCTCTAATTAACCTAAAAATAACTGTAGACAAAACAACCATCGGCTTTCATGAAAACCTATATATGAAAAGTCAGAGCTCAGAAAATTCAGAGAACATAGCCAACATCAACAGCCAAAAGAGACACTGCTTCTGCTTGGCAATGGCTTTGGCACTCAGAACGTCTCCAGAAACACCTTTATGCCATCGCTCACGGGTTTTGCCCCACCAGACTAAAGGACAACTTTGCTGGTGTAAGCTACACAGCTTACACCAATACTAAAAGCCAGAACATCAGACTCCTGCTTGTGTTACTAACAAAACACTTGTAAATGAAAACTGGGGAGACTTCACAGGTCATCCCAAACGTACAGACTGTGCTGCACAGCACAGCCAGAATCCATCTATATCAATGCAGGTATTTATTTGCATCACTAGGTTTTCTCATTAGGTGAATAACCTTGGTGGTGCCAAGGCCACCTGTCTGCAGAAGACAACGAACCCCTCAAAGGACTCAGTGCTGTGAGGCTGTGATCTGCCACATGTTGCAGCAAGGATGCATCAAGAATAAGCTTGCTGCAAGCTGCTGAATTAAGACC
Organism: Cardinalis cardinalis; assembly: GCA_014549065.1. Lineage (NCBI taxonomy): Eukaryota > Metazoa > Chordata > Aves > Passeriformes > Cardinalidae > Cardinalis > Cardinalis cardinalis. The sequence continues at coordinate 2,663,395 of JACDOX010000098.1, read as the reverse complement.
TTCCAGGTTCAAGCAGATACCTTTTCTGACAGCTTCCTGAAACTGGTTTTTTGTCCCATATCCTTCCCACAGAGGGAGGTTCAACATTTGCTCCCTCAGAATACATGCTGGGAACCCTCTCCTTAAAACAGGGTACACAGGTAATTATGTGTAACTGTGGAGAGCAGAAATTAAGGAAACCATTCTGAAATCCAGGTACCAGTGGTAATACCAAAAATAAAAGCATGGTAAGCACAGAGTATCTGCTGTGCCTCAAAGGACATTGGGAGTGTACCCCGCAGTTCCAAATAAACTTCTGTGCAGTGTTGAATAAACATCAGCAGGACCTCTATAACAGTGATGCCTTTACAGTGGTCTCCTTTAACATCATCTACCCAGACATGCTACACAGAAGGCAGGACACACAGTTTTCTCCTCCCTTCTCCTCAATTTCCACAGTTACAAGGTTGGGAGGAATACCTTTAAGGTTGGCAACAGCTAAATCCAAACAATCCCTGCAGCCACTACTATACACACCGTGCTGCAAGCTAGCTCCCCAGAAGCTGAGTACCAGCTTGGAGGACAGGTTTGGACAAGATGATCTACAGAAGGTTCTCCCAACCTCAAGCCCTTTCTGACCTCCACTGGGTCAGCAAATGCCACACTTCTGTGACAAGGACAGCAACCATGGTTCAGTGCAACATCCTGTAAGTACTGGTCCAAGTGACTGCCGTGGGAGAAGAAGATAAACCTGACTTCTGCATCCTCTTCCCCTGCTGCCCTGATAAGCCCTGCTTGGGAACTTGAGATGCTGAAGGGGCAGTTTGAGCTCCCCTCTCCTTGTCTGCCTCATATGGAAAGTACTTTCTTCCTTCCCTCATGGCATACATACCCTCTTAGCAGGAATACATTCTCACTGGAAAAAAGCGTGACCTCAGCTACCACAGGAGCCTGTTCCCTTGAGAGCATGCTGGCTGTTGGTAAAACATATGGGAACAATTTTTAGGCTGTTTCAAGCAATGCAGCCAAATGGCTCTACTGCACATACTCATACCGGATTTCTACAGGTTTTAATACTTTAGATAAGAAAATATGACTACAAAAACAAAAAAAAAATTCTACCTCCAACCTTCCTTTAAAGACTGTAAGGTAGCATAGACCAATCAACAGCCTTTAAAAAGCATCAGAAAATACTTTTCCTGTGTACTTAGAATGCAACTTTGTTATTATGTTTATACCTTGCAGCAATTAAGAGCATGTTGGGGAGTAAGTTACAGGACAAACTTTTCCAGCCTAATTCTTTACTTAGAGCCATGGGTTGCTTTTAAATTGGTTGAGCTAGAAAATTGGGACAGGGATGGAAATCAAGGCTTCCCAGGAGACAAGTGCGACCAGTTGTTGTCCTTTAACAATAAAAGCTAAGAATACTAAGAAAGAGTAAAGAAAGGAAACTGGGCAGCAAGAGGGAGAAGTCAAAGAGCTGCTAAGTCACACATGATGGCAGTGTCAGATGATTGGCACGAGCCTGGCATTATCCCACACCTCACTTAAGGCAGCAAGTCCCAACAAGACCACATCCCTTGTGAAGCACCTCCCGCTCTCCAGAGGTGTCTCACTCAGTTGCCTCATTTTGTTCCAGTAAGCATCACCCTCTACTGAGGCATGTTATATTTAGCATCTAGCTATGGAAAAATATGGAAGAAATAATAATGCAGGGTTTTTGGTTTTTTTCCTATTAACACCTTTAAGGTGTACAATATTTTCTGCAACACCCAGGCTGAAGACACTTCTGCCTCCAGTGTAGTGAACAGGAGCCTCTTGGTAATGCTGAGGAATGACCCCTCTGAAGTGCCAGTGTTTATCCTTCCCACTATCAGCTTTTCTCCCAAAATATAATCATATCAGCAGGCTTATATCACTGACAAAGAAGAGCAGAGCAAGTTGAGCTTTTCACCTGTGCCTTTCATCCAGCTTCCTCCTTCTTCCTCACACTATAACTTATTTTAACGAGAACAGTAATTCCCTTAGATAAGTCAGCAAATATTTTTGTAAAGAGCAGCTGCAGGATGTCTGCCTCGCACAAATTAAATTACCTAGTGGCTCAATCCAGTGCCTTCAACAGACATTCTTCTGTGGTAGCTGGGTCAGACTCAGTGCTTTTGTGCCTCATGCTCTCTATTTTCCATTTACATATGCTCCGCTCCAGAGCAAGGGAAGGAAAATGTTTATACTTGTGGGTGGGACTTTGGATGCAGTTTAAAGTCAAGGTGCTATATTTACTGATCTTTTAAAGTAATATCTGCATGTTGAAAGGGAGTCAAAGTTCTTAAGAAAGATCAAAGTCCACATGAAGCAACCACAGATTAACATAAATATATGCTGAAATGCTAACACAGACTGGCAAAATTTACTTGTGTTTTCCCTGCAGCAAGTAATTTTGCCTAATAGGGGAGTCAAAACCATAAAAACTCTTCTTCACCTTTATGTAGGGCACACTGCAGCACTTTTGTGTTGGGGCAAATGACTCTTCAGACTAATTTTGCAAGGCTAAGTTAATACTACCATATTGCTCATGGCTTACAAGCTTTTGAAAGGTGAGGGCTACATCCTCTAAAGAAAAAAAAAATAAGGCAGTACTACTACTTAACTCAGACTTCATCAAAGCTAATCCTGCATTTCTTCCTTCTTATTGCAGTTGACAGAACTTTTGTTGTCTGACAAATGAAAAGCCAACAAGCAATAAAGTGTATGACCTTCTTTTATTTGACTAATTACTATTTCAGTAAACAGATCACCTATTTTTCTTGTGGAAGCATCAACGGCAGCACCAAGAACACGAGGGATGTTGTTTCATGAGGGCAAAGGACAGTTTTGCAGATTAATCACAACCCTGTAAAACAGATGCCTGGCTGTATTTATAACCCCGACAGTGCAACTGCTTTGGCAAGAGGTGCAATTAAAGCAAGTGTGCAGGCAGTCACCAGGAGTCACAACCCAGTCACGGGCTTTGCCAGCAAAATACAGGCACAACAGAGAAGACATTGATCCTGCACACTTTCCGTTCATAAGGCGGGATAAACTGATCCAGTAGAATACTGTTGTACAAAATTCAGCTAGCTTGGAGCAGAAGAGGACCCAGGTTCTGAGTTTTATCAAATATCACAAGTCAGTAGCAAAGCACCTTTGATTTGGTTTCCTCACCCGACATACTGAAGTTGTCAAGGTCCCCAAGACTACGGTAAAGCTCAAACGACTTTCAGGAATGCAGCCTCCCTCCTTTTCATTTTGCATAAAAGATTTCTTCTGTACTTAATAATACACACTCAATGAACAAACCTTTGAAAAAGGGTGCCCAGCGGCAGCCCTGCCTCTGAAACCTTCAGCGTTTGAAGCCTCTGGTGCCCGTGCAGGGCGGACAAAGCGCGCTCCCCGGCTTGCACACAGGGAACCCCCGAGGAGGGACTCCCGCTCCCACCCAGGCACGGCTTCAGAGGCTGCCCCGCCGCAGGCAGCAGGAAGCGGGGCAGGCTCCGCACCGGCGCCCCCGCGGCCCGCGGAGGAGGTGCCGCCGGTGGGCGCGGGGCTGGGGGCAGCGCGGCGGCACCGGAGCCTCCCTGCATCCCCGCCGCTCTAATGAGCCCCAGTGAGCGCCCAGAGCCCGCCCGGCTGCGGACAGCCCGAGCAGCACCGCAGCAGCTCGGCGGCTCCGAGTTCCGCCCCGGCCACAGCCACAGAGGCCGAGAATTTGGGGGAATTTGGGGGGCGCAGCTCCCTCCCTCCTTCCCTCTCCGCCAGCCTCCCGCTCCCTGGGCTCTGCTCCTGTGAGCACCCTGCAAACCGAACTACTCGAGGAAACGAACACTTTCCATGAGCCTCCCGCCGCTCTGCTGCCGGTATCCTGCCCGACAAAAGCGACCCCACGCTGCAGAAGGAGGAGGAGGAGGATCCATCCCACCGGCCCGCGCTCACCTCCGCCAAGAAGTTGTCCATGGTGGCCCCTCGGCCCGCCCGCGGGTGCGCAGCGCCGGGCACCAGCAGCGCACCATGTGCCGCTCTCGTCCGGCCCGGCCCGGCTCGGCTCGGCTCGCCCCACCGAGCCGCCTCAGCCACCGCGCCGCTCCATCGCGCCCCAGCGCCGGCACCAGACCGCAGCCTTTGTCCGCCCGCCCCCTCAGCGCCGCTCGGCCGGGCGGCCCCGGCAGCGCATAGCCGCCGCGGGGAGCCGGCAGCGGGGCTGACGCCGAGCAGGAGGAGGAGGACAAGGACAAGGAAAGCTCCCGCCGCCGCACGCTCCTGTCCGGGGCCGCCCCCGTCCCGTCCAGGCGGGGCAGGAGCAGAGGCGGAGCTGGGGCCGCGCCGCTCCCTGCGCCGCGCTCAGCCGCGCCCCGCCCCGCCCCGGCCCGGCCGGAGTGCGGGCAGCGCCTGTGGGCTCCGCGCTCGGCCCGGCTTGGCCCGGCCCGTCCCGTCCCGCTCCGCTGGTGCCCCAGGTCCGTCGGCCCCGGGGTCCTGGGGACGCGTGCCCGGCTGCTCGGGACGCGGAAACCCGCGTTGGAATGCAGAGTGAAAGGAGCGTGGGGGCTGGAAGGGGAGCGGAGGCTCGCCCCAGTCTGGGGGCGGCTCTGCTCCCGTGCCCGACAGCGCGCGGCAGTGCCAAGCTCCGCCATCCGGAGAGAGGTGCTGCCGGAGGTGGTTAAAGAATACGTACCTGCAGGGTTCTGCTGCGGACGGGCAGCCCTTAGGTAAATGTGTAGCAAACTTGTGTAGGAGCTCTCCTCAGCCTTATCCGTGTTCCTTTGCTAAAACACATCTTGCAGCAGCCACTCACTGAGACATCACTGCAAATGAAAATAGCCCTCCTTTATATAGTTTTCCAGTCCTTTACATTTTTGCAAAGCACATTTAAAGTGCTTAGGTTTTGGAGACACATCTTGTTAATAATTTTGTGCTGACCCTGTAGTCGCTAACAGCCCAAGAAACACGGCAAAGGAGAACCAAATCTTGCGAATACTGGCCTATTTCTTTCACACTGCAGAAAGAAATGTACCAGAAAATAAGTCACAGCCATAAAGAAAAAAGCAAATACAGTATTCTGCTTTTATGTCACAGGCAGAACCCTAATAATGGTTTGGGAGTTTAAGCATGTGAGCAGAGATACGGGACACCAGCCCTTGATAGTAGAAATAATCGTGAATCTGCAACTCTCATTTTTTAAGATGTCATGGCCAACACATAGAGCACAAGCACTATGAAAAAAACAAGTTTAAGATTAGATACACTACACAAGGAAAAACTTTCTAGTTTCACCTTTGTGTCAAAAAACCACTTTTATCTGAATAAGGAGGAGAGCAGGTAAAAGGTGTTTGGCTTTGAGATAGGTCATGTTCAAAATGGGGTTGTGCTGGTCTTGGGGATTCACGCAGTGACATCCATGAAAACTGATGTGCTGTCAAGGTTAGCACTGGGACAAACCAACAGAAGAGGGACTTTCTGCCAAACAAGTACCTGTTAGAGCCTACATGGGGGGCTGTGGCTGCCTGTCCTATCACACAGAAACAAGCTGGGAGGAAGATTTCAGGCAGAGAGCAACTGCCTTGGGCATGGCTAGCTCCTAGAGACCAGCAGCTCTCCCCAGCTCACCTTTCCCATGGCCAGTGACAGTGGCTTGCAGCAGAAAAAGCAGAAACACCTCTCAGCTTGCTTGTAGCACAGCACAGAGTCCCTTGGACAACATCCCTGTTGCAGCTTGGCGAGCCCAGATGGGAGATATCCTGCTGGACACCCTGCAGCACCCTGGGGGCTGCTGGGGGATCACTCCTCTTGTCACCCCCCTAACGTCTACTCCTAGGTAAACAGGCTGTACCTTCCTACAGTTGCTCTGAAACTCAAGATTTGCAAAGGATTTAATCTGAATTCACCTGTGAGCTCACACAAAAGTTAGCCTAAATCATTATTTTGCTGTCGATTCTGAGGTATAAACTCCAGCTCTGTAACTCTATTCCAAACTACTGCACTTCCAAAGTTACTCCAGGGAAGCAGGGTTTTTTTCCACAATCACTGTGCCAGAAAGCTTCCCCTCTCGTACAAGCCCTACTTTGGCAAGGGCTGAGTCAGATTGGAGGCATTTGTTAAATTATTTTGACTTCTGATTGAGCACTTTGTTTGACACCATGTTATCGGAACGTAGCGCGCATGTCTGGCTATTGCCTTGTACTCAGGTCTGTGAAACACAACTGTTGTAAGAATTCATGAAAACCTTGACCCAGTCATCCAATAAAAGCGGCCTGTGTTTTTTTAAATGAGAATTTCAATAAATTACAAGAAAGCATTACAAATAGAATAGTTTTATGCAGCCTAAAAATACATTGCAGAAAGAATGAGTATTCTCTTGTGGTGGGGAGGCATTGCAAAAGAGTTGTTAAACTCCTAAGAATTTGTTAAGATTTAGAATGACTGAAAAGTTGCAGGAAGGATTGCAGAAGTAGAGTGGAACAGGATTGCAGGAGTCACTCCAACAAGCTTCTTCCTTTTGTCCTTCTATGTCTTTTTATGTCAGTTCTGCTCACAGTTTGTAAGCACTAGCATCTGTGTTTCATAGGAAAGGGGGTTTGAAACATGGTGTTTCCTTTTCCCACTCTGAAAATGACCCCAAACTAGTCTCTTACTCATTTTATGCAATTGTTCTGGAATTTGGAAAACCCCACAGACACAGTGTACAAAGCTCCATGAACATCTGGAGACTTGGCCAGTTCTGCACAGCTCCGATTTTCTTTTAATCGGTAGAAATTCCTTCACTGATTGTATGCCTAAGGTAAATTGCTTCCTTTTGAAGCTGCTCACATGCATGCCGGCTCAGCTTTCAGCTCGGGTGAGGACCCGGAATGGACCAAAAAACTTGCTTCCAGCTCCCTGGTGAGACACCTCCCAGACTGTGAAGATCTTATGGGTGGTTGGTGGTGAGGTGTCTGGTCCTTGGGCCCCTTTCCTTGCTCCAGCCTCTCTCTTGCTCCATGCAGCAGAGCTTTGGCATTTGCTGGGTTGATTTCGCTCTCAGCTGGTCTGTTAGGCTGTTTTAGTATCCCTCAGTTAAACTTGCTGCATTACATGGGATTGGACTCATCTTCACCCAGTCTTTCTGATCTTTTTTCCTCTCCCCCAGTAGTTGCTAAAGTCCATATCTGACCAAAGTGTCTGACAAAAACAGACATCTCTTCCTTCCTTAGATCCCAAAGTATTCTTAGCAGCTGGAGCTTTTGTAAGACCCTGGACTTTTAAAACAGATTTAAATTACCCCTGTCTCTATCAACAACTGTATCCTATTGTATGCAGATTTCCATTTCTGCTCCAGAGGTAAAACCAACTTACTGACTAAAACCCAGTTATCTATAAATCATATGTTTCACCTGAACTGTGTTTCTTCACAGGGAATTTCTACACACTAGATTTGTAAGGCCTTTTTTGAAGATTTATTGCATATATTACAAAGTTTGTAGATGTGATTACATCCTGACAAACCATTAACTCATTCAGTACTTTGAGCCCATTTGGTCAAATTCTAGATGCCCCTTTTTAAAAGTAACTTTCCTCCCAATTTTTATCTATGAAAACTGTCAGGGCCATATGAGGTTTGGTGGATCCCGGGGCTGGGAGAGTTGGGGGCACCCTGGGTGGGAGATGGCAGAGCCTGGAATTCAGGGCCCATTCCACCACCCCAGCCAAGGGCGCTGGGCCATGGGGAGGTAGGGGGAGCCCTTGGGAGTGAACAGGGATGGTCAGACTGACAGTGCCCTCAGGGTTGTAAAAGTGAATGTGTTTGAAACCAAAGAGATTGGGCTGTAGCAAGTCCTTGTCTTCACTGCATCTGATTGTCCATGGTGATGGTTTCTATACATTTCACAAATCCTGCTCTCTTTTCAATAAACAAAGACTTGTTCTGTTGCCCAGACCTTAACACAAGATCTGTGGGGGGCATCTTTATGCTAAAAGCTTTATGTTCAATGATTTTTTAGAAAGGCTGATGAATTTTCATTGCATGCATATGATGCTTTGCTCTTTCTTATCTTATTTTTTGTTGCCATTTTTCCCCAGTGGTATCTTTGAACTGAGTGATTTAATCTTTTGCATGCCTGACAGGTTTATTGCGCAAAAGCTTTTTTCACCCTCTGGAGGAGTTTTCTTTTCCCTACTGATGGCACTGAAGTAGGCTGTCTGCCTTAGCCACAGCACTACTGTCCCTTCTGTAAGGCATGTGGATTGATTTCAGTCAAAGAATTAAATGATGTATTCAGTTAATTCAATCTTATTGATTAAAATGAGCCTAAATTAACATTCTCTACTCACCAAAATGAGGCAGTTTGTTTCTTTGTTCACGGCTCAAGGCCTCATTTCATCCAGTATTATCTGTAAAATCTCCTCTCAGTTCCCCTTGGTGTCTTTGTTCATAGCACACATAATTTTTGAGCAGGCTTGCTTATGCTCTGTATTTCTGATGAGAATTTCTGTTTCTTTAAACTTACTCTGAAAGAGGAGTTTTACCCCCACTCTGGGGCTCTATTGCCCTTGTCAGCTCCTGTCAGGGTTTAGCTAACCAACTTTTTGTAGACAAGATGTTGGGCATTGACAAATGTTTCTGCAATGGGTGACAGTGTACAGGCAGACTGCTGGCACAGACCACAATTTTCTACCACACCAGTTTTGAGGAATGCCTATTTCTTATTTGGGATGTACAGATCCAAAACTGTTACCAAGGAGCTGGATTGCCATATGACAGCACATTTAGAACCTACCAGGTTAGGGTCTGGTGAAGGCCATTAAGTATGTGTGGTTATATTCAGTTTCTGAGCAGAACCTCTTCCTGGGAGATTCTAAGTCTTAATTTCCACATAAGAAAGTGTTCTCTATTACAAGATTTCAGAATATGATTTCGCAGATTCCAGACTTTTTCCCAATGTCAGAGACACCTCCTCATTCAACATCTGGCAGCACATATGAAGACAGATAGCTCTCTGACTGTATGATTTTACCCATTTCCTGAATTCTACTCAGCTCCTTTGCAGAGCCTTTCTCTTCAGTGCTTACAACCATTTTTCTGCCTTTTCCCTCCATCCTTTGTATCATGAAGTGACCTGCTTCCTTCTGGGCCCCTCAGGCAGCACCACTGCTTGTGGTGGCAGCCTATTCCCTGTGTGCAGCTTAGTCTTGGTGTTCTGAGCTTCACTGACCCTTCATCTCATTTGAGATTGATGCTGCACTTAGTTGTCACCAGCATCTTTTAATCCAGTTGGTCTTACAATCTTACTTGCAACCTCTTCATTTAAATTCTCTTTATCAGCTTGGATGATGGTTTTTACAGAAGATGCCAACAAAGAGTGAGCTGTATTGTACAAGAGCATTGGTTTTTCACATAAAGATACCCACTCAGAAAAACCAGTGAAGTGACGGACAAAAACTATCAAAAAACTTAGAATCGGTTAGGGGATAAAGACAGTAGTAAATCATAAGAAAAACATTAGAAGGAATAAAAGCTTTTCTCATCTTCTGAATCAGACTGTGAACACATTTTCCTTGCCTTCACCCAGGAAGCCCATATGAAGACAAGTGTGTGAAGGCAACTTGTAGTTGCAAACCCTGAAGTCACACTTTATGACATGTTCTTTAATCAGGTAGTCAGACATGTGCAAAACATCTCAGCACCTCTCTGAAGGTCACCACCCACAGAGCAGGGCCCAGAGGGGAGCCCACGAGGGCACCTTTTGCTGCCTCAGTGCCATGTAAGTCAGGTTAGTTCAAAACACTTCCCCTAGCAGTTTAAACTAGGTCACCCTTGTTCTGCTGAGGCAAACAAGCAACACCCACACTTTTCTTGCCATTGGCAGTGCTATGGAAGGAAAAATCTTCAGTAAAAGGGCATCAAAGCCCAGCAAGGGCCAGTCATACCTTCAGCAATTGGCGCTGTTCAGCCAGCAAATATAAATCAAAGGCTGCCTTCTCCCTTGTGGTGTCAGGCCAGTTTAAACCATACCCATGCTCTCTCTCCACCATTTATTACTTCCTCAGCTGTGACGTGTGAAGGGTAAGCCTACCTGAATCCTGTGGCTTGGCACCTTAGGAATTATTTTCCAGATATCTCCCACTTCTTGTGCTTGGATTCCTGCTGGGGAACAGTTCCAGAGTATGCAAACTCTGTGCCCTCTGTGGAAAATTAAGCTAAAATATATGCTCCAGTAACAGTCTTGGTAAATAAGGATCAGGATATAGGACCAAATTAGTGCTTGTCTGCAATGCAGCCTCTGAAGAGCACCTAGGATGGGCACTGGGCCTCCAGCGTGATATTTCACTCCACAGATGTGCTCTTATTTTCCTGCACTCTTTACTTGTTTAGCATACCTGTTTTATCTCTGTGGATTGATGCAGCAAATGGGGGGTGGAACAACTGATCCAAACTTTTCTTTTGGTTTGGGTTCTGGTTTTGTGTTTGTTTTCTTGAAACAAAAACTTGTAAGAAAAAGTTTTGATTCTGATCAATTACCTGAACAGGTTCATATAAATATCTCACAAACAAATGTTGCAGCATGGGAAAATACAGGAACAAGAACACCCTGCATTGCTGCTAGCATTTATTCCTTGGACCAGGTCACAGCTTTAAAGAGCCAGGAGGAACAACCTTCACACTCTCTCGTGCTCTGGAGAAAGTTTATCTGTTTCACACATTTAAGGCTTTATCAGCCTGAGGGATAATTGATACTTTCCACCAGTGCTTTTCTGTTAAAAGGCTCTTTCCATGCATCTGCTATGGTAAGAAATATTCTTCCCCTTTGCCCCTAGATTCCTTCCTGTGTTTGAAATCAAGAAATCCCATCATAGTACAGGAGAGCTAAATATTCATTTCAAAGGAGACAGAGTTTCCCACAAAGTCTGTGAGGGCTTAAATGACAACCACACAGTCTTAGTGAGACACTCAGAATACTGAGAACCTACACATTTTAGAGGAGAATGTTATTCAGAAGTTTTTGAAAACAGTATTTAGTAATTTGAAAATGAAATGGAATGATTGTATCTTTCATAATCACATTTACAACTTAGTGAATCTTGTCTGAAATTATCTCAAAACCTTCTCTGGTCTTGCACTAATGTGGTAGGTTCAATTTTGGTAGCTAAATTGTTGCCAAAATACACTTGCTTTGCTTTAGTATATTATTGTGCATAATTTTAGGATTTCTTTAGGTCTCAGTCAAACTATAACTATGCAAGTTTGCCTATTTACTGAATGCATTCAAGTGAATAAACATGCCATTTCTTTGTTATAAACAAAAGCAAAGTTCCTGGCTTACATCAGTCTGTTGTCTCAGAATAGAATCAAAGGCTGCTGAGGTAGCTGAGGTCCCTATTTAGAAATAGGAAAACCTTTGTTTTGTGTACACAGACACTGAGCACTCCAGTGTGAGATGTTAGAGGAAGCTGGGGGTTAGCAAGCCCAGTGCTAGCTACATTCTTGGCATGCAGTCTGCCTGTAGCAGTATTTGGTGTTTCTGTTTACTTGCCACATATGAGAATTAGTAGACTGGAAAGACATGGTAGTCATGTTTAGTACAAGGCTGGTTAAAGGATATGTGAGACTTCATCTTCTGTTTCCCTTGATTCTTACCCCAACTGTTTTACCATTTACCAGTCCCCTAACACCCATAAAACTGTAGCAATGCAATTCTTTTCTTAGTCAATGAATTACAGGATTTGCACAGGATGCAGCAGCAAGCTGTAAACAAAAAATGAAGTAGAAAACAATTCCATAAAAACAGTTGTTAACATTTGACTAACAAACACGGTAGCAAACATGGTGTTTTTCAACTACCTGACAGTATCAAGCCTTCTGATTCCAATGGGCTTTCAACCGGAAACTGGGAAATAACTTCCCTTTGCATCTTTGTAGTTTCTTTCTTGAAGCAGCAAACACCTGTGTGTTTGCACTACCAGAACTTTGTTCCTTTTTGTGGGCAGAAGTTTGAGTACAACAGTGTGGTGTATGTGGGATCTGCCCTTCTGTTATGTTGGTAATTTTTTCCGTTGGAAAGCTACTAAATATTTGCTAGAGTTTGTTTTTKTTTTTTTTTTTTTTTTTTTTTTTTTTGTTCAAAAGCATTTTAAACCCTTTAGAAGCCCTGCAACACAGCTAACCCCTTCTGCATCTAGCACAAATTCTCCTTCAAGTGTGACGACTTCAAAAGCAAGTGTAAATCTCTTCAGAGAGGAAGCCAAGAGCGGTGTATTTGTGAGGCAGTCCAAGCAGAATCAACTCAGACGGAGGCAAGTCACCTGGAGGATGAGCAGAATTGTGCCATTCCTCCCAGTCACAGTTATCAGTGTAAAAACTGCACAAGATCAAGCCCCTGCTCTGTGCACAGGTAAAACTCTGCAGCCAATGTTCATCTACTGAAGACTAATCTGGCAGAGGGACTCTGCCTAGGCTGGAGAGAGAATCTTTCAGTTCCAATCTAGAATAAATTTCTTGGTGGCAACAAATCTGAAGGGCATTTTCTCCTGACTAAAAATAAGAATGCCTGGCTGAATTCAGGGCAGCCTTTGCTACTGACTGACCTGAATAAGCTTTACTAGTTGAAAGGGACAAGTAGATCAACTTTGTAGGTACATTTAGTGAATCAACTTTTGCGTAGAAGCAATGGGAGAAGGTTTCCTCTTATCCTCAGAAAAATAGGTGAATCCCTTCTCAGGGAAAAAGTCAACATTAAAAACAAACATCAGAAGATTGAGCTGAGTTTTGTTAAGAACCAAATGTGTGCTAGATTAGAGTTGTATGTTTTGCTTTTTATTAATGGCATCCTCAGAGGATACTGACTCACTGGATGACGGAAGTGTTTGTGGCTTGGGACCCATTCTGAGTCACTCATACTAGAACTAGGGAAGCTCTTCTCTTAATATAAGGAAGCTTCCAGATTCATTTGTCATGTGCTTCAATACTAAGAAATAGTGGCAGCAAAGCACTCAAGTAGGGCTCTCTTAAATGGAACAAGTTATCTTGTGAGATTATTCAGCTACTGGTGAGGTTTTCTAACAGGGAACAATCAGGATTTCATCAGCCTTTGAGCACTGTTCTTTTTCCACTCAGTCAGACCAGTGATTGGTTTTCCAAGTCACCCATACCCCTGTCCCAGCAAGGAGGGCTTTGCCAGCTATGGACACAGACAAACCACAACTGTGGTCTGAATAGGAGAGTTAAAGGAGCCAGCCAGATTGATTTGTTCTCATCCATTTTGGCTGCCTTCAGAGCCTCTCTCTGATGAAAATTCCTATGTCTTCTCTTTGCACAACTCTAACACACTTTCAGTTGTTTTTCTGCTGTTCTTAGGAAGTGATAGATTCAAGGGCTGCACATGTCTGACTCAGCACTGTGTTTATACTTGGGTGTTTTAGCCTGATTAGAAATTCAATTCTTCCTGTTACTCAGGTGTCAGGATTAGTGCTGTGGAAAACATCTGCTTTTAGGGAAAAGAGATAAATAATTCAAACATCATGCTGGAAGTCACCTTCTTTTACCACTGTACTAGATGTTTACCAGGACCTTCTAGCAGACATAATCATTGTGATGTCTCTACTCTGTGAATCTGGCACTGTTGAAGGGAGTAGCAATTGTAAGACCTGTTTTGCCTTCATGCTACGCTAAACACATGGCACGTAAGAAATGGACCTTCCCAGTGGTAAAATGATAAAGGACTGTCATTTTCAGTTTATTTCAGTCAGAATTGCAGAGTTTTCATTGTATGTTTTCCTGACACTTGGCCTGACTGCAGCAAGGTAGCAATCCATAACTCTTCCTACAAAAAAAGTATTTCTTTTTAATTTTACAGTTAATTATTTTTAGTAGTCTCTGTGTTTTATAGAAGCTCCCAAGCTGAGGAAATTTTAAAACCAGCAAGGTTCCATACTTAGATGTAAAGAGTTAATGCAGTTTGAAAAGTCTGGGCAGGGTTCTGTTGAGCAAGTTAGTTATGCATGCACTGAAAAGATGCCCTCAGGATGCTCACAAAGCTAGGAACCTGCTGAAGTGCTCCTAGAGTTTTCTTCTCATTCCTCTCTTGTTCATCTCTGCTTGTTTGTTTCTGTTGCTACCAGGTACCTTTTGTTTCCAAATTATTGCCACATGAGTGGGCTTTTGGCACTGCCTGGAGCTCTGGCTAAGGCTGGACGGAGTCCTGTGCATGAGTGGCAGCTGTCAGTGGCTCAGACTTCCTTCACACTACATGTCAGGGTTGCTGTGATGGCTCAGCTGCCTGAAGATGAGCTTGTGCTTCAGCTGTCACTGAACTGCACTGAGGGACAGGACTCTTTGTAAAGCAGTCCTTAAAACATGCAGCTACTGCTCAGCAATAAAACCGGAAAATATTAGGTGATGTGTGAGCTATTTTAAATGTTAATTTTCAAATCCTTCCTGTTTTAAACATTTAAACTTGATAACAATGTTTATGAAATACGCCCAACATTATTTTTATCTAATTGCAACTTACTCCCATGGTCTATTGGAAATGTGCTGGGATTTACTGGCAAATAACATTTGAGTAGTTGGACTGCACTCTGAACAGTGATGCAGAGGGAAAGCAGCTCCAGTTTCAGTGCAGTAAATGCTGCTCAGGCCTCAATCTGCAGCTGCCCATTACCACATGCTGCTGCATGAACAGGGCAAATATGTAAGTCTTCTTCCTGTGGCTAAGGATGCCAGAACTCTGTGCTGCAAACTGTAACCCCTGAAGAGGAAGGCTTTGTGCTGCACCCTGGGGTCCTGTGGGTGTTCTGATGTTCTTCTGCACTTGTCTGGGCTCTGAGAGCTTTGCCTCACCTGTGCAATTTGGCAGTGCAGTGCTGCTGCAAAGTGTGATGCAGTGCTGGCACAGCAAGGGATTGGCTCAGTCTGTAAGAGCACAAACTGGATGTGAGACTTCCCAGTTCATACACATCAAGATGGTTTCTAATTAAAATGTCTCTACTGCTTTAAAACTGTCAGTCAAAATGGGTTTCTTTTTGGCTTTGGGGGAGTGGGAGATTTTTTTTTCTGTGTGACCTTAACTTACCCAGACTATACAATGGGTGGCATGATCAGGACAGTCACAGTGACCATTTCTTGCTCTGTAGTCCTCCCCCAACATCTTTTGTCCAAAATACATCAGATCCATTCATGAGGTTTTCTTCTTCCAGTCTTACACTATTCCTAAAAAATTCACAAAGACAGAATTGAGATTCCAAAAAATAATGCCAGCAGGAAACAGAATGGAGACTGAAGCATTCCCATCTAGAGAAACAGGCCAACAAAGAGAATATTGTCTTCATTTTGTAGAAGTTTATTGTCAAATTGCTTTGACCTCAGCTTTAGACTTATCTATATGTTTCTCAGTAGCAAAATTTGAAATGCTGACAGAACAGCGTCAGTGCTCCTGGTACAGTAATCTCATGACATCTTTTGTGGTCAGTCTTTATGCTCACCATCATAAAACAGCAGCCAAAAAGGGCACATTATGTCTAATTACCCTCACTCAAACTTGGATGCTATGCAATGGACAAATAAAAATCAGCAAACATTTCCCTGACTCAATTGCTGGCAATTTCCAGCTTTTGAAATATTTCGAAATAAAAGTATTTTTGAGGCTTTTTCAGTTAACCAGGTGCAATCCAGCTTCTAAATATAATCTTGTTTCTGCCTGGAAGCCTGCCACGAAGGGTAAGCACCAGTACTGAATATTCCTGATAGCAGCACATAAGCACATAGGTAGCTTGTGAAACAGCTGGTGTCTCTTTAGCTGTGTAAAGCTGTGCTTGGTCAGGAACATCACAGTCCACAGGGATGGCAATGAGAGTCAGGTCTGCAGGCATGAGTAGGTCATCCAATTAGTGACAGTCAAATCACATCAGATCTTTAAAGTCTGCAAGTAAAGACTTTATATAAAACCAGAAAACAGTCTTTGTTTCTGCAGAAGTAGAACGAAATGAAGAAAATACTGCCAGTATGGAAATTCTGAAACAGCCCTTAAACATTCACATCTCTAAGTTGGTACCACCATACTCTTACCTAATGATTTGGAGTCCCAATAATTCTGAAGGTAAACTATGTTTTGAAAGATCTTTGAAAATCGCTAGTTTTAGTAACTTTGGTTCTACAGTGGTGGAAAATCTTCATTTCAGAGCTGCTTCCTGGGCTGAAAGTTATGCAATGAGAATGGGGAATTCCATCTCTGAATACATATAATAATCTATTTTTTTTAAACATAATGATGATGAGGTACATTATGGGCCTAGTTTTCTTTCACTTACTCTCCTTCTCCCTGATGAAAAATCCCTTCAGTTAAAAGTCTTAAAAATAAAAGATCAAAAGAAACAGGATTCAATTTATTGAAGACATTTAATTTATTGAGATTGGGAGAAATACTCCTGTATAGAGAAGTTGCAAAATGAACCTTATATAAAATTCCATGGTAGTTTATAATCTTGTGACATATCTAATGGCAATTTCCTGGGGGATGGGACAGAATGGTCGTAGCTCTTTGCATGGGACAGCTTGACAGATAAGCTACCAGATTTTCATTACAGAGAAGAATTTTTTTTCATTTCTTCTGGATGTATTATAGTAGTTATTAAGGCCAATAAAGCACACCATCGAGTCCAGGGAAGATGACAAGAGATACAGCAAACAAGCTATTATTGATCTGTCTCAAGGACAATGAAATACCCACTGACCCATTCCCAGATCAGATATTTTCTGTTTTTCCTTATTGCTAGATGACAGCTAGCTTTATGTTTGTTGAATACAAATATTCTAGTTTGCTGGAATACATATGTTATGGTTTAGAATTTTATGGGGCACAGATGAAGTGCAACAATATATGCAATGGGATGAACAGGCACAGATCTGAAAAACAAGTTGAAGATTGTCTTTTATAGCACAAGTGGTCTTTGTAAAAGATACTCACTGTCAAAAGAATACACTGGGCATTGATTTTTACATGTGCATCTAACATCTAAATACAAGTTTCCATCTTCCTCATACATTATTAAAATTAATGGGTGCTGGTACCTTGTCCAATTATAAGCAGTATAAAGATTTTTACTTTAAATTTTAAATTTATGCTATCATTGTTTATGGGATCATTGAAAGCCCTTGACAGATTTATATAATGCATGAATTACAACCAGTTGTAAATTACCAGATTGCAGTTCTATGAAAAGTTCCAGGTAATGTCATAAACCACAGGAGAGGAGCCTGATTCACTAAAATCCCAGTGGAAATACAGATACGTAAATTCATCTTATTTGTAATTTTACATACAAACTCTGTGTGAGGAAATACTGATGCATATAGATCTTCTCACTTAGAATCACTTTCCTCAACTCCTCCTGCTTCATAATTCCCTCATTTTTGTGACTCCTCACATCCATGGGCATGTTGCTTTGGGTGGCAGATACAGTCACTGTCTCAGCTGCAATTTTAAGGCACATGAGTCTGTGACACTGGTCACAGGGGTTTTCAGGTGAAGGGAGAGATGAAAATGTTGACTCCATGATCAGAAGGCTTGATTTATTATTTTATGATATATATATATATATTACATTAAAACTATACTAAAAAGAAATAGAAGAAAAGGTTTCCTCAGAAGCTAGCTAAGCTAAGAATAGAATAGAAAAGAATGATAACAAAAGGCGGCTCTCTCGGACTCTGTCCGAGATAGCTCTGTCTTGATTGGCCATTAATTATAAACATTCAAGATGGCCCAGTCAAAAATCCACCTGTTGCATTCCACAGCAGCAGATAACCATTGTTTACATCTTGTTGCTGAAACTTCTCAGCTTCAGCAGGAAAAATCCTAAAAAAAAGGATTTCCACAAAAATATGTCTGTGACATGAGTCCTAATGTTTGTCTGTTCTACTGTGCATTAACACTGGATTGCCCTCTGCAGAAAAGTCAGCAAAAGCCAATATGGGACAATTCATGATGCACACAAGTCTACAGGCCAGTGAATGGGCTTAATCTACCAGTTAAAGTGTCTGTGCTAATCTCCTGGTGGAAGAATGGTGTATCTAGGGTGTGGTATATCCCCTATCCTGATGCAGATTCTTGGAATGCACTGTCAGTCTGTGCCACCTCGGTCACCACAACCCAGGGTGAAAGAATTTCCACCTTCTTTAAAGGAGCAGGCAAACCAAGGCATTCATAATTGTAGCTTTTTTGATGATCCACTGTGCATTTTCCTACCCTGTTTGTACTGCCTGGCACAGTACAGAAGGGAATTTTACCTCTCCTGTGAGGATATATCAGTCTATATGTGGCTGTGACATTCACATCCAGTCTGTTCAGGACTCAATTGCTTATGTTTGACAAATTCAGACCTGTGGTTCATTCCAGTTCTAACACTGAATGAAAAGATATTTAATAGTAAAGTCAGGGGACCTGGAAACCAGCGGAAGACCCTCTTCCATGTCCCCAGACAGTGCACTGGTAGGTGCAGCCAAGTGCCAGTGAGTCACCAGGGCTCCAGGACCTACACTGCCAGCCACCCAAGTGGTTTCAAAGTGCAATGCAGCAAACCCTTGTCACTGGGACTCAGTCATGTCACCTAATGCCTGCCCACACTTTATTGAAATGTTAAAAAATAAAAATATATGGTTTACAGAATTTACACCTCACCCTATATTCCCCAGTGCTCACAGTTTAAGGTATTGTAGCTTTCTGAAGACTTTGTAGATCAGGTGATATTGGAAAGGTAAAGTAAATCTAATAGCGAGCAAGAGTTAAATAAAGCTAGTAGCTAGCAAATAAAACCCAGAATTCAGAGCTGCAAAAAGCCAGGACTTGCAGAATTTGGCACTAGAAAGCAGATTGTACAGGTGCAGAAATATGACAGCTGTGTGTGATCGTAGCCAAGGACCGAATTAAATTTGTTCTTGAAATTCCCTTGTAATTAGTGCATGGACACTGCACATCATCAAAGTCTGTGCTTGTGAGTCCAGGATTTCACTGAGTGAAATAATGCTCATGACACTGGCTATGATTTGGTGTCATTAGCAGTAATTAGGCAGTGGGGAAAGTCCCTGCAGACCAGAAGGACCCCATTTTGAAGTCTGATGGGGAAAAATATTTTAAAAAACTTGCAGACTTCCATTTTAAAATGGAAGCTATATCTACCTGATTTTCACTTTTCGTAGTAAGCACTTATGGAGACTATAAATATCCATAAAACAAATGGCTTGTTGGATGTATCACCTTGGTCAAAGTGGATTAACAAAGCCTAAATCATTTCCCCATACTGATAGTTCACCTTCTTCACCACCAGCTTATCTGCAGATGATTTTTTAGAAGAAAGAACATGAATTGGCAGGAGGGTACAGCCTAATTTCAGTCTGTTAGTTCCTTTGAAGTGTAATTGGTCAGGGCAAAATAAATCAATACAAAAAAGCCATATTAATTTTTAATCTTTGATTTTTCAGAGTAAACATAGATTCGGCATTGAACACATGAACAATCCCATTTATGTCAATAGAAAATTTAAAAAATTAATCATGGTCCAATTTTTGTTGAGCATTTGCAACAATGAAGAAATTTATTTATTTATTTATTTGTTTGTTTATTTGTTTATTTAAGATTCAAGGGTTTTGAAGATTCAAATTTTTTGAGAGGATGTTGTTGGTGTCTGATATACAAAACCAAGACTTATTATTAAAGTAACCACCTAAAATCAAATCAGAAAATGCAATAAAAAAGCTCCCAGTGAAATGGTTGTTACAGGTACATTATTTTTTCTTTAATACAATGCTAATACTATTACTTCAAGAGAAAAATATTGGGGAAAAGATGTGGAAACTGCATCTGTCAGAAAGGATCATGCACAGGCACAGACAAGGCAAATCCCCTTGAGAGTGACCAGTGTGTCAGGACACTGTGCTAAATGCAAATTACAGTAACTTTTTAAAATGTGCGTGTTGGGAAAATAATCTGTAAGCCTTCCTCTAGCTTACTGACTTCAGGAACTGCAAAGATGTCTAAAATAAGCATGAATAGCAAAAATTATCTTCAGGTCATTACAAAAATCTGTATTGAAAGCAATTTAAGTTGTTCATTGTGTGCAGCTATAATCTTCAATTTGCTATGACACTGCAGGGATTTATGCCCATGTTGAATGTTATACGTTGTTCTAATAGAATTTAGATAATGTCTAATTGAGTATAATGCATGCATTTTTATCAAGATTGGAGACCTACTGTGCTGTTTGAACTGCCTAACCCTAACAGTGTATCCACATCACTAAAATGAAACATGCCTGTGTGATATGGGATAGGTACACCTGAATTCTGCATGTGAGTTTGTCAGTGATTTTCCTCTTGACCTTGGGCAACTCACTAAAAAGGTCTCCTGGCCCCCTGCCAAGCAAACTACACTCCTGTGGGGCTCAGTAAACTTGTGAAAGGATTAGGTCTTCAATGCTGTGTCCCTGCATTCATTTCCATGTTCGGGTCCTCGAAGAAAGATTACCTTGTATGCAAAGGTGTCTTTGACAAGCCTGTAAGACTTAAAATTTTAGCAGATAGTCTTTTCCTTCAACTCATCTAAGCAACGAAAGGTGGAGAAAAACTACTTCCTCCACCAACAGGCTCTAATCATTTATTGAATCATCTTGACAGACCAAGTTTCCCCAGGCAGCTGTTTTCTGCAGCACTGCCCCCTCATCCGTGCTGAGAACAGCTGTGGAACTGTTGCATGGAAAAAGAGCAGGAGAATTATCTTTGGGACCTTTCACTTTAGGACATAGTTCTGTTTGCAATTTTCAAGTCCTGAAGCTTACGTACATACAGAATGAACAAGCCATGTCAGAATGAACAAACCACCATCCTGCAGGGCAAAGCACAGAGCAGACAGGAAATGCCTTAAGGTAACCTCGGCAACCTTAATTTTCTCCATTTGTGCAGGCTTTAATTTTTGTCATCACTCATTAATGATTCTCCTTCGTCAGACTTCTCTGCCAGATGTTTAGAGCAGCACCAGCGCCACCAAGTTTATGGTATCTAGGTGGTCTGTGCCAGAAAAATAACAAAAAAAAATTATAAAACCCACGTGGAAATTTGCAAATCTTTCAGCTCAAACAAAAGCCCTGCGATTTCTACATATTCAGTTTTCTCTTGTAGAAAAAGTGAGGAAAACTGAGGGAAAGGAAGCACAAAAAACTGCATGTAAAGTCCATCTTATATAGAAATTATTCTTCAGGGATGCTGAGGAGATTTTATCCTATTCTTTAATATATCTAAAAATGGATATGTTGCTAGAAGTTCCATTCTGATCACTACCAAGCTCTGTTTCTCAAGTTTTCCTAGCCATCAAATTTATTTTTCAAACAAACTTTTGTTTACATAAATGGGAAAAAATCATTGAATTAAAAAATTATTTTCAATACACCATAAAATATTTTTGAATACAAAACATTTTCAAAGATCAAATTTCTTACAAAGTCTCCTTTGAGAGAAGCTTTCCCTGGAACTCTCACAAATGCAAAGGCAAAAGAGGAACAGTAAATGTTACGCTGCTTATATATATAGTGGCTGTTTATAGCAAACACAGTTGCTGATTTTGTAATTTTATAGAGAGACCCCAGCTGGAAATGCAGTGAGATTGTTATTTCCACCCCCACTGGATTGGCTATGCTAGGATTTTGTGTTGAGGAGACTGGCAACTGGGGTTTCCCCCTGTAGTAAAACCATAAATAATAATCGTCTGCTCTCTAGCTAGTAATCAGACTAAGAAGAGTTTCTAGGAATATCTGCATTAACATTTATGAAATATTAGATAGGAAAGATACAGTTGGCTATTAATTTATCCACTATAAGTACTTCCCCATTATATTACAACAGTGAAGATGGCACAGAGTTAAAAAACAGATTACCCATACTGCTTAAATTGCAGCATTTATTGCATGCTGAGTGAGTAGTCAAATGTCCTATTATTTATTTGTGGATACAAGGGCTCTACATGTGTCAGGTTCACTATTTTTAGGTTATAGGTGGACCAGAGTTCTAAAGCAGAAATCAGTGTTTATCTCAAAAGGCAGGTGGAGGCTGTGATCTATTACTGTTAAAGCAAGGAAAAGGATTGCATTTGAAAAATGAGTCTAGGGTATACTCTGTAGAAAGAAAGTATAAAAGTACACAAGTAACAATAATAAGCAAAAATGAAAAGATGAAGTAATAATAAATCTGCAGGAAATTAATTTAAGGACCTTGCAAGCTGATGTGCAGCTACTGCAACATCTGGAAAATTCCTCTGAAAAACGAGGCAGGCAGATCATGGGCATCCATTGATAATCTCTCTTTTTTCTTCTGATGTCACTTATCTCCTACAACAGATCTCCTTAAAATTTAGCATGTTAGCCTCAAAACAAAAATCAGGTTATTAATCAGAGTTTGAAAAGTATTAATGACAATCCCTTTTTCTTATTTTTTCTTCCATTTCAACAGGATTCAAAGGCTTTTGTACTCAAGGGCACATGTAATCTTGCTGCTTTGAAATAAGAATTTTAGTGTGAAGTTTAAAGTCGGCTGAAAACATCAGTCCAGTCCAAAGATATTCCATCTGTGTAATAAAAGCAAYAGAACAGGGACTGCGGGTTTGTGGTATTGGTTTCTAAATTTTCCAGTAACGCAGGGAGGACAAAGGTCTTTCTCAACTCTCTCCTTCTACTTTTTTTCCATTGGTATTATGTTATAGGCTGACAGGAGAGGCTGATATGAGGGGCTCACAGATGGGAAGGGAGTGGAAAAAGCCTCTTTTCTTGTCAAGTTTCCCTAGGATGGGTCTGGCAGTGCTCACAGTGTTTCCCCTGCCCTATCTCAGGAGTGGGGCTGTTGCAGGTGCTCACAGACCACCTTTTCTCCTCATGCTTGGCTCTCCTGCCAGTACTTTGGTACTTCTTGTTAAGAGGAAAGATGTCACTATAGAGAGCAACATGGTGCAAGCGTCAAGACTCAGATCAGAAGGCTGTATAGGGCTATTTATTAAAGCAACATGTTGCCTTTATAGTTTTACAGGATATTTACATTTGCTTAACAGACACATACACTGCCCATTGGTCATGAAAAAGAAACAAAACTCTCAGTAGGTGGAAAGGAGCCACGTCACTCTGTGAGCCAACTAAAGTCCATATTTTTTGACTTTCTCTCTTTCTTCACGTTGTCATGGTGATAGCCTTGGTACCTTCCTTGAGAGAGATATGAGGCTTTCCTTATCTTCAGGAGGCCTTCACTGGCTCACAAGAACAGCACAAAAATGTCTTTCCTACAGAAAGTGCTAGAGGAGTGGCATTAAACACAAAAAATCAAGCAGCCATCAGATTGTACCCAGAGTCATCTGAAAGCTCAGCTAACCTATTTCTGAGGTCTACTCAGGAATGTGCAGAGTGTTGGATCCAGCTGTCAATCCATATCTAGGAGCAGGATGAGGCTGGGGGAAGTTGACCATCTTCCAGTCCCCACCACCAGCTCTTCTCCCAAGCACAGGCGAGCAGCAGAGGACATCCTACGGCAGTGTGAAAAACAGCGCGCATTTGGGACAAAGGCACAACCAAGGCATGTTGTAACCAAAAGGTTTAAAACAGAGATTCATTTCAATAGTTGGGTTCAGCAGATTAGAAACTTGGAGGAAGCTTTAAAATTTTTATTTGGACAAATTGTTTTTTCTAAAACATTCACTAAAGAAAAAAGTGTAAGGCATTTAATTCGTTTTCAGTCCAGAATAAAGTATTGTTGGATAGGAAGAAGACATACCAGAAGAATGAACAGTTTGGTGGTTAAGGCAGCTCATCTGCTGTGTGGGATGATAAAGTCCAGATCCCACTTGAAATGAGGGAATGTGATTTTATTGCTATTAATTTAATTGTTTTCTTATTCATGCCAGGAGCAAATTCACTCTTGGGAGGTCACAATTCACTTCATGTTCTTGCAAATGCTCTGAATTATTTATAGTGCATAGTTTTACTGAAAAATACTAGAGAAAAAAGCTGGTTTGGGGGCGATAATCTACATTTATATTAGCAAACCAACTCTGAACTTGACCTGCTTGGAAATAGATCAATTCAAAATCATGAGAGCTGATTTCCTAAAAATTACTAATTCTGCCTACATTTTTCTAGAGCTGTAAGGGTTTGAATAATATTCACCAGGAATCAAATGGCAAAGAACATGGGAAAGTGAGTTATGCTCGCCATCAAATTTACATCCATATGCAAAACCAGCATTTGTGTTTCTGCATTCTTCTCATTTCCCCATGAGAATGCAGTAAATCTACTATTCCCATTCAGGTAAGTACTTTTTTTTCTTTCTTTATTGTAAAAACAGCAACAGGATTTGGCCCATGGGGAAATAAAACTGTAGCAATTACTTAGATATGTTGTGCATTATATCATTCATGTATTTTGATGAATGGTTTTGATAGAGCTTCCATCTCTCCTGCTCTTTCAGCTTCTTGGTCTGAGATTGTACTCTAAGGCAGCAGTTGAAATCATCAACATTTTGCAGTCTCCAGTATCCTTGGTGTTAGAGTTGCTTGCTGTTTTCATACCTCTTACATTTCTTAAAGGCTTGTCCAAATTTAAATTAAAACTTAATGGTAATATAAGGCACTTTTATTGGTTTACAACATACTAGAGTGCTGCTTGTAAAAATAAGGTGATTTGCAGTGGTATGATATAGATATCTCAGCATTTTTCAGAACAGGTTTGCTACAAATCCTCCCTAAAATCAGCTAGGATTTTAACTTAAGTGTAACACAATGGCTTGAAGGCAGGTATTGAAAGAACCAGCACTTACCCCCATTTCCACCAGCCCCACTGGTAACACCAGGAATTAAATGCCAGTCGTGACCTAGCTAGGTCATCTTTGTGAGCAGCTCACTAAATACCTGCCTGTGCACACTTCAAAAACGCACTCTGAGCTGTGGGAAACTCTGTGAGCTCATCCCTGGGGCTCTTTGTCTGGGCTAATTTACATGGGCTTCCTGGTGCCTAACATCAGTTCATTTATCTCACTATCTCTAGCCTTGTATCTGGAATAAAAATCCCTTTAATACAAAAGAATTTTAATTCAAAATACTTTTAATTCTAAACCAAGTTTGGCATAAGTTTGGCTAGAGCTGATGTATTCAAGGATATTTAGAATTTTTATTTTCAGTTTGCAGAACGTACCAAAGCCCATTCATACACACAGTTAGCTTGAACTTTATAGCAATTTTGGAGATAAAATCCTCATGGATAAGAACCTGTGGAGTCTAATGTTTATAATTTTCTATGGTATCTTTTATGCAAGGATCTCAAGGCCTTTTCTAATATTAAATGTGCTTTAACACTCCCCATGCTATTTCCACATGCTAATTCCACTTTAAGGAAACAGTGACAGACAAAGAGGTTTAGTAAGTTGGCAAAAGGGGACATGTAACCCAGACATCCTGGACTCATGCCTTAGTCAGAGAACAATTCTATTGGGATTAGTTATTCAGCCTGCACTGTAAAAAGTATCGAACTAACAGGATTATAAAATGAGGGAGTTAGTATTCCAGTAAGACCTGTAAAATGGCTATAGTTTCTAATACTTGGGAAAGTGTCTGGATTGTAATACCATATGAAAGAGAGTACATTCTTCACCCACCAATTCTTTGCCATTCACAAAAAAAGATTAGTTTTTTGTAAATAGCGAAAAGATGAACAATAACTAAAAAAAAAATCACAAGTGCTAATCAGCAGGGAATCAGAAGAGTTCAGTGAACCCCTTTCCCAAAATTTAAGCTGTCATAATAATGCATTTTTTAAAAGATAAATTGAATTTTCAAATGTGCACATGCCAGATAAGTAAATATTAATACAAAATGATGTATCGTGAGAAATTTATAGTAATAGAGATTTAGAGCAATGATGCCCATATAAGTTTAGTAATTGGGTGAACAGAATGTTCACTCAAAAACTAGAATATTATTTCAGAAAACAACCAGTAGGAAATCCATTCTATACAATAGGAAAGGTTTTCTTATGTAAATTCAGAGTCTGATTTTCAAAGATTTGAAGGCAGCAGCAGGTCAAGATATATGTTTGGAGCTTGTTTCATGAACAGGACAGGACTGCTGGGAGATGTTCCTTGAGCTTTTATTGCAGCATCAGCCTCATTACATGGTTGAAACAATAGAAATATAGCAAAAGCTCATGTACGGCAGCAACAGCCAAAGATTTCTTTCTAAGCATTTAAAAAACTTTCTAGCCAATAGCATCTTGCTGAAGCTTCCAGATAATTGTTCTAGCCAATCACTAAAAGTACATCTACATCTGCTTCACACAATGCTTGCTTGTATGCCTTCTATTAACAATACACAATACACCATTATTAAGCCTAAAATCTTCTACTATCTTGCTAAGCATATTTTTCTGCTGTCTTAAGCCAAGCCTAAAACTCAAGCTATTGTTTCATGTCCTTGCTTGCTGTACAATTGTAACTTTTTCAACTTTCGGACTTTGCAGCTGCAGGTAGTTCTCTTTTTTCTGTTTCTAAGGCCTGCTTTTCCCAACTTTCTAAAAATCTTCTTACCTTTACTATTTCCCACAAAAATATAGCTTAGCAATGTATCGGAAGATCTCTCTTCTTTTACCGTGTTATTAATAATGTAAAACTATCCTGAGCTACACAAAATATTATTATTCTGATGGGGTAATTAAGCATCACTGATAATATTGATTATTCTGTCTTGCGTAAAGTAATTTATGAATAGATTACCAATTAAACTAGCTCTTATCTTCCCCTCTGGAAAACCTCTCTGTTTCTCAGTTTTCTTTGGCAGTGACTTTCTAGACATTTTGTTGTCTTTTGGCATAAGTGATATTATTCTGAACGTAGCCTTCCTACAATTACTTTTCACATATAACAAGTTGTTATCATATTATCATTTCCTGATCTCCATACCATTGAATCCTTCTCTTAAGGTTATATTGTGCTATTTCCTGTATTCCCTTGTGCTGGGTACATCATACAGGAAAGCAATACAGTAAAAGATGAAAAGCTACCAGTGTGATCTTCTGCTAGCTCTCCCTGTCAGCAGGTCTAGGACTAGCACATCTCTTTTTCTTAAACTCTTCTTATTCTCAGCTGGTCCTGTGAGTCTTTGGCTATTTTCATACCACACCATTGTTAACACCCAGTATAGGTAATGGGGAGTTCTCCAACCAAACTGCCAGAAGATACCAATGATTAAGAAAAGGTTGTGGGAATGTGTTAGTATCAATTGAAATTTCATTTGGGGAGACTTTTGATCCAGATTATATACATTGGAATAGCTGATAAGCCAGGCTAAGGTTTAAATTACTCCTTGGTCTGATTGAGCTCCGCAACACAGACACCAGATTAAGGTGACTGCTGAGCAGGTTTTCCAGTCTCTGCTGTTGGAATGGTCCCCTTGTCATGGTTTTTGTCATGTTCTGTGCAGTGAGGACGTGAACCTTAGTTTCCACTGCCCCAAGTTACAGATCTCATGGCTGGGCTTTCCAAAATATTCAATGATTAACACAGAAAAGCTTCAAAGGAGAAATAGAAGTATCCTGCCCAATCCAGTCTTTCCAAGAACAGTCACCCTGCGGGGGTAACATATCCTGGTATAAATGAAGACACTGGAATAAGGAGTTACCCTAAGTGGCATAGAGGATCACCCAGAGGCATTAGCTATTCTGAGACAACTTCCTTCATCATCTTGGTGGATTTCAAACAGTTTTTAACACACAAATTAGTGTGGTATAGGTAAAACGTTCCCACTCAGTTCTAGCCCTGTGGCTATATGGAGTCTCACCAAAGGCTCATCTGGCTCCCAGGCCTCTGAACATGGGCAAACACAAAGTTAGCTTAAAATCCTTTCCTGCAGTGAGATTACTATAAATTGGTTCTCACCCTTTATATGTTCTCTTCTGCATCTGCAGAAGAAATTGTTCAAGTAATATTTAAAGTATACATTTACTTGATACTGTTTATCTTCGCCCACCTCTGCGTTTGTATCGGAGTAATTCTCAGGGGTTCTGATCTCAGGTACAATCCTGCTGTCCTAACCAATGATGCCATGAAAAGAAGGTGCCAGACTGAAGAACTTCCTCCCTCACGTACATCTTCCAATACTTATGATATTATTTAAGTTTTGGGGTTTGGTTTTGGCTTGTTTGTTTGGGGTTGTTTTAAGTGAATAAGCTGGGATACAGCGGAAAATCACTACAGGTCAAAAGCATACCCTCTCTGGAGGTTTGGAAGACTTCTATGTGGAAATCTGGGCAGGAAGTAACTTATTTGTGAACTGTAATAGCTCTGCAGGTTTCCTATTCAGCTGTTGCACAGGTGGGCCTGGAAGGAAATTCCTTTTAGAAATTAAATAAAACCATATGGTAGTATCTACATGCACTAAAGAACTTTAATATAAACACAGCGTCCTGATTTACTTTTTATTTAGAACAGATGGTATTTGTAAAGGGAATGCAAAAGAAACACTTAAGATGGGAGATACACGGTACCAAACAGGTGAGTCAGAAGAAAGGTTCCAGTCTTGTTTTGGAAATTAACTCTCTTACTGGATAAGCAAGGCTACTCTCATTTGCAACAGAACAGTATTAAAAACAATATTAGAGAACTTGTTTCCAGCCCTTTGTACGCGTGTCAAACAATGACTGTTTTTATTCAGGAAACATGAAAGACAAGTCTTGCAGTGATGATGCAAATCATAATTGAAGTGTACTGTCAAAGAGCTGCAGAGGTTGGAGGAAATATGCATCATGTCACTTGAGTCTGGATCTGCTCCATACTGTTAGCCACCCAATTCTGCATGAACTGCTGCTGTAAAACATCAAAGGATGAGGGATGTTAACCTCCTGCAACACTATCTGGGAATGGGAGGATGGCTAAGTCTATCTTTCTCAGTAGCCGACACATTGAAAATTCAATGCTTCACAGAACTGTGGCAATAAAACCCTGATAGCTTTTTTAAGATCATCAACTCTTTTAATATTAACTTTCTAAATGTCAAAGCACTCTCCTATTTTTTTAAAGCAACCCAGAAGGGATTACTGTATTTATGATGTAGAGCTAGGGGTCCAGTGGTCTATCTTCTATTCCCTGTAACACTGTTGAATTAATGTCTGACCTTGCCTTAGGACATAGTGCCATGGAACAGTTATTTTGTATTTAAAAGGAACTAAAGCTTCCATGCATCTCACAATAATTGTCAGTTCTAATAATCTTCATTATGAGGAAAGAAATTATGCTTTTTGTTGCAGTACATGCAGATATTTTATACTTCATTATGTTGAAGTCATAACCACAAACACGATATGTTGCCCAATACCAAAGGGGAATCATAAAACATTTCAACAGAACAGTTCTTAATGGTGCCTCAGCAAAGGTACTTTTACTTCGTAATTTTCATTTTGTAGCAGATGTTGCAACAACTAATGAGAGCTTGTCCATTGATATAATCCAGCTTTGTATCAGGCAGCTCAAACGATTAATCAAAAATATTCATTTGATCCTCAAAATCCAGGTGATGAGCTTATCTTTCAAGAACTGAGTAATAATTTGGACTCTTTTTTCTTTTAGCCTCTACTTGTCATATTTTTTTTTAAGTTTCAAGCTTTTTTTCTGTAGCAACAAAGACATGCAATACTTAATTTGAAAATATTTTATATTCTTTCATTTCTAGTGTTATCTTTAAAAAACACCTATTACTTTGCCTATCTTTGATAATAATATAACATTAACCAAATATTAGTACTATAAGTTATGTGACTTTAAGAACTTAAGTTTCAGTCAGGAAAGAGTCATGTGCTAAAAGCATGTGTGCCATATGCCAGCAAGTGAACATAGAGTTATCCAGTCCTAAAGGTCTTCTTAATCTATATATATTTTTGAGATTTAATGGGTTAAGATTTGTTTTTATGATTCAGAATGTAGCGGCAATTTGTTAATTTTCCCTCTTTTCAGCCATGAAATCAAGAACCCAGCTTAGTAGTGAGCCCACATCTTCTTTGGCTTTTTTTTTTGCTCATGCAGAGGCTGAAGCTCTTTGTCTTGCCCTTGATGGCCCTGCCAGTTCAAGCTGAGCTTTGGCCTTTTTAACCCCACCTTTGCATGTCTGGGCAATATTTCTAAGCCCTCTTTTGTAGCCTGGCCCTGTTTCTGATTCCTGTATGTGGCCATTTTGCAGTACAGCTCTGCAATGAATCGTAGAGTAATTTTGCTTGGAAAGGACCTTTAAGATCAGCCAGGGCAGCTCTTAACCCAGCACTGCCAATCCCATCACTAAACCAAGCCCCCTAGTGCCACATCTACACATCTTTTAAATACCTTCAGGGATCGTGACTCCAAAATTTCCAGTAGACTTGACTTCACAATAGTTTTAGACTTGGAATCGTTCAACTCATAAATCAAAGAGGACATCTTCACTGGGAATACTGCTGCAGCTCCTATGCTAGCCTGGTCAAGAGACCTGTGTTGAAATACACCCCTGAAAAGCTATCCAAGTAATGGAACAACTAATGCATTTTCTGCCTACTGCAGTCCTACACTGCTCTGCTGCTCATGTGCCATACTAACCAGTTTATAGGTAGTTCAGTCAGGTCTACGTTATACTGTCTCCACAGAAGTGGCTTCAACATAGACAGCCTGTCACAAAGGAGCCCTGTGAAGGCAAAAATGATTTGTGCTTTTCCTCCTATCATTCAAATGTTGAATAAGAACCTTACACAAACAGGACCGGAGGAACAAAACTTACAAACTTTTACAGACCTGGAGGTAAGCACATGCTCAGCATCTGGAGTTATTGGCTTATGGTCTTCCCAATAATTCTCTGATATAAATGACATTTGAGTAAACTTTCCTATCTAAAAGACAACTTACCTATGCTATCAACAGTTTGTAAATGATTTATAGGATCTGTATCCAATAACTAGGTGAGAAAAAACGCTGGAGTATATTCTGCTGTTAACATTGTCAAAAGTAATGCCATATCGAAAATACTTCTTGTCAGTTTTAGTAAAACAAGTGCTCTAGTGAGTAATTTTAACCTTAAGAACTAATGCAAGCACAAATTACTGTTTATAGGAACTTCACAAAATGTTACCATTTTACAAAATACGTGGTTAAGAACACACTTCCCTCACCCTCAGGTGATGATGTACTTTGACCTCTGAAAGCTTCACTAGAAAAACTAAAAAAATTGCCATCATTAGTAGTTCCAATAGGAAACTTCAGCAAATATGATTTCTCAGTGTTGAAAAGGAACAAGTCATACAGAGGCATAACTATAGGGAAGCAGTGGTTCTTCTTTTACTTCCTGGATATTATGTAAATAAATGTCTTCCTCAAACTCACTGACTTCAGGTTTGGAGGTATAGTTCATATACATATTTAATTTAGCATTACAGAAGTCCTTAGAAAAGACCTGTACTTCAGGACTAAAAATCAGATAAGCCTACTGCTTAAAAAAATAAAAGGCTAAACTCCTGTGACAAACTTGGAAAAATTACTCAGAATATTTATTTAGGCTAATAACAGAACACTGGTATTAGAATTATTGTTGGGTTATGCAACACAATTTATTCTAATAGTGAAAATTTGACTTTAGACAGAAGTGTTAATACATGGCAATCGGTAAAAAAAGTTCCTGGTTGGAATTTATTAGTTAAATTAAGACTGATGACACAAAAATCATAAGCAATGGAAGAAGCTGCTAAGGGTAAAAAAGAGTCAAAGAAACAAGTAGAGGCCAGGGGGATAAAAAAATATGAGCTCTGTGTTTCCCTATTTGCAGCAAGATTAAGAGTTACAATGCTGTGATGAAGTTTTGATGGAGAGTTCACAGGAGAAAGGACTTCCAAGATTCAGCGGCCAGAGATGAAGTTCACAGAGGTGAAGTTCATACCACAAATTAGGTACAAGCTTTAAAGTAAGTTTGGCTGCTTATACTATTTACATAGGGAGATTGTTTTCCTTTCAGTATGCAGTGTTTTACAGTAGGTTACAGTTTACATAAATTACCATGCTGGATGGAAATTGCTTGGTGAGAAAGTTGCATGGCCTCAGTAAATACAGAAAACAGTAAATCCTGGCTAGTCAAAGTCCAGTCTTGGTTACCAGGTTTAATCCATACGAGCCTGCTTGAGTCTCTTCCCATTCCTTACATCTACCTCTTAAAAACTACATATGGCAAAGGAGAAAATTTCAAATACCAAGTCAGGAGGCTACACAGACAGTTTGTGGGAGAGAGAACTTCCCTCATTTCATTTTGCACCTATCAGATGGGCAGCAGTTCTGAAAAGGGGGTCTATTCAAAACATCTGATAGAGTGGCACCCCCACTATAAACTGTGTAAACAGCACCGTTCCTATAATGTAGAAATCAATCATCCTTTATAGGAAGAAAATTAAAATCTTTAATTTCTTCTAGAATTATATAGGAAATATGTTCCAAGACTTATTCACTCTCACATGGCAAAAGAGAATCAAAATGTATTTTCTTAGTAAGCAATATTACTTTTATGTATGTGAGTTTTAAGAGGAAAAACGTACCACTTTTGAAAATAAAGTTTTAAAATAGTATATGTGGACAGACTTCTATGGATGTTTTCTTTCCCCAAGCTTTGTGAATGAAGAGAAGCTGAGGCTGGCCCTCCTGCCAGCTGGACGTCTGCTAGCAGGAGAGCACCCCTGTAGCTCCAGGCTGCCACAGCTCATCCTGCCTGGTGCACCGTAGGGATCTCTGGCCAGAAAACCAAGATACTGTTATCAGTGAGATACAGGGAACATGGCACTCCTTTAGAAAAGACTGCTCTTCATGGAAAACCTGTCTTAGACAGGTCAGTGAAACACAGCTTGCCTCAGGTATGTTTTGTTCGTCAGCAAACACAGTCCAGTATTTAACAAATGAGTTCAGATAGGAACCCCCTCCTGTGAGTCAAAGCATGGTGGGCAGTCATGAGGGAGTGCTGCTAAACCCAGACTGGGAGGCTGGGCCGTGTTGCTTGGGGAATGGAGAGCATGAGGACAAGGAGCAAGAGATACTTTTCAAAGCAAGACCTGAAGTACACTAACATAAAGGAGATGAAAACAGAGAAACAAGTGAAAAGAATGAGGGTAAAGAAACAGCTGAGACTGAGATTATCCAGTCTGGATGGGGCTTTGAGCAATTTGATACAGTAGAAGATGTGTTGGTCAATGGCAGTTGGGTTGTATCTAAATTATCTTTAGGGTCCTGTCCAACACAAAACATTTTAAGTTTCTATTATTGTCCCACTACCATGAATAGCTTCTCTAGAAAACAAGCCATTCATCCTCTGTGATGCCAAAAGACATTGGCAGAAACAGAAGATAAATAGAAATTCCAATTCCCTCACTGATTGTGAAACTATACTTTCTTTAGTTTTCATTTTTGATGTCAAGCCTATAATTATTTTTTTAAACAGGGATTACATTTAGCTTCCATGGTTTAATGAAAAAAGCCAGTCTTTACTATGCTTGCTTCAGAATTTCTGCACAAATCTTATTCCTGGGTTACTTAAGTGCTCAGGACACAACAGTTAAACAGTCACCTTTAATGAAAATCTTCTTGTTTATAATGCCTGTGATCTCAGAACTTAAGGCCAGGCAGAAGGTACAGAAGAGCAAAATTCTGTAGCCCTGGAAAAAAAGAGGCTAAACAGTGTGACCATTAAATGAAATATCTGAATTAATTTTTGCCTATGTTCTTTGCAGTTATTTATGATAAATTCGAAAAGTTCAGCACAGGAAGAATGAAACAAACAGATGGCATTGTGTTTCAGCTCTGGCTACAGTTAAACTAGGCTTTTAACCATGGTAGACCTGTCCTTTTATTTCTTATACATATCACTGGTCTAAAAATGCAGTTTTACAAGTGAAATTTCTCTCTCATTAATTGCAAGTGATACATTTGCAATGTAGAACCACCAAAATGGGACTGCTAGACCCCGGTGATTACTATTCTCTAATATTATGTGTTTCTTACGAAAAGTGAGTTGCAAAAAGGAAAATATTTCAAGGCTAATGAAGTCCTTTAACTTTTACAAGTGGAAGATTACATTATTTGCCCCTTGTTTATACACAAATTTGAAAAACTGCTTTGCCATAAAAATGAATTTAGTAGACTAAGTGCTGTTATCTATCCACAAAATAAGAAATTACCTCCTGTTGATTTTAAATTAATGTCAGAAGGAAGAAAAGTGCCAAATCTGGAATCATGCAGTATATATTAAGAATATGTTGAGAAAATAAGGCATATATATAGTATAAAGAGAGAACTCACAGAATGTCAGCTGCCATGGGTGCCCCCTTTTTCTCCAGCCACATGTTCACAGTCCCCTTCTTGCACAAACCTTTGCCGGTTTGGTCTGGCAGTAAGAATGTATGTTGTAAAAAGAGTAAATTTTGAACTTTTTTACCAGGTTGGTGTTTGACAGGTTTCACACCCTAGACCCCTTTTACCAAGAATTCACCTAATCAATATTGTCAGTGGGGGAGACTTTAGGGGACTGTAGCTCATTTCAATGCATTTGGGCTGCCTTGGGGCTGTGGTTAATATGCCAACCATATGGGACAGTATTTTAACTATATACTGGTCTCCATTTGATTCTGTGCTGGGTTTTGCTTTGCACCAGCATTTATTTTCCTCTGATGGGGTCAAATGCCATCTATTGTGGAATGGGTTTTACAGTGACTTCTGTGAGCCAGAGAGAAGTTTGATAACAGCATCCACGTTTACCCCTGAAGGAATTTTCTACCAGGCTCATTTACATAGAAACCAAGAAAGGAAGAAAGAGGGATAAATAAGAGAAAGTGCAACTGCCTATTCAAATAAGCACTTTACTCATTGGTCACAAAAGACAAACAAAGTTTAAACTTATGAGTTTTGTAAGAATGTATAAAAAAGCATGCATGCTGTAATAAAAATTGTTTGAAGCCTTTTGAAAATGTAGTGTGTTGCTTTGTATTGTGACCAACTCAGCTACAACAATTTGTCACAAAAGTTTATGTAGGAGAGTAACAAACATGTTAAATGCTGTTTTCTTCTCATAGTTGATTACAATGGCATGTTATCGTGCAGTGAGAAACATAGTATCAAGCAGCACCCAGTTCATTTGGATTGTATTGTGATCCTGAAGGGGTTTGGCTAACAATGCTCTTATAAAATGTATTTAACTTTCATAGAAAATGCCTCAGGCTTCCATTGAAACTTTTCCTTCCTTAATACAGCAGTCACAATCTTAATAACTCTGAGTAACATAGCCCTTGAATTCCCACAAAGAAACTATTTGAGAGCATTTGCTGATCTGCTGTAGAAAAGCATAGCATGAAACCAATGATAAATGGAATTGTTTTACATTACGTGTATACATATTGTTTCATAGCATAATGTCCAGAGAGGAAATAACTCTGACAGGGTCCACTATGAAAGCATGGGATTAACAGCAGAGTCCGGGCTAAATTAAATAAAGCAGGACTCTAAACATGTGTTCTCTTTGGAAGTATCTTTCATTGCAGGTCACTATGAAGGGACACACAAAGGATAAGACAAGAATATTGCATTATAAGGCAATTTGTTGAGGACATTGAAGAGAAATATCTAGCTGAAAGATGTTATAAGGTTTACTAGGCCATAAAATAGCAGATGAAATTCAGATAAATTTAGAGCAACCCTAAATTTATACACCCATTACTATAGGATTTGGAATCAATGTTTTTATGCAGTAACAAGATCTAGGAGTTGTACTTCCCAAAAATCTTAGACTCTGTGTCCAATAACAAACACAATATTAGGAAATTCTAATTAAAAAACCAGTCACATATTAGGAAATTGTAAGGAAGGAATGGAGAACAAGGCAGAAGTTATTATGCCCCTATATAAAATCCTATGTTTAAATACTCCTGCTAAATGTACCCCTACAAGTAAAATACTTCATACAAATCCATTATCATTCAAAATATATGCAGGACAACTGGAAGAGATGCAGAGAAAGGAAAACATGGTTCAGTTTCCATACAGGAAGTTGCCTAAGGGCAGATCTGGGTGTTTAAGGAAGATACCCATTATGCCTTATTATCTTCTTTCTCTGTTGGCTTCTGTCATAGGCAAGATATTAGGTGGGCTTCTAGTATGAATCAGTGTTGCTTCTCCTTATGCTCTTAATAAAATCCTGAATCAAATAAAGCCGTCTTTCACCAGACAGTAGTTGATCCAATTTCACCTGTGATTGGAGAATTATGGTGATTTTGGCAGCAGTAAACATTTTGCAAGGGTTAAATTATGAGTACTATTTCTATTTTGAACTACTAAGCACATCTAACTCTTTCAAACTCTAGGCAAAATGACCACAATATAGCATATTGCCTGAATGGTTCTCTAGTTTTAAGACTATCCTTCATAAACCACAGATTAAATTTGTTTCAGCACAGATCAGTCATTCAAGTCTCCCAACAAGTGAGGTTTATCACAACGATATATTTTATCCTCCTAGAATAATCCCAATGGAAAGCCTATAGTGAGGCATGCTCATTGAGAATCCAATAGAGACCAGTTCCCTTTTTCATAACCTCTCTTCGAAATGGGCAGTAAACAGTTGCTGATGAAGAGTAAGTATAGGGCGCAAGACTTATCTCAAATACTCTCCTAACCACCACGTATTTTAGATTGACATAGTCTAGGCCTAACATGATTTTTCCACTTAAAAACCCTAAATAGATCTTTCGTCCAAGTTATCCTTTTCAACTCACACAACATTTAAGTATCCACAACATTCTTTGGAAAGGAGTTCTTCAAATCTTCCACCAACTGTGCCAAAACCTCCCTTCTTCCATTTGCTTCGGATTCAGTTCCTACTAAAAGCCTGTCATACACTGCAAAATACAGCAAACTCACAATCTTTACCATTATGTCTACACAGTGAATGATTCTGAAGATCTCTATCCCATTGCCTTATAAACCCTTTATTTTTCAAACTGGGAAACCCTACACTGGCTGTGGTTCTGGCATGTACTCAATTATCCTTGTTTATCTTCTTTGAAAAGATTTGCCAATTTTAGTTAAACTTATTTTACAGCCTACTTTGAGTACAGTATAAGATTTTGAGCATCACAGTGTTAAAAAAAAACCCATTAAACTCATAAGAGAGTTTCCAAAGGAGGGCAATGAAGGTGGTGAAAGGCCTTAAGGGGAAGCCATAGGAGAAATAACTGAGGTCACTTGGTCTGTTCAACCTGGAGGAGTCTGAGGGGGCACCTCATTGCTTCTGCATCTTTTTCAAGTGGGGAAAAGAAGGGACAGGCACAAATTTCTTCACTCGCATGACCAGTCACAGACTTGAGGAAAAAGCTTGAACCTGAGTCAAGTGAGGATTAGGTTAGGTTAGATATTAGGAAGGGGTTTTTCACCCACAATGTGGCTGGGCACTGGAACAGGCTCCTCAGGGAAGCGTTCACAGCACCAAGTCTGACGGAGTTCAAGAAGTGTTTAGACAACACTCTCAGGCACATGGTGTGACTCTTGGAGTGTCCTTCTCAGAGTCAGGAGTTGGACTTGGTTATCCTGATGAGTCCCTTGCCACTCTGCATATTCTATGATTTTATGTGGGTTTTTGGGGTTTTAGGGGTTTTTTTTTGTTTGTTTGTTTATAAGGGAGACAGAACTGCATGGAGTATGAATGCTGAGGGTGAACAATGCATTTATGCATGCAAAACAATCCTACTGATTTTCCCTTCATTCCTTTCTAAATCATACCTAACTTTCATTTGTCTTTTGTTGAACTCTATTCAGTAGACTTTGAATTGTACATTTTCCATTGAATTTCAGCTCATAATCCAAAGGCTTCACTCCTGAATGTCGCTGGTCAGTGCAGAATCCAGTATTTTTGCAAAAAGGAATTCTTCCACCTTACCTTTACCTGCATTGAATTTCATCTAACATTCTATTGTCTAGTCACTAGTTTCAGAAAGTTCTTCTATTCTTCTTCATTGTTGTCTTCATCCTTACTACCAGGAAGAACACAAATCCTCTGTAAATCCTTTCACTTCCTACTCAATGTCTTCCTTGTCTTTTCCTTCCCCTGAAATTTAGGTAGTGTGGTATTCATATGCCCTCTGAATGGAGAGAAGCAGAGAAAAGAAATAAAACAATTCTAATCTCATTTGCTGCTCCTGTGTTTTTGAACACAGGAGTGGAATGTGTTGGAAGATAATTTACCTGAAGGTGATGACTTGATTAGATTCTGGTGGACATTGTTTATGTTAATTAGCCTATCAGGTCCAAGCTGTATCAACTGTCTAGTCAGCAGACAGTCACGAGTTTCTTCAGTTTAGTATAGTTCTTGTTAATGTAATACAGTGTCAAATAGTTATAGTATAATATAGTATAATAAAGTAATGAATTCTTCTTCTGATATCATGGAGTTCTGCACATCATTCTTCCCTGTGTTGGGGAATCTTCATAAATGCTATGAGGTAGCACAGATTTGAGCATGAACACCCATAGACTTTGATGAGTTTTCTGAAGGGCTGTGATTAACATTTTCCTTCATCCCTCACATCCCATCTCATAGCTGATCTATGTCTTACCACATGGCCCTTTGGATTCCCAAGAGCTTTTGAAGGAAACTGATGACTAATTATGAACCAGCCATCTTCCCACACAAATTACATATATTCACATGTCCATTAATTAAATTATTTCTTAGAGTTTTACTAACTTTTTTGGTTTAAATTTTGTGCTACAGATGTGTGATTTCCTTCCTTCTCCCTGGAACCTGTTTTAAAGACGTATAAAGTCTGCCAGCATTCCAGCCATCATGTGCCAAAATAGTTTTAAATGAAATGGCTATACATTACCACTGTCAATTCAACAATTTCATCCTTGACTTCTCTTAAAGCCCAGGTATAAACACTGTCCATCATTAATTAGTATTTCCATTGTCAATGTTTCCTTGACCTCTCTAGCCACTTAAGTCAGACTTACTCTCTGAGGAACATTTCTCTCTCTCCAAAGGGATCTAACATGCATCTCCAATTTATTTCACAAAGAAAGCTTAAGTAAAGAATGTGTTTGGCTTCTCAGCAGTGTTTGTGCCCTGTCAGTGCTCCTTCAATGCTATGGGCAACCATTTGGCTCTGCAGCTTCTCTAGTATGCTTCCAGCTCTTCATATGTCTGCAAGAAAATTTAATATTCATTTGATCCATTTAGCTCATTGTTCCTTGAGCTCTATTTTGACATGCACTATTGCATTTATACAATTAATCTGCCAGAGTTCAAAATCCTTTGTCTTTTCCTCGTTTGGATACAATTCCATCTTTTTGAAAGATGCCTTTTTATTCTAATAATCTGCTTATTGTTTTGATTAGACATGCTTGCTTCCTTTTCACCCTTAATCAAGCCTTCTTAACAGGTGGTGCATGCTGGGTTTCCAGTATGCAGTTCTACACTAACCTTCTTTTCCTGCAAAGATTTATTCACTTTAGGTTCAATTTAACAAATTTCAAATTTTCAGACAGTTACCCTTTTGGAAGTTGTGTGCCTCTGGGGTATTGATAGTGGGGGTGAGTTTGATGGTGGGGGCTGAAACCATTCTCTGTAGGGATGCTAAATTTGAATTTAGAACTTGCATGTACACCCATTAAACATTACACACTGTCTAAGGAGGGATAGATTAAGAACTACAGGTCAGGACTTACTGGGTTTAAAGGGAGTAATTTCTCTTGGTGTCTCAAAGCTGCTTAAAAATCGGCAACGTGATTAAGAACCACTCAAGGATTTTGTACTAATGAAAGTTAGAGGTACTAAAAACTTCGTAGCAGGCTACATTAAACAATGGGCTATATTAGCAACATTAGCAGCCTTCGAGTTAAAGAATAATTTATATAACTAAGAGCAGAGTCTTTTTGTCATTTATAAACTATAGAACAGCAATTCCCCTTTTATTAACTATAATATGTTACACATGTTGTTTGGTGTATGTCAACCATATACAGTTTTAATACATTATTTTAATTAGTTAAAAGACAGGGAGCCCCTAAAAATACACATTAATCAGTGAGAAAGCTGAGACATTAAGCATTCTTTAGCTCGTTTTTAAGCTGGTACTTTACTAAATCCCTACAAACTCTCTAGATCTTTAGACATGCCTGCAGAACATGGTAGTTGAAAACATCAAATTAAATTTTGAAAGAGGCATTTCATGAGATACATTTACTTTTTTATGAATGACTTTCTGTTTTTAAAGCTGAATTCTCTCAGGAAAACACAGCAATTCCAGTTTATTTCAAACAGATAATGTCTTCTTGTGGTTCAATTCAAGATATTATTCAATAAAGAAATTTGGCTCAGATTTGTGTTACAGTATAAGAAATCAGTAGTCCTCTAAAAATACTTGCAGTGCTTGCAAGATGTATTATTAATACTTCTCAATATTGAAAAAATGCCTGAGTATCATGAAAGGTGACATAATGTAAGCCAAAATCATGAAGACAGTAGGGGGGAAGTCATCGTATGCTCTATATAGAAAGTATGATGATTCAAGTTAGAGACAATCAACTTAAACAGTACAGGTAATTTTTTATGACACAATTGATGAGAGTTTGATTTTAAAGTCTTAGTATTTTCACAGGCAATAATTTTCAAACCCTTTTCCAGATCTTATAAGAGACAATTCTAGCAATGCCTATCAACAGGGCTGGATTTTTAGTATCATGGCACAGACTTCTATCATTTGAGGCAACAGTAATCACAGTAGACTGCTCCTCTCTGCTCAGGCTGGAGGAGACACAGGTGACTTTTCTGGAGCCTTTGCAGATAGCTGAATCAAATCCCCTCTAGTTCCTCACAGTCCCTACTGCCTAATTTCTTTTATTCTACTTCCTTAGACCTTTTCTGTTACTGTCTGTCTGCATCCTCACCACTCCTTCTCCTTTTTTTACTATCCTCTCTTCCATCTCTGATCCCTGTTGATACACCATACTATCCTTTTTATTCTTGTCCCCCTAATCTTCTCCAATTTACTGAATTTCTATCAACAGAACCATGTCTTTTTCTGTCGTATTGATCATAGAAGCAACTTCAGTATTGAAGTTGATGCACAAAACCCACTTCTCCTTAGGCAGATATGCCAAGGAAGTTTGGTCTCAATTGCATTTGAAAAATAGAAGCATTTGGTAAAAAGGAGCTTGTATAAAACCCTAGCTACCAAGCTGTCTGTAGCACTTAACTGATTCTTTGACAGTGTCAGAAGAGCCTGTAATAAACAAGGCCCTCTAAATTTTGCTTGGAATCCAATAATTAAAAATGAAATCTAGGAGCTAACCCTCCCCTTAATTTCCACATCTGCAACCTGGCTCTTCCTTCACCCACTGATGTCTGTGCAATGCGTCAGCTTCTATGGAGAAAGTGGTAACTTCATAATTTTTTCTGAAATATTCAAAAGGCAAGGACAAACTGTGGCACCCTGCAGGCACCCATTCAATTGTATAGGCTTCTATTTTCATATAAACCCATTCTCAAACCCCAAGCTAATGAATGGTAATTGGATACATGGATAAGAAACCCCATAATTCATGATTATTATGCTGAATTGAGTGTTGCATGATATTGAACATTGAGTAGTCAAAATCATTGTGGGCACCCTCTACTCTGCACAGCATGAATGAGCCAGGCTAAGGCTTTCTTGGGAAAAAATACTTTGAGAACAAACATGTGACCAATCACATTATCACCCCTTGTTAATTTCTTTCACAACCTCTGGCAACCTGAACATTTTAAATTCTTTCCTAGTGACATCTGTATTCATGCATCTAACTCGGATTAAAACCCACAGCAACAACACTACCCTTGTGTAGGGAAGCCTCACTGTCAGCCCTGTTCCTGCACTCACCAAAACCCTTTGCCCTTTGGAGCCCTGCTATCAGCTCTTTCCTATTGATCCAATTTGCATGACCAGTTAACAAAGGATATCCCACAGCCACCTGTAAACCCTGCAGCCTCTAGTTTCCAGCTGAAAACGGTCCCACTCACTCATTATTTCCCTACTCTTTACATACAAACTCCTAATGCCTGTCAAACATCCCATTTCTATCATTTGGGAGTTGGCTTAAAACTGCAGGGCAAAAAAACTCCACAAACAGATGGGAGAGATTTCCTTGGAGTTATGCTTACTCTGTCTATACTCTGCTTAGGCTGAACAGCACAGCCTGCTTAAAGGGTCTTACACTGCATGGCAAGGAAAATTAACATATTACACTGACAAACATCCTTAATTTAAAAGTTTTAATTGGGTCAGGATTTTAAACTGTCAGGTTTTTTTAGTTGAAACATATTTTTTGGACTCACTCCAATTGATATTTAAGTAAAGTGTTTAACATGGCTATCAACTGTAAGCTAAGACAACTTATTGGAAACAAAAATGCAAATGGTGCAAATCCACAAATTTCACCAATATTTGCAAGATCAAAATAACTATACCAAGGACCATGGGAACTGTTCAAAGAAAAAGGGATTATTTATAGTGGCTTGAATTCACACTTAATTTCAGATATTGAACTTCTCAGGGTAGCCTTTGCATTTTGTAAGTTCTGCAGATAAGAGCATCAAAGCTAGCAAACCTCAACAGGAAAAGAAGTTTCATAGACTCGTCTGAGGTACTTGTCAGCAAACTTAATTTAGCATAATATTCAACTGTGCCCCAGATAGAAGCACTTGAAGTATGTTACTGCTCCATTCCCCAGCTCTTACAGACATGCCTACATGCCTACTTCATCAGCCATACACCAGGAACTATAGCTCTTTTGTCTTCTATGGGGCAGATTTCTGAAGCTGCCAGGGTCATAAAAGTAACAAGGATAGGCAAACAAAGGGAAAAGATGTTTTTCCTTTAGGGAAAGGCAGATTCAGTGCTCTAGTTCTGAGCTGAGAGTCTGCTGGGAAAAGAAATGTGGGAGCAACATTTATTACAATACAGTAGCTTTGATTAAGCAAATTTAGTAACATTTCCTATTCTCTGTAAAGGCATGGCACATGCAATCCTAAGTAAACACTCCAAATTTTAAGTGCTATGAATTATGGCTTTTGGGTATGAGTTCAAAGCTCTCCGTGACAGATCTACAGCCTGACTCATTATATTTGGAATAATGATTATCCTGTATAAAACACAGCAGCTTTCCTCTTGTGGTATACAATGGAAGACTTTCTCCTGTGATTTACTACCACACTTGTCACTTAAGGATTTGCAAAACTGGTTAATGGGATTTTTGAAAGTACCCAAATTCTCATCTCTGCCTGGAATAAAAGTTCCCTTCAATAGAGACACAGGATGCTCTTTAAACACTTAAATACCAACATTTAGCAATTTTTCCATTGCTCTGTTCAAGCAAGGAGAGTATTCAAGCAACCTGCCAAGCCACACACTGAAAACACAGAGGGTATTCTGCCTCAACAGCTGACTACCTTTTGCTACTAATTCTGACCCCAGCTCCTGTCAGTCTCCTTTCATAAAGCCCATTTCCATATGA
This sequence comes from Cardinalis cardinalis, assembly GCA_014549065.1. Lineage (NCBI taxonomy): Eukaryota > Metazoa > Chordata > Aves > Passeriformes > Cardinalidae > Cardinalis > Cardinalis cardinalis. Next base: position 2,619,828 of record JACDOX010000098.1, on the reverse strand, counting down.
GTTTATCCTTCCTCAGGCCTAGTCACCATTATTCTGTTATGTTTCACTATTCTGTTATGTTTGGGCTATGTTAGCGTTGGAAGGGCCAGAGGTTCTTTCATAGTAATGAGGTGCAGATGTGCCTCTGCTTTTCAGTCTGTCCTGAGCTAGTAAGACAGAAATTTATGCTCTTTACATGACCCTGTGTGAAATACACTTTAGGACAACAGTCCTAATTCCCTGTGAGATCTGGAATTGCAAAAATTCTACTGATGGGAAGATCTGAAGAATACAATCATCTTCCAGCAAACTTTAGATAATTTTTTTCCTATGAAGATGGTTATATTTCACTTTTTGGATGTCGATTACTTTCATAAATGTCATCATCTAAACAAGATAAACTGTATCTGGAGAAGCAGAACACACATTGCTGAAGTGCTTTATCTCAGTGAAACAGGGGCAGCTTTGTATTCATGAAAGTGACCATCAGAAAGGGTCCCTTATTATTTAGTCTAACAACTGAAGGAAGCGAACAACCAAGCTATTTTGATTTTTATTTTTAAAGCACCTCTTACACAGATTATGACGGGAGCAATTTGTGAAAGACACTCTCACATCTTTGTTGAAATCAGGTCTAGTCAGGGAAGGAAGCTTTTGCTTCCTTTTGCTGCTGATTAAGAGTCTTGGGCTTAAAGGGCAATTCCAGACAAGGAAGGAGATCTTTATCACTGCCATTGGAACAGTTCCCACTGTTGTGCTCATTTTCCCTCACTCTTTTAATCACAATTTACAGCTGTAAAACATATCTCAGAGAATGGTACCAGCATATCAGCTGTTCCATGAAGATGCTAGATCATTCAGCATTGTTATGTTTTCAATACTTAGAAATGTTTCTAATAATATTACATGGTTTCAATCAGTAAACAGTGCTTAAGAACTACCACAGCTGTTTTCTGAGCAGCTAAAGTAGATCAGCTTGTAAGAAAGCAACACAGGACAGTCCTCCTCTAAAAAAGTACCATGTGGGCAGAAGCCATCTGGTGACTACTACATGTCACCTTCCTCTCTTAGCATTGTTCACCTAGGATCCAGTCCATTCAGGAGAGTTCTTTTACATTGGAGAAGAGCTGTAAGTGTTCAGATATAACACATCTCTTAAAACAATCAATAAAGTTGATGTCAGGCTGAACATGTGCCAACCATGTGCTCCCATCATGATCAAAGCAAACCACTAAGGGCTACCTTAGGGGAAACATAGCAGATCAAGGGAGGTTATTCTGGGCTTAATCTGTTGCTGGACAAGCAGGGCATAGCTGGTTTACTATGTACACTTTGGGAACCCACAGACACTTCAAGAGAGATGATAAAATTTGGAGAGGGTCTATGAAGTGTCTATCAGAGATGGCCAGGGACATAAATTGCATGAGCTTCAAGGAGAACCTGAGGGAGTTGTACTTCTTTGTCTGGCAAAGGAAGGGCTAAAAGGGATTGAGTAGCAGACTACAACTACACAAAGACATCATGGTATCACAGAATTACAGAATGGATTAGGTTGGAAAAGACCTCTGAGGTAATTGAATACAACCTATGACCTACACCCCCATATTATTGAGACCATAGCATTAGGTGCCACCTCTAGCCTTGCCTTAAACACCTTCAGGGACTCCACCACCTTCCTGGGAAGCCCATTCCAATATCTAATCACACTTTCTGTGAATAATTGCTTCCTGATGTCCAACCTAAACCTGCTCTGGTGCAGCTTAAGACTATGTAATTTCATCCTGTCAGTTGTTGCCTGGGAGAAGAGGCCAACCCTCACCTTGCTGCAACCTCCATTGAGGGGGTTGTAGAGAGTTATAAGGTCCCCCCTGAGCCTCCTCTTCTCCAGGCTGAATAATCCCTGCTCCTCACAGGACATGTGCTCCAGACTCTTCACCAGCTCTATTGCCCTTCTCTGCCCCAGCACTTCAATGTCCTTCCAAATTGAGGGGCCCAAAACTGGACACACAACTCAAGATGTGACCTTGCAATGCCATACACAGGGGGATGGTTGCTGCTTTGGTCCTGCTGGCCTAACTACTGCTGATTTAGGCCAGGATACCTTTGGCCTTCTTGGCCAGCTGGGCACAGCTGGATCATGTTCAGCTGCTGTAAACCAGCACCCCCAGATCCTTTTCAATTGGGCAGCTTTCCAGCCATTCCTGTCCCCATCCTGTATCACTGCATGGGGCTGTTGTGGCCAAAATGTAGGACTTGGCACTTTGCCTTGAATTTCATGCTATTGGCCTTGGCCCATTGATCCAGCCTGTCCAGGCCCTGTGCAGGGCCTTCCCACTCTCCAGCAGATCAATACTGTGACCCAGTTTAGTGCTGTCCACAAATTTGATATTACAGGGATAACACAGACTTCTCATGGTAGTAATAGAGAACCTAATGAGGGGGCAAGAAACATGTGTTATGACTTTGAATTTTCAGATGAGACATTAGGATTAATTTCTTCACAAGCAGGGCAGTGAAACACTGAAAGATGGTAGGCAGAGAGAGGTCAGACTTTTCTGCTTTTCAATAATCAGCTAAGCAAACCCATTGCTCTACTGTTGCTTAAAGTCAATGGTAGCTGGTGATAGATGTAATGAACTAGGAATGATGATAATTCTTGTTTTAAACACAAGAATGGACTGACTGATATCCAGATGTTGACCATAACCAATGCTTCAATGGTTGTGTGGGTATTTCTGCAATAGCAACTGGCAAATGATGCAACCGAGATTCTGTGAGCTTCCACAGTCTTGGTCAACTTTATTATTTTCAAGTATTATTTTCAGTTATTATTTTAAAGTAGACCAGTCAAGCTGGTCTCTTTTATTATTTTATTCATTTCTGAAAGAGAAAACAAGTGGTTGAACTGTCTTTATTGATGGGCAAGTTCATGTGGGCAAGTTCACTCACAATGTTATGACTTACATCCCAGTCTAGTTCCAGCTTAGTCCTTACAAAATAGACAGTTGCAAGTCTTCCACAGCTTCTTTCTAAGTCTCCCCACAGTATAGTGGTGTAGTATAAATGCTAATTGGTACCTCTTAAATTGTCTGTGCTATACTTAAAAGCTTACAAGAAAAGATTCCTTTCCACTTTTGTTTTTACTTGTACAGTTTGAGTGACTGCCATGATTGCCATGCCAGAACATAGGAATTTGAGATTCTTATTGAAACACTGTGTTTGGCAGAGCTCCAATATTTAGACTTGTTTGTCTTACAGTCACTGACAGGCTGCCCTGGTCCTGCAGTATGACATTTGGGGTCTCACTGATTTGCCACAAATGCTACTGAGGGATTTGTAGCAGTGCTGATGATTCTGGCCATAAACATTTATGTTGGTCTGTGACACAACAGAACATAATTTAGGCCAAAAAACATGGGACAGGACTTGTTCTTCACTGAAAATTTTTTTAAGTCACAGAAGCACATGAACAAAATATTCCTGGGAGGATGAGTGTATCTCAGTGTACAAGGAAGAAATAACTCAGGAACAGCTGAAGCCCATGTTCAGCCTGCTGCCTGTACTAATGAGATCAAGAGCCATAACTTTTGGTTTTGGGCTACTATGTGAAATTATCAAAGCTAATACATATGTTTTACCAAAGCTGAAAACTTCTTAATCCTTACCTTTTTTATAATTCACCTTATTCAAACCTACATGGATGTACTTGCCAACAGTTCACAATATTGCCTAACACCTCCTTATTAACTTCACCTGCCACATCAAAACAGAAGAGCCCATGGCATTGTGGTTTGGCAGCATGAAACCAGACATAGAGAATTAAGACATTGCCATATCTCATTACTGACCATTTTCCCAGAAAAACACAAAAATGCAGATGTTACAAAACCAAGTTCATCTAGACTCTGACACTGAGACTGGCATCTAGTCCACAATATTGAATTTATGTGAATGCCCTAGAGTGCAGCATGCTTGACTTCTGATGCAAATAAATGTTCTTCCAAGGTTAAAATATTGCCATCTTTAACAGAAATGTTCTGAATATAATAGAGTACCAGTGAAAATTAAGCCTACCTCATCTTGTGGAACTCAGTAACTACCAGTTACTTTCCTTTATTTTCAGGAGTTCCTGACAAGTCACGCTTTCAAATAGAGGATTGGAATCTGTGCTATTATAAGGTTCTTGTTGGTTCAAGTTTTTGGAGGATAGTGCTTGTCTCTGCTGGCCATCAGCTGAAACTGTGATCATCATGTTTGCTCTACTGCCAGTTCTAGGGTAGTCAAAAAAACATCTCTCGGATATCCCCAGAACCAGACACCAACATCTTGATGTTTGTTCTTCCACCAACCCCTAGTGCATATTGGAGAAAGAAAAAGCTTTATCTTATAGAAGGCCCAGGAATCACTGACAGCAGGCCTGCCTAGCTGGGAATGATATGACAGTCAAAAACACCAAAGCCTGTCCTTAATATTTCAGCAGGTAAAACATTACTTGTTCAATTGAGGACAGACTCTTGAATTTAAACATACCTTACAGCAACCTGACATCAAGAGTAATGGGAGCTGGGTAGCAGATATCTGTCTCAGCCACTACTTCAGCTGGTGTTCTGGAGGTGGTTTATTTCCCCAGTATAACTCCACATTGACTGAGTTTTCTGAATCTCTTTAGTTCTCCCTCCCAGCACTAACACCAAATTTGGTATGAAATGTGTTGCTAAGAAGCCATCAGAGGTGATCTAAAGAGTGATTAGCAATTCTTGACATAACACCCACGAGAAGGTATGTATTAAAAGCTCATCCTCTTTTTCCAGATTACAACTAATTTCCAGATTTGACATCACCATTTTTACCTCTGATGACTTCTAGCTGGTTTTGTGTTAAAACATAATTTGCCTTCAAGGATAGTAACAGCTCCAACATCTTTGCCCAAATTCTTTAATGTAACTGTATGAAATAATAGTATTTAGCATGCACTGTTTAGGTATGAAAAATCGTTTTGTTTTTTTTTTTCTCTTTATCATAAGACATGATATGCATGAGTGTGTTATGGCTCTTTTTCTCAATGGCATAAATTCAGCACTTCATTTTATTATGTGCTAATTTTGTGTGTTTCTGAAAGCTTTGTACAAAAACCATGCTAAATTACAGAAAACTTAAATCACAACTTCCAGCTTGAGTCATACATAAGTGAAAGGCAATTGATTAGTTCATGACTGCAGAATTTAATTTAAGAGCTATGAGACTTTAGATTCTCTTACCAGTATTTATTTCCCCTTTGTTAACTGCCGTTAGGGCTACAACACTGCAAAAAGCATAATGAAAAAGGAAATAAATGGGAAAAAAGAAAACATCACTATTTACAATGTAAGAAATACAAAACTTATACAAAGCACTCTAATGATCTTCGAGCTTGGTGCCTAACCAATTTTAACTTTATTCCTGAGAACTGGATTATTGTCTAAGATTTGATTTCATTCAAAACTAAAGCTTGCATATAATTTCCCACTCAGTTCAAGAATGCTTGGATCTACGCTTAGCCTGGGACTATCATATAGCGAAAGGTAATTTAGGGGAGCTTAAATGAAAAGAAAAATCTAGGATAGCCTAGGTAAACATTGCGTAGCATTGAAAGAAAGGAGGGGAGTGGAAAGCATGCTTGCTTAAGTAGTGTTTAGACCACTAACTTAATTTTGCAATAGGACTAATATAACTAGCAGTGATGAAGGTACAATTGCAAGATTCAAACAAGTAAATGATAGATTCATAGGTTCTTTTTATCCCTACTGCAGCCAAACAGTTGTCCAAAGAGGATATCAAGTGGCTGCTGGAAGCCTGGAAGGTGTTTTCTAGGGTTGTTTATACTGGACTGCACAGTGATGAAAACTATTTTTGTTTTAAGATTGTAGGGGAAGCTATCCTGCTGAAGCCAAAATTAGAAATCTTGCATACTTTTGAAAAAGAAGAAAAAGGTTAAGGCAGAGTCCTCTGCCCTGACAATTCTGCTGCTATGTGAATTAATACATCAAGTAACTTCTCACAAAATGTAAATAGTTTTGGTGAAAAGAAAAACATTTTACAGCCTTGAAGAGTGTACAATTCACCACTTTGCTCATATTATTTTGAAGTAAGCAGTAAATTTCTGAAAACCCAAACCTTTTTATCCATTGTGTGTAGATTTAAGAGGGTGCAGGATGATGACTGTAGTTCTCTTGGACAAGACAAGAAACTCCCCTCAGCTGTATTGCTTGTTCCTTGCTAGCTCTGATCTTACTCAAGAAGTGAACAGGTACTGCCCTGGCTTCATTGCTTGTTTCTTTGTTTTCTCGCCTTATGGGAGTAATTATATGAATATGTGACCCCACAAAGGAAGAGGACATCCACTGCTAGCTGTTGCAGAGTACCTTAGGGATCAGTGGGGCTGTGAGCACTAAAGGAGTCTAATTTCCTACAGGTGAGCTCATAGTCCTCTCAGCTCTGAGCATTTCTTCTGCATGAGGTTCCTGATATCTTGTAAGGAAACAAAAAAAAGAAATTGTAATAACCGAAGTAGGAACTTTTGAGTCACTCTTTTTTATGAGGCTCACAGGAATTATTGTAGATGTTTTCATCTGTGGTAAATTTGATTGGAATATTTAGAAGATTTGGAGGGGGAATCGGGCCACAATAGGCTGAAGACAGTGTAATCACCTGTGGCTTAGTCTCTCAGGGAATTAAACAGGACAGGACACTTTCAGGAGGTGAGGAAATAAATTATCACTGTTGAGTTGAACAGCCATGGTAGGCTTGAGCTGATAGAATGACAGAAAATGCAGGATGATGCTTTGTGACTTGTCATGTTGTCAATCTTTTGGTTTAATCTACCCACCTTTATCTGATTTCCATAACTTCAGAAAGACTCCTGAGCCAAAAAATCAGATCTCTCCCTCCCCCAAGGACTTTGAAACATAAAGTATTTTTATAAAATAAGCCAAATCTAAAATTATCTGTTATCAGTAGATAACAGAAGGAGTTGAAAACTATTTGGCCTTATAAAAACATGCATACAATCTAACCAGTGCTTTAAACAACTCATCATGTCTGATATTCTGTAATACTGTTCTAAACCAGAATTTTTTTCCCACTGATTCAGTTTTGATGTAATTAATATTTTATGCTCTTTTTTTTCTATACTGAATAAGTTGCATGGAAATATATCTCATCTTTCTCTTAGAAGTACTGTCTTTTCCTTAGTGGGTGAGTTTATCCAGAAGAATGGAGCTTGCTGTGTTTATGTAGATAATTTAAGAGAAACAAATGGTGTTCCTTAGTTCAACAGCACAGTTCAAAATTAAGTGAATTGACATAGATTATAATTACAATATTTTTAGTCTAGATATTTTTTCCCAGAAAATTTCAAACTACTCTGAATTCCAGTTGTCCTCATTTGGCCAAAATAATAAATAACACTTTTTACAGATTATCATGCAGATATGTATGACAGAGACGAAAGGTGTTTTTCTGAAAATAACTGTTTGCAAGAAAAGTTGCAGCCTGTTTCTAAAGTTCTATGGTTTTACATTCTCAGATCTCTCAGCCAAATGGACTGATATCTAAAGGGCTGAACCTCCATGCAGCATTATTTCTGTTGGCCTAGTTTAGTAACTTCATGCTGTTGATCAGCAGCAAGCTCTGGGAAGCAATGCTTTTTTTGCCCATCACATACTATATAAACAGCAGATCTCTAATATGCAAGAATTACAGTATAAAAATAGTCCATCTGAGGCCTTGTTAGAAGCTCAGGGGAACTTCACTGTGATATGCCAACACATCCCCACCCTACAAAGAGTTATTGATTCCCTTCAAACACTTTCATTATAAACCAAGGTGGAGATCCATGATATTTTCTAGCAGCATGGTGCAACTAAGCCCAAAGAAAGCCTGGTAATGACTTTAAGGATATGGCTGTGCTCATGAGTAAGTGATCAGATGCTCAAGACAGCTCTAGAGAAAGTAAGCATGGGGAGGAGATGTAGATGTAAATGTGTTATGGAAGAAAAGCAGGGGCTGAATATATTTTTCCTCAAAATTTTCACTGAAAGTATTCATAACAAACAGCTGTTCTGGAACTGAGCTGATGATACGGATACAATTCAAAGCACAACAAAGACAACAAGAGCCTTGCCATCACCATCACCACAGGAAAGGAAACATACACAAACCAGTTTGAATTTTCCCTGATGCTTACATTTCATCACTATTTTCTGCCTAAAATGTTAAAGTTTCTAACTTTTCCAATTCCCTTTTGGCAAACACCTCATCACATTCTGTATGGTTGGCTCCAACCAAAGTTTACTACTTTAATGTCCATGAAAAGACTGTTCTCATGGTATTTCCTCCCAAGCCAAAAATCACATTTTACTGTAAATCTTGCAAAAAACCCAAATCTTTCAAGATTTCTAATCTAATTAGACTTGGATAAAGTCAATAGACCAGCTTCTAATGATCTTGACTCCCACAGCTTGTCAGCATCCTGCAGCTACCCCAACCCTACAGTTGGGATTTACTTTCTTCACTAGTTTTGCTAAGCACGGAATTTATTGGAGTTTTTTAATACCTAGCTGCAACCATGGCTTCAGAGATTTTTGTGTTCTCTGCCATGTTATTATCCAAAATTCATGGCTATAAGCTGAGGTTACATGCTTAGAGGCATGGGCTATCATGGTTATACCGCATTAAAGATTACTTTATCCTTAGATTACCTTTTTTAAAAAAAGTCGAGTACCTTCTCAATTGACAGTATGGAGAAATGCTCTAGATTTCAATAAATAATTCAGTTTTTGTGCTTTTAAAACTAAACTTCTGTGTCTCCATAGAAGAATCAATTTTTTCAGCTAGATGACTGTCTTTTAGATGGCTGCTAGAGGTAGCTCAATTTGTAGGACACAAAGCAGCAGAGTAAACACTGGATTTTGTTCTCCACACTCCCTACTAGAAAAGCTCATCCGTGTCTCCTTAGGGCGACTCTGAAAAGGTGTTGGAATAGTTTTTCTTGTCGCAGTAGTCTTTGGAAAACACCACTAAAGGTCATTCTGAGGCTGCTCTTCTGTGTGAGCAATTTCACAGTTTTGTGAAAAAGTTCCCTTGCCCACACGATTAGTAGATACAGCTGAAATAATCATCTGCAGGAGAACCATTCAATTTGACACAAACTTTCTAAACATGCATTGACTGTCAGATTTTTATTGCTCACTTGATGTAAAGTGCAGTCATAACACTCAAATATGAAATATTTCACTGGCAGTAAAAACATGCCTTTGACCTTTTGGAAAATATCACACCACACACCTGGCTTTTGAAACTCTGAAAGCAGCAGAAACGTTTGAATTATTAATGTCTCTCCCTTATCCTTGCCTGAAAAGTCGATAGGAACAATTAATTCTGTTAAGAAGCCATACCTGAGAATTTTAATGCTGAGTTTCAAGCAACAGGGAAAAAGGGAAAAATGCATCTTAACTGCACATACCAACACCTCAGCTGTTTGCTTGGTCCAGCGACAGTAGGATGTGCCAAGTATGGGTTGAACTGAGACAGCTTAATCCAGCATGATTTTGTGGTACCAGGGTGACATATACAACCTTTGGGTGTTATTGTTGCATGTGCATAAATTTATTGGGAGAATCTCACAGTCAGGATAAATATCTAAAAACGAAATACTTACAAAAGAAATCTTCAAATGAGGAGCTTGTTTATGAAAGAATGCAACACAGTGCTTTTAAAAAGTAGCAAAAAAGATCTTAGTGCTGTGAGGCTCACTTTTACGTCTTACTGTTATTTTACGTTGCTGAGGGGTTATTATATACAAACCCAGTGCTGTTTAATCTCAAAATGTGATCCAAGAATGCCAGGAAGCAATGAAAGTGGGGCTGCTCCACAAGAGAGGAGAAGATGGAGTTCTACTGGGTGCCTGTCTCACAGGGTCTGAACACATCAGGCTGATGTCAGGGTCCATTGGCAGCCACAAACAAAGCAACTGATGAGCCAACTCAGGCTTCCTCCAGGAGGTGCACTCTGGAGCAAAAAGGGACAAAGACAGAGCCAGGGGTAGACATGAGGCTGCAGCATAGGTCTTCCATCCATGAAGCAGAATTGGAGGCCAGTACTCCTCTGGCATAGCTCAAAGAAGGTCTGTGTGCCTCAGGAAGTGTAAAGATGAGGTCCTGAGCCATGGGTAGTGTGGCTGTAACCACAGCAGAGGCTGGGCAGGGACATTCAGGACCTGTAGTGCCTTTGAGGCCATAGCACTGACCTGATTCTGCCTAAGGATATCTTTTATAAGAGGGTTTGACATCTAGCAACCAAAGATTAAGAATTTTTCATCCATTTCATTAGAGGCTTTGGAACCTGTTTCTAAACATTAATCTCCTTGAATGAATATATACTAGAAGGCTGGCTTTCCTGTGTAACCTTAAAGCTGTTCAGTTTGGGCTGTATGTCTCCAAACACTTCCCAACATTTCCCCATGCAAATTTCAGCTTAAGAGTCAGTTCAGGGTCATTGGCTATTCCTTGCACAACCCAGTAACCCAAAGGAACTGGTGGACAAACACTAGGATTTATTCAGCACAAAATGCCACTGAAAAATAGGTTACTTTCTTCCCCTTGTCCAGAGCTACAGTAGGTACTCAAAACATTCAATTTGTGACCTGCTTGGACTCTCTAGTTTCCATGAATGGAAATAAGGTTGAATTCTGTCTCAAACCCAATTTACTGCTATGATGACTAGAGAGATAGTGCTTGTCTACCCTTCTCCCATGACTTTCTTCCCACATGAGCATGACTAAGAAGTAGTCCTTGGCTTGTTCATACCTGTGAAAATTGTATTATTCTCTTGGAGGAATGGTATGGCTGGAGCACACATTCCCAACATGTTAGTAAAGGTATCAGACATTGTGGGATGAACTCGCTTCCACTCAGATCAGTAGATGAAAATCAGATCTCTCCCATTCCACTGAACAAGACCAGGTAACAGGGCAAATACGATGTAGAAATGTCCAGTGAAACTCACTGTTTTGCTCTTCTTTCTAACAATTGACTGTGGGCTGGAAAACAGAGCTCTTATGCAACTCCCTGATCTTCAAGTCCTACGCATGAGCCACCCTGACTGTGAGGGCCAACACAGTATTTCGTTACTTTTTATCTATTTAAAATTTAAACTTTATTTCAGCATCACCTTTTCACTCCATGTAAACAGGTCCATCAGCCTTTAGCTCTGTGCAGGTGCTGTGCACAGCATTCCAGTGTGTAACATCTCATCTCCCAGGGATGTACAAAGGGAGGCAGCCTTGCCTCCCTCGAGGCTCAGTAAGGAGTCATCCTGTTAAGCAGAAGTTGCTCTACCTTTGAACTCAAGATGTTTGGCAATTTGTTCCTGACAGTTGCATCCTCAGAGACCTTGGAAGTCTCCAGCTCACACATTTTCAGACTAAACAGTTTATCCATTCTTTAATCTCCTTTATTGCATTTATGGTTAGTAGCTATTTTCACAGTCTGTATTGAGATAAACTAAGTCCTACCTACTCTGATGTCATAGAATCACAGAATATTTTGAGTAGGAAGGGACCCATAAGGATCATCCAGTCTAACCCTTAAGTGAATAGGGATTGAACCCACAACCTTTGCATTATCAGCACAATGCTCTAACCAGCTGAGCTTACCTCAGGGTCCTCTGTAAAACCTGCTCACCTGCCTTAATGCCAATCTTGATTGTCAAGAAAAATATGATACATCCCTTGTGCTGTGGATGATGGATAAATGGTAAAAATGAGCTAACATTGCTGTGTTTGGTGAGGTAAGGGCTGCTTGAAGAACTTATGCCATAGGAACTGTTGTTGGCCTCCTGCTCTCCTGTGCCCTCTCTTTCTCTGGAGCAACACATGAAAGAAAGGCTGCAGGACAACACTGCAGGCTTCCCTGTAGCAGCTAAATTAGTAGGAAAAAGGTGGAGAATCTCTTCCACCTGGAAGCAGCAAAGCAGATGGGAAGAAGAAATTAATTCCTCCTCTTCACAAAAGGAGAAGAAATTCATTTGTCCATCACACTTTATCCATTTTGGTGCACCCAAAATCAGTTTTCTTATAGCTACATGTCATGCAGAATCTTTACACCTGGAACAACAGGATCCTTCATAATGATGCTGTTATTTATTATGTAGCAAGTGATGCTGTGCCCTGGGGATTTGCTCTGCTTTATTGCTTTATTTAATTCTCTAGGAAAATATTCTTCTCCTCTCTGTGTGGATAAGCAGTGATGGAAACAGGTGTTTAGTACTCCACTTAGTTTCCATTACAGTGGCTAGGAACTCATTTCATGTGCATGCTGGTGCGCTCAGACCAAAAGACAAGTACATAGAAGCAAAGTAAGAAAACGTAAACAAAGGCCATCTATAGCTATTTTAGCATCTGTTCTGATCTGCACGCTGGCTGTTCAGGCATACTGTCAAATCCACAGTCAGTTTAATCACTTCCCTCATTATTTCAGAGGAATTCCTAATTTGGGACATTAATACTTTATGGGGTAAAAGAGAGACAAGACGCTTAGATTTGTCATCACAGTGGTTCAGTGTATCTTCCATTTCAGCTACCTAATCTTCCTTTGAGCAGTGGATTTTTTATTGTGGTGCTCAGGGGCAACATTTTTTATAGATCTGGAAGCTGCAAGAATTCCTCCAAAAGAGTGATTTCAGATTAAAGAAAACATTTTGTTCAACTTGAAAAAGGAATTTTTAAAATTTAAGAATTCCCACATCACTTTTGTTACTTCTCTTGGAGCTGTTTTCCCTCAATTATCTGTGTGCTATAGCTTCAGGAAAGTGGATTAGTGATGACTGCAGAAGCCACTGTAGGGAGAAAATTTCCTTCTACAACAGGGTGACCCACCTGGCTGATCAAGGGAAACCAGTAGATGCAATCTTTTGGACTTCAGCAAAATGCTTGATACTCTCTCAGTATCCTTCTGGACCAAATATCCAGCACATAGTTGGATAAATGCCACATCCTGTGATGGGTGGCATCAGCTGGCATCTGGTGTTTAGTGGGGTTTCACAGGGCACCAATCTGGGCTCAGTTCTCTTCAACACTTTCAACAACTCAGGACTTGAAGGAGCACTAAGTTTGCCATTGACACTAGATTAGGAGGAAATATAACTCTCTCAGGGGCAGAAAGGACCTTGACAAATCAGACAGCTGGCAACCACCAGCCATTTGAAATTAAAGAGGGGAAAATGATGGATTCTGAAACTGGGATGGGGCTAGCCTTGTTGTGTGTGTAAACCAAGGGAATGAGTTGCTGGACAGCAGCACTGTGGAAAGGGACCTGGAGTCCCTGGTCAGTGGTCCATGGCAAGCTGAACATGAGCTGGCATTACCCTGGCAGCCAGGAGGGCCAACCATGTCCTGGGGGGCATCAGGCACAGCATCACAGCCAGGCAAGGGAGGGGATTGTCCTGCTCTGCTCTGCACTGGGGAGGCCTCACCTCCAGTGCTGGGGGCAGTTTTGGATGCCCTAATATCAAAAAAAAAAAAGAGACATTAGTCTATTAGAGAGCATCCAAAGGAGGGCAATAAGGATGGTGAAGGGTCTAGGGAGGAAGSCACATGAGAAGTGGCTGAGGTCACTTGGTCTGTTCTGCCCTGGGAAGAGGAGACTGAGGGGAGACCTCACTGAAGTCTGCAACTTCCTCATGAGGGGATACAGAGGGACAGGCACTGATCTCTTCTCTGTAGTGACGAGTGAGAGCAGTGAGGGAAGAGGCATGAAGCTGAGTCAGGGGAGGTTTAGGTTGGATATCAGGAAAAGACATTTCACCCAGAGGATGTTTGGGCACTGGAACAGGCTTGCTGGGGAAGTGTTTACAGCATCAAGCCTGAGTTCAGGATATGTTTGGACAACACTTTCAGGCACATACTGTGATTCTTGAGTTGCCAATTCTTGACCCTTGCACAGGGTCAAGAGTTGGACTCAGTGATGCTGAGGGTCCCTTCCAACTCAGCATATTCTGTGATTCTGTGGTTCTATGTGCCTCTATAAACTAAAAAGCAATCAAACAAAATTAAACTAGATGTTCTTTGCTTACACCCCAGGGTAAAAAAAGACATTCCTTGTGCTGCATAGGAGTAAGAGAAACCAGACTTATTTTCCTGAGGTTCCTGCTGAGCTCTCAGCCAGCCAGCCCTTGGGAAGGTACCTCAGACCTGGACATGAACACAGCCTTACTGAGCAAAGAGCAACAATGAAAACCAGCAACATCCACATCCACATTCCAAAAAAACTGCTGCCTCTGGGCACTCCAGTAAAGCCAAAATCTTCTCTTAAGCTTTTGTGTGACTATCCCTCTTGCTAAGCTGTAAATTATATCCTGTCCTTCAACCATGCTCAACAGTAATTCTTAAACAATTCTCTTCCTGCAGGAGGAGGTTCTTGGAGGTGCTACACCTGACCTCTGAGATTTAAGAATGGAAGAGGAAATCCTCTGCAAAGGTGCCGTATGAGCTGTGACAGAATTGCTAGTGCTCAGCTGTGCCAAGTAGTGGAGGGGAGGGAGAATTATAGTTTTGACTCTTCTTCTGTACTTTTATAAACTCATCTAGACTTGCTCACCCTGCAGGTTTTAACCCTGTTTGGGCACAGGAAACATGTAGTTCATCCTCTGTTTCAGACATGAATAGCAGAGTGCCCAGTTTTAAGGCTTTGCAGTTGTAGCACAAACATTTCTGCAAACCAGGTCTGGCTGACGAAGCCAAACCCACGTGTACATCAGCAGGGACTTGTGCCCATCCCAAGGGCTTCTTTTGTCACTGCTTGTCCTAAGAGTAACCACTGAAGTTTCAGCCACAGGCATGACATCAAACTCCTTCAAGTACACAGGGAATACAGCTACAGTAGACAATTGGATGTGATTTTAATTAGTTTCCAGTAACTCTCACACATTGACTATCATGGACTTGTCAACTTTAAAAAATGACAAGTTGAATACTAATTATTACATCCTCAGTAAGAAGTCACTATAAAATAGGTACAATGTACTGGAGAAGAATCAAATAAAAAAATGAAATATTTCTACATTTTGATCTTTATATAATTAATAATTTATTTTGGCCCTAACCTTTGGAGAATATAATTACAGTCCTATTGGGAATATTTGCCTAGAAATGGTTCCCTATACATATATTCTAAAAAAATGTTACATAATGTGTCTTTTCTCTTTCACATATTTGAAAATACAAAGTTTGGAGTAGGAATCTATCACTGTTGCCATCCTGCAACATTAACCTTACTTAACCTAGTAAGGTTAGGACTAAGTCTTTTGTCCTTGGGTGTGTGTGGCAGCCATCTTGACATCTTCAGTGTCATGCTTTTTATAAGCTACAAGAACTAGGGGGAGTTTGGTTAATGGTTTGTTGTTATAGTTTGTATTTTTGTTTGGTTTTTAGAAGGGGGTTAGTTCTATGTTTATATTATAGTGTTGTGAAGCGATGATAATGGTTGGTTGTCAATGTAATGGGACCTCCAAGAGCCAGGAACAGAATGTGCACCATGCTGGAAAGAACAAACTGATGTCTTCAATGTTAATTTCCATTTTTTGCCATTCATAAAATGGGCATTGTACAATACTAGTTTAGACAAAAAGGCTGAGATTTCAAAATACAAATTTCCTTAACTATCTATTTGTAACCTCACACAGATATTGTGATGTTAAGTCCACTGGCAATTTCAAATTTAAGAGTTAAGTAGCCACCATATGTTATATTTATAATTAAAGAAAGGCAATTAGGAGCTGGTTGCAGCAGTTTACAGAGAGGTAGCAATCATGTCTCCTTCAGAAAAGTAAAGGAAGCCACTCTCAGGGAAGGTAATGATGCAGTATCCTGTTGTCTCTAAACCAATACACAAAGAAATATAGATTCAAATCAAAGAGGAAAGGACAGGGAGCCTGGCGCCACTATAAACCTTCTGGACAAAGGTTTGCCTTGCTGTTAAAGCCATGTACTTTGTAAATATATCAGAAGTGTATGAAGAAGAAGACGTGTTATGAGGGGCAAGGACAGGTCTTCTGTAAACCAAGCTTTTTTTCACTGCAGCGTATTCATCAGTTAATACTCCCAACTAAGGGCAATTATAGAAAGAAAAGAAAATAATGTAAACATAAATGCCTCTTACATCTTTCAACTTCAGTTACTTGTTAAGGCTTTCACCAAAGGGAAAAAATTTATGTAATTTCTTCAGTGTCTTTTTGTTCTGAAAACTCGCTATCAGCTGTCCTTTGTTCACTCAGTTTTGATGAAATAATCCACTAGGAGAACAAATACCTATCTGCAATCCACAGTATCAAGACATTCATTAAAAAGTAATAAAACATGTATAAAAGATTCTCTAATTCTTCTCAAGGCTTATAAACTTTGAAGTTGCCTGATTAAGATAGTCCGTGCAAACTCTGTGCAACAGAAATTTTCTATCAATTTCTGATTTAAAGACAAGTACTAGGTACTTCTCAGAGGATCCAAATCTGGTAGAATCATCATGCAGCCATGTAGAAGTCAGTGGTGAAATGCACTGCATTTGGAGCTGAGAAGCAGAAAAATAAACTAGGGGTTTGGTTTAGGATATCCAAGCTGCTGTCATACTAATGTGTACCCTGCCTTTAATTTCTGTGGTGAAAAATGACTGACAGTCTCTCCATCTTTAGAAAGTCAGTCTCCAAAGCCTCTGTCAAAGGATTGCCATAAAAATTTCATTAGCCTAGCAACTCCCAAGCTTCTGCCTTAAAATATGGGTCCACGATTTCAGACTGTGCAGACTTGTCCTACCCACATGTGGCAGCTCATACCAAACACTTTGCAAGGTTTTTGCACTTAGGGATGATTGGTACACAGTCCCTACTCCCAGCTAGGATCATGTACTTTGGTAATATGTTTTCTTTTAACAGAAGCTGCTACCTACTAACACACAAGTACATCCTTGGGAAGAGAAGTGCTCCCTCCTCTTTGGTGTGGGACATCTCCTCATTTTTCAACACATGCAGTTGGCAATGCTTGCTCCTGTCAGCACAGGCAGCTCTTGCCATGTAGTGTGGAAACTCTTCAAGGCCCAGGAATGATCAATTTATTATTTTTTTCCACACTAAGTTGTAGTACAAAGTGCAAAGTTTACAGTTTCCTATAACCCTCTGAAAAGCAGATTGAATTGTTTGCAAAATCAATTAAGTGCTGTGTTTGCACAGAGAAAAGAAGGAGCAGTGTTTGAAAAGGGCTTCTCTCTCTTGGCAACGGCAGCACGTGTCAGACACTGGCCAGAAAGAGAGATTTTAATTCCCTGTCTTAGATGAGAGAAATGGAGGTGACCCTAGGAGACAAAAGATAGATGTGAAGGCAGGGCAGAGTGGCTGGCAGAGCAGAGCAGCAGGATAGCAGAGCCTGGAGGAGGAAGTCTGGCTGGCTGGAGATGTTGGGCTCTTTTCCAGTTGGTTTTTTTCCCTGACTGATTAGGTCCCCACAGAGCAGACAGGTTCATTTGGCCTCCTTTCCATGGTCTTCTGTTTTAAAGAAAATTCTCACTAGTCTTCCTGGTCTGCAACAGTGGGTGGTTGTGGGATGCAAACCAGGGTGCAGGCTGGTTGGAGCCACACAGCGTATTTGGCACTGGCTTCTCCTCCTGCCAAGTTTCTGCAGTCCTACTATACCATGGGAATGGCCTGCATGTAGTCTTTGATTCTGCAGTACAAACAAAGCACTCTTTATTCGTGCAGAGAAGGAAAGTGAGCTCATATGAGCCACTGGCTGAGAATGATCATATGGTCTAATGCCTGTAGAGCTCCCATCTCACACAGCTGCTCCTCTGCACCCTGGATATAGGGACCACATTGGCCAGGCTTCCAAGTGAGAGACGCACCACAGCTGTGGTAGGATGTACACCAGGATTCACTTTTGAAGGCAGAGGGAGTGGGCACTAGGTCTTGATTTGGCAAAAGGAGAAATGTGAGAGTTGATATCCAGGTTGATGCGGTTCTCCAATGATTTATCCCAGCTCATACATTCAATGTCAAATGTAACCGATGAATCTGAATTTCGATTCTGAACTCCCTACACTTGCAATGTTTGCAGCTATTCAGACTTGGTTTTAATTGTAATTCCTCTCCATTTTATGTCATTTTCCGAAAACGACATCTTTGGTAATGTTGGAGAGGCAATATTATTTCAGCTGTTTTTTCCAACCTATCAGAAAAGTTATGTTAAATTAAAATGTAGTGGCCTAAATTAAGACTGATCTTCAGCCACAAACCACCTGATAGCCTTTCCCACCAATATGCTGAAGGAGCAATTTATTCTACCATGTGCATTCAACAACACAGCTAAATAACATCCATATATGGCACAGTTCTCAAGATGCAACTTTTAATTGTCTCTTATAATGTTGCTATATAAATGCAGACACATATTTACCAAAAAGGGGAAAAAAACTGTCAGAACAAAGGAGACTAAACAGACAAAACTTAAACAAATGCAGTCTTATTTCTAAAAATAAAGTGTGGTAGTATTGCCACTTTTTAATAAGAAATAGAAAACCCCCTAGTATAGTAAAAAGTATTTAGATCATGTGGTGTTTTAGTCACGTTCAATAACAAAGAATTGGAATAAAATAGTACCTACCGTTTCAATTTTTTGGTCAAGATATTCAGATGTGCTCTAAAAATAGTAATGAAACAACTGTCACCATTCCTGAAAGACACAGGACTACCATTGAAGGAAGAATTTTAATTTAAATAATTTTAACTGGGTCCTCAGCCGCAGAAACTTTCAGTTAGCTTCACAGCTGGCACGAATATCCCATCCAAATATCTCATCTTACACATCAGTTATATACCCTCTGCATTTCTTAATGTACTGTAACCAAATTTTCAGAACAGCTTCTTTTATTTTTCTGTGACTGGAAACTTCACTATATAATACAGAACATTGCATTTTTTCAAGGTTATAACCCAAAGCTATTTCATTATTGGATTTGTGATTTGGGGTGTTAGAATATGACCTACATTTGATGTATGTTTTCCTGCAGATCAGAGAAGTTGAAAACTTAGCTGTAGAGTGATGGGCATGGCTCTGCTTCCAGCTCATGGGAAAGGGGAGTATGTTGAGTGTATCAAATGCCCCAGGCTGTAGCCTTTCTTTTGAATCCAAGCCCTGTTGCTGAGGTTCTGGCTGCACTTGCCCACTCAGTTTTGGTACTTGACATCCTTACTCATCATTACTCCTTGTCCAAACTGAACTGACCCCCATTGCAGTCAAAAAAACCCAGCATGATAAGGGGACACCTCAGCAAATATAAGTCCTGTTTCTGCTCTTTTTTTCTGTTGTGTCTCCAAGCAGAGTACCCTGGCAGAATCTGCTGCTTCCTCACATATTTTGTGGAGCAATGGGCACTGTTGGAGATCCCAGCTAAGCACCTCCTCTGGCTACTTTGCATTTTTGATTCTTTAATCCTTCACTCCATCCTTTTAACACATCTTGTGTGGGTTCACTTGTGCTTTTTCGTGAGCTTTCTGCCTCTACCTCTCCCTTTTGATGTTTCTCTACCCTCCCTTGTTTTCTGGGGACGCTTGTCAGTGCTTACGGGAAAACAATAACTCATAGCAGATGTAGGGGAAATACAAGAGTGGGGCCATTGTGTAATGACACATCTTCTAAATGCTCTTCCAGCCTCTACCATTTTGTGGCTGAGACTCACTGAGAAGGAAGACATCTTTTTACTAAATAGAATTTGATGGATTTTTTCCCATTTGCTTGTCCAAAAAGGTGCTTTATCAGAATTAGTTGAAGTGTGGTGACACACGAAGTAAGAGAAGCTTTTGCATACATGCAGTGTAAACCCTGTGTGTGCATCATCCAGTTCTCTTTGGCAGTCACCCTATAGATGCTTTCAGATTTTTCAGGAAGATTTTGGGCCTGTTTTAGAAAATTACCGCTATTAAGGAATCATTTTTTTTTCTTGTTTCTGACATTTTCACTGAAATTTACAAGATGAATATTCACAGCTTTGTTTCATTTAGGAGCTTAAGATGCCAGTGGGTAACAATAACAGTGAGGTAATACATTTAAATTGCCTGGAAATACTTTTTTACATTTGTCAGTTTGACCCTAACCATATTAATTCCCAGAACAACCATGGCAGATATCCATTGTTCCAATGCATCAGAGGAATACAGCAAAGAGCTTATCAATATTAAAGCTTCCATTGCCCACAGTAGGATTCAGTAATCCTTACTGAAAGGTGAAAGTTAGTTATGCAGTAGTTACACACCACAGTTAATGTGGTTACGCCCCATTGATCTACTACCCCTGCAGCACTGAAATCACCTGACATGCATTTTTTGAAGCAGTATTCTGACTAATGTGAATTTCAAAATGCATGGCTCTCTTTTCAAACTATAATCCCACTTACGGGTTTGCACTGAGTCTGAGATAACATGAAGTGTCATTTTATGTTGTGATATTTCCAGTTGTTGTCAGTGATAACAGTTAATGCTCTAATTGAAATGTTTAAGTAATAAGGAGAATCTCCAAGTCACTGTGCTTTAAGAAAAGTGTAGACACACAATAATTCTGTTTTCAAAACAAGGTGCCCAGAGAAGACCTTATAGCCTTTGGTTAGCATATTTGCAAATGTTCACAAAGCCCAATTCACAGAGTACTGAAGCATCTGAAATACCACCTGACCAGAAGTGGTGGGATCTTGTGACCTCTGAAAACAAACCCTCAATACTTTGTTTTCCAATATTAAACTTGTAATATGAGATTAAACACATCTGCTTTATCGCTCAGTTACTACTTTCTGGTGCCTTGCATCCCCTCTTGGGGCATCACAGGACCCCCATGTGGCTCAAGCATAAATGATTTTTATTCTCACAGTGAGAAAGTGAAATAACATAGGAAATATCATCTCCAACGTATGTACTCTTTTAGAAAATACTGATTCTGGAGGAATATACATATCTACATTACACATGTGTCTGTAATCACTGTTATAGATAAAGACAGGCTCCATTGAACCTCAGATTGGGGTCTGAGGGTCTTTTATCCCCTTTCTATCAGCTTTGTCTTAATTCTTCCCTCCTGCTTATACTACTGCTCTGAGTTGATGAAGCACAATGCAGAAGACTTTGCATGCTAGTGTGTGATTTTCCTGATACAATCTGTAGAGGATTCCAGCAATAAACCTATAAATATCTTCATGCTTGGGCTGGCACACAGATTCTTCCTAACAGGTTAAAATCATCTGGATAAACTTCCTTGATGCTTTCACAAAAATAAATTCCAGGGCAGGTTCAGGAAATTCTTCAGCTGTTGCTGCAGAGCTACTTTATATAACCAACACGTGGCTAAATGACACACTTCAGAGGATCAATGTTTTTGTAAAGGAAGTCACGTCTCAGAAATCTCTTGTAACTTTTGAAGGTGCAGTCTGATTTAGTCTTCCTGGATTTCCAGAGAGCTCTTAAGGAAAGGAGGCAGCCTTTGCATACAAGAGAAGATAACTCCATAGATAAATAAATAGTTAATATACATGGACAGGAGAAAAAGACTGGTTTTAGTTATGGAGAGAGACATCAGCAGCACATTACGGTGAAATGTGGTAAGGCTGATGTGATGAGATAGGCTGTTCAGCACAGCCATAAAGAAATTGGAAATGCACACGCAGCAAGGTGAGAAAATCCTCCAATTATTTCAGTTTTTAGAGGATAAGGAGAATGAATTACATGTAACCCTTATTGGACTGAGTGACTGGAATTTCAAATGAGTGTTGAACTTTAATTTTAGTTCAGTATTAAGTGGTGCTCATGAAAATACACAGTCACAATTAAAATGTTCTCAACAAACTATTATAACTCACAAGTAAGAATTTACTTATTGATGTGTGGATGCATCAGTAGCATTCAGAAAGCAAGAATGGTGTTGAAAGTTACTAGCAAAGTAAATACAGATTATATCAGTATGCCTCTGAATACTTCCATGGTAAACCCCCATTATAGATGTAGTGTGCTGTTCTGCATCTCCAGTTCAATAAGGATGAAACTAAATTAGAAGAGGACTAGTAGAAGCTATCAAAATGTGAAAGATCTTTCCCATTAAGATCATTTTCCATCTTCAGTTTGGAAGAGGGATAACTGGAGAGAGACTCAGTCCTAAAAATCCAGTGCCCTGGAGATGGTGAGGTTATATTGGCTGTTTGACTGTTCTCCCAAGAGAAGAATTGGTCAGCATGCCAGATTAGAAGTAAGGAGACTTCAAATAAAAGGAAAAGGAAGTATCTCCTCTTCCAATGTAAAGCTAAATGGTAAAGCTAATCCCTTGCCAAGGGGTGCTGCGGCCACTGTTGGTGTACATGCATTCAAAAAGGAGCCAAGCATTCCCAGAAGAGTATCCATTGGAGGTCACCACATCCAAGCCTGCAATATCTGCTGGTGGATGCCAACAAACTGCAAATTGCTAAAGAATGAAAAAGTGTTTGGGGAATGTGTCAGAACATGAGTGCACTGCCACACTCTTTTCCAGGTGTTAGCTGTTAGTCTGGCCATACTTTTGGTATAACCCTGCAGAACTGTTGCACCATTCTCTGCCCTGGTAGAAGCCTGGGTCCTTACAAGTACTTCTCTAAGGATATCACAGAGGTTTATCCCTCTAATTTCTTTGTCTCAGTTTTGTGTCCCAATGCAAAGTAGAACACAAATCACAAAGAAAGCCACTGTTTTGGCTTTTAGCACAAAATAAAGAATTTCAAAACTGTTAACCTTCACTTTTGTGAGTATATATGAAATGCCAAAAGCTTTGCTGCTTTGCAGTGGCAGAGTCTCTCATTAGCCACGTGTTGACTTTCTCCAGTGTGCAATTCTGCACTGTTTGTGTCTGCAGCACACTAACTATGCACAGCAGGTGTCGTGTTCAGCTCTTTCCTAACATGTTTGGATGTGATGCTTCCAATTAGTTATCCTTGCAAACAGAGTAAGAAAATGTGGTAAATATGGCTATGTGGGCTGGCTACCTCATACAATTAAGTCGTTGTTCTGTGGGGTCTGGAAGTTGCTGTCCAGCGAGAAATAGAAATAGTTTGTGTATGATTTTTTAAGGGCAGTCCAAAGTGGCTTTTGCAAAGAAATATAATGATAGTTCAAGCATATTTATGCAGACTGTTGTGTGTTTTGTGTATACAGTTAATCTTTAATCGTTGCTTAGAATATTTGGTATCACTAATTAATATCGGATCTGCAGCTGGATTTATTCAAGAATGGTCTAGAGATCATACTAAGAGATGAAGATCTGAGCTTTTGAGTATCAACAACCTCACCTAAAGGGTTCAGCCAAAAAAAATCTGTATCAGTCAGAGAGGTCAGCAATGAAAAAAATGAATACTGACGAGGTTGACTCTTAATAAAATGTTTTCATCTACCTGAAGTATGTTCTCCTTATCTGGATTCTTGTAACACAGTTCTCATACACACCAGACTGTTTCTCTAGAGGCCTGATGGGCAAGTCTCCACTCATGAGTAAGATGCCTCAGCACTGTGATGTTAGAAAAGAGGCCCAGCAGGTTCATTTAAATCAGATGGTAGCTTGTTTGAGGGTTTTCAGTCCATAATTTAGACAATTGGGGTACATCTCTCTGTTAAGGGCAAAAGGTTTTTAGCTCGTGCACTGGCAGACCTCATTGAGAGGGCTTTAAACTAGGTTTGAAGGGGGAAAGGGAAGCAGCTGAGCTTCCTGGAAGCAGGCCCAAGGGTTGCAAGGCTAAGTTAGGGGTGAAGTCAGTAGCCCAGCTGAGGTGCATGTATACCAATGCACACAGCTTGGGCAACAAACAAGAAGAGCTGGAGGCCATGGTGCAACTGCAGAGCTATGATGCAGTTGCCATCACGGAAACGTGGTGGGATGACTCACATAGCTGGAGTACTGCACTGGATGGATACAAGCTCCTCAGAAGAGATAGGAAAGGAAGAAGAGGTGGAGGGGTGGCCCTTTATATTAAGCAGACTTTCGATGCCGTAGAAATTGAAACTAAGGAAGATGGAGTTGGATGTCTATGGGTAAGAATTAAGGGGAAGGCCAACAAGGCTGACATCCTACTGGGAGTCTGTTACCGTCCACCCAACCAGGAAGAAGAGGTAGATGACTTGTTTTATAAGCAGCTAGGTGATGTTTCAAGATCATCAGCCCTTGTTCTTGTGGGTGACTTCAACCTACCAGACATCTGCTGGGAACTTAATACAGCAGTAAAGAGACAGTCCAGGAAATTCTTAGAATCTATGGAGGACAACATTTTGTTGCAGCTGGTGGGGAAGCCCACCAGGGGAGGGACTATGTCAGATCTGATGTTTGCAAATAGAGATGGGCTGGTGGGAGATGTGGTGGTTGGAGGTCACTTGGGACAGAGTGATCATGAAATAATAGAGTTCTCAATATTTGGTGAAGTCAGGAGGAGCACCAGTAAGACTCTTACACTGGACTTCCAGAAGGCAGACTTTGGCCTGTTTAAGAGACTTATTCAGAACGTCCCTTGGGAAACAGCCCTTAAAAACAAAGGAATTCAGGAAAGGTGGGCATGCCTCAAAACAGAGAACTTGAGGGCACAGGAACAAACTGTCCCTGTGCACCGAAAGATCAGTCAACGGCGTAAACGTCCAGCCTGGCTGGGCAAGGAGGTTTTGGAGGAACTTAGGAATAAAAAGAGGATGTATCAGCATTGGAAGGAGGGTCAGGTCTCTAAGGAAGTATTCAAGAAGGCTGCTGGAGCATGCAGGAAAAAAATTAGGGAGTCCAAAGCTCATTTTGAACTTAGAATGGTGACTTCTGTAAAGGATAATAAAAAATGTTTTTACAAATACATTAGTGCTAGAAGGAAGGGTAAGACCAGCCCTTGTTCTTTATTGGACAAGGGAGGGAACTTAGTATCTGYAGATGAGGAGAAGGCAGAAGTGCTCAATGCCTACTTTGCCTCAGTTTTTAGTGGGAAGATGACTTGCCCTCAAGACACCTGCGTGCCTGGGCTGGTTGATGGTGTCAGGGAGCACAATGGTCCCCCCATTATCCAAGAGGAGGCAGTCACAGAACTACTGAAATGCTTGGATATTCATAAATCTATGGGACCAGATGGGATCCACGCCAGGGTAATGAGAGAGCTGGCAAATGAGCTTGCAAAGCCACTCTCCATCATTTACCAACAGTCCTGGCTCACTGGTGAGGTTCCGGACGACTGGAAGCTGGCCAGTGTGATACCCATTCACAAAAAGGGTGCAAAGGAGGATCCAGGTAATTATAGACCAGTCAGCCTGACCTCAGTACCTGGCAAAATAATGGAACAGTTTCTATTAAGTGCCATCACACAGAATTTACAGGATAGCCAGGGTATCAGACCCAGCCAGCATGGGTTTAGGAGGGGTAGGTCATGTTTAACCAGCCTGGTCACCTTTTATGACCAGGTAACCCACCTAGTGGATGCAGGGAAAACTGTTGATGTTTTTACTTGGATTTCAGCAAGGCCTTTGACACTGTCTCCCACAGCATACTCCTAGACAAGCTGGCAGCCCGTGGCTTGGACAGGAGCACTCTTTGCTGGGTTAGGAACTGGCTGCATGGCCGGGCCCAGAGAGTGGTGGTGAATGGTGCTGCATCCAGCTGGCGGCTAGTCACCAGTGGTGTCCCTCAGGGTTCTGTGCTGGGGCCAGTTCTGTTTAATATTTTTATTGATGACATGGATGGATGAGGGTTTAGAGTCTTTCATTAGCAAATTTGCAGATGACACTAAGCTGGGAGCGTGTGTGGATCTGTTAGAGGGATGGAGAGCTCTGCAGAGGGACTTGGAACGGTTGGAGGGCTGGGCAGAATCTAATGGGATGAAGTTCAATAAGTCCAAGTGCTGAGTCCTGCACTTTGGCCACAATAACCCCCTGCAATGTTACAGGCTGGGGACGGTGTGGCTGGACAGTGCTCAGGAGGAAAGGGACCTGGGGGTGCTGGTTGACAGTCGGCTGAACATGAGCCAGCAGGGTGCCCAGGTGGCCAAGAAGGCCAATGGCATCCTGGCCAGTATCAGGAATAGTGTGGCCAGCAGGAGCAAGGAGGTCATTCTTCCCCTGTACTCGGCACTGGTGAGGCCACACCTTGAGTATTGCGTCAGTTCTGGGCCCCTCAGTTTAGGAGGGACATTGAGATGCTCGAGCATGTCCAGAGGAGAGCAACGAGGCTGGTGAGGGGCTTGGAGCACAAGCCATATGAAGAACGACTGAGGGAGCTGGGGTTGTTCAGCCTGGAGAAAAGGAGACTCAGAGATGACCTTATCACTCTCTTCAACTTCCTGAAGGGTGGCTGTGGTGAGCTGGGGGTCGGTCTCTTTCTCAAGGCAACAACAGACAGAACAAGAGGATGCAGTCTCAAGCTGCGCCAAGGGAGATCCAGGCTGGAATTAAGGAGGAAGTTTTTCACAGAAAGAGTGGTCAAATACTGGAATCATCTACCCAGGGAGGTGGTGGAGTCACCATCCCTCGATGTGTTTAAAAAAAGACTGGATGTGGCACTTGGTGCCATGATCTAGTTGAGGTGTCAGAACATGGGTTGGACTCGATAATCTTAAAGGTCACTTCCAACCTAGAAATTCTGTGAAAAGCAGGTTAACAGAGAACAAATATCTGAGCTTGATCTGATGCAAGCCTCAATGTCGCACGTCAGGCACTGGGAGCCTGTGGTCTGCTCTAGTGTGAGCCCTGCAGAGGCTGAGCTGCAGCTCCACTTGAACTTGCACCTGCTTGGAACTGTGCAAAGCTCTGCTGGTGTCACAGAGAGCTGCCCTTTGGAACCCTGGGGGGTTGTGCTGGTGCAGTTGTGCCAGATGGTGGCTATGTATAGCATGGAGAAAGTTGACATGGAATCTGGCTTGAGCTACTAAAACCCTAAATATGCCTCACTTTAAGATAAACATCTGATATGAATAACATCTAAATTGAGGGTCTTATCCAAACAGAGTATCAAATGGTGGTCTAATCCTATGGCTATTCTCAATTACTGAAAAGTCAGGATACATCCTTTTCTGGGATGTTATATTGGAAAGTCAAGGATTCCTTTTGTAACCCTTGAGACTAGATAGCTCCAGGCAAAGGAGCTTTAAAATAGCAACTCCAAAACTGCCAAAAGCATACTATAGCTAGCTAGCTTTACTTGACTCTATATAAGCAGTGACGACCTAGCTTGTGGCTTGGCATAATTTTAGAGACTATGGCAGACAATAGAGGAAACTCTGCCAACACTAATATCACATCTCTAAGAACTGTCTAAGAATTATTAGTTCAAATTAATTGTATGGGGTAAATGAAATTCTACCTAATAAGTACCGTTTTAATAAAAGAATCACTAAATTAAAAATGACTAGTAGAAGTCGTGTTGAATTTTAAAAAGTTCTTGCTGTTAAATTCTCCCTCTATCTTCAACTGGACTTGATGGGCTCTCCCCAGAATAAAGCAAAATAGATGTGACTTGGTGGAGAAGGTACGACTGCCACTCATGTTTGCAGAATTTTCACTTCAGACTAAATAGGTGCAGGAGTTCCTATCTCCTTCAGTCAGGCTGCACTAGTTGCCACTCAGATGCACCTATATGAAAAAATGTATTTGTTAACCAAGGTCTGCTGTTGGGTTGCTCATGCATGTCTCTCCTTAAGTGGACTCACTATGCTGCACTGCATTTTGAAAGGCTTAATTTGATTTCCCTTTGAATTCTAAGCTCTTTGCGGAAGTATCTTGGTGTGGCATATTTGACTTCAGAGGCTTAGTAGCACTCTGTGATACAATGACTAAAGTTTTAAAGATTGTATCTTAACAATCAGACAAAATTGAAGCCTTTGAACTCACGAACCGAAAGAAAAATTTTGTGCTACTAACTGGGAGAATGACAAGATTAACAGAATTTAAGGAAAAAACAAAACAAAAGGAAAACCCCGTGCAAATGCCATTTGAAAGTAGGGATTTAGGTTCATGTTTGTTCTCAAAAGCATGAAACCAGACAGTTCATGCAGTGTGAGCTCTGTTCTCTACGTTATGAATTCTCTTGCACAAGCAGCTATTTATAATGCCCAAGGCAGAAGAATAGTCTGATGAAAATGTGAAACTCTGAGGAATTGAATTGATCTCTAAAGATTCTTCTTTGCAGGGATTTAGTATAATGCATGGACTTTTCATTATAAATCTGAGAAGACAAATTTTGCTTCCTTGTCTGTAGCTAATGGCTTCCTGCCAGCACTCATGGTATTTCTGACATATTTAAAATACCGATTATTTGAAGTAATGGTGACCCTTTGCCCTTCTAAAACTTTTAGCTTTGCATGTAGGGAGTGAAGTTGAAAAGCAGATGGTGAAATTAGGAAATGGAATGCTGCTACTTGCCTGAGTATAATGTCCTCTAACTCTAGAATTATGAATTTTGTGTGGATTCATTTATTTTGTGGGTTTTTTTCTTTTCCTTCTATGGAATTTTTTTGTAGTCTGTATTTTTGCTTAAAAGAGAAACCTGGAGAGCTGTAAATCAGCATAGTCTGTGTTTTCTTAAAACATAAACAGCATACAGCATGCTCCAGTTTCTGCTAGAAGTCTCTTAAACTAACAAGTCGTTTGAGTCAATCATTGTAATGGCTTGAGGGAAATGCATGGCCTGCACAGTCATTCTGCTTTCCTGCAGAGCGATTTGTCTTTTAAAATTGAGGTTCTGGCACCCACAATACTTCCAGACAAGTAAACATATTTTCTAGGAATACACTTATACAATGTAAATTATCTTTTCATTTGACAGCCTTCAAAATTATACA
The DNA here is from genome assembly GCA_014549065.1 of Cardinalis cardinalis. Classification (NCBI taxonomy): domain Eukaryota; kingdom Metazoa; phylum Chordata; class Aves; order Passeriformes; family Cardinalidae; genus Cardinalis; species Cardinalis cardinalis. The sequence continues at coordinate 2,590,981 of JACDOX010000098.1, read as the reverse complement.
TTATTTTTGTCTCAAAGACACTGCTCATGTAAATCAACAAGTGAATAAGGACGTAGATATGGAATCCATCACATCTAAAAAGGCTTTAGCCTTAAGATCACTCCACAATTACCTGAACATCCCTATGCTTCTATCTCTGCATCTGGAAACAAATTGGTGCAAGAGGATGTGAGGAGCACAGGGATAAGATGAGCTCAACCCCTTGCTAATGCAATTGGTTCACTGGGGTCTCGCTGGCAGGTCACTTAACTGAAGAACCTGGGCAACTGAAAGCCAAAATCCTGGTCTGCAGCAGTTTTCTGCTCAGACTGTACTCCCCACCACTCATCTCAGTCAGAGCTTTGAGCTACTCTTCCTTCCTGGTGAACAAGGCAGTTCAACCTTCTGTATTAGGGACAAAACCAACTTTGCCATGTAGAAAAAAGCAGGGAGAGCAAAGGGACATAAGCAATTTAAGGAGGAGTACTTCAGCTTTTGGGGAATGTTGCGTCCATCCGGAATGACATGAACTGTCATCCTCCCTCTCAGAGAATTTGTACAAGGAATTCTGTTCATCAGCCATAACTTKATGCACTGGGTCTATCAATACCTACTCTATTAGCCGTAACTGGATAGAGTTTCATGCCTTCTAGTAATGTCCATAAGGTCTTTCTTTCTTTTTTTTTTTCAAAATTCTTGCCATTTTCCTTTTAAAAGTCTTAGCTCTAATTTTTCTTGCCAATAATACACCTTAAGGCTTTATGCCCAGGAGGAAACATTTTTCTTTTAATATCACATTCACATGACTGATAAGTAAATTCTTTAAATGAAGCTAAGCAGTAAAGAACAGGAGCTCTGCGGCATTCATTCACTTCTTGGTCCTTCTTGGGGTTGCTGAAGCCATATGTATTGACAAGTTGAGTGACTTTTTTTGATGCTTTTGGGGGAAACATTTTCTGTTGAACTGTTCCTAGCTCAGCCTCATTCCAGTGCTATAAAACTGCAGAAAACATAACAAAACCAGAGTCAGGAACAACATCAGAAAATGATCAGTATGTATTCCGACACTTAGCAAAATATATCCAATTGCTCTTCTTGCAATTTTGTTTACAAGTCCTGTTACACTGGATTTCATTTATACATCACATGACAGTGAATAAGTTCTGTAGACTTAAATTCACTAAACAGACTAAATCTACTCTTCTCATTCCTGCCACGGTTTTCAGACTTCAAATCATGCATGTAGGTCCCACTTTCCAAGTCAAAATTCCTTTTTTAAAAGTATTCAAACAGGTCTGGCAAGAAGTCACTCCAAAGCAATATAGTCTTGTTAGGGTTTTGTTTTATCAGTTTTAATATTTTGTAGTATCTTTGTGTTCACTGTTAATACATCATGGCTCTACTGATAATGAGGAGGACCTATAAGACAAAGCAAGTTCATTTAAGAGTAAACCTCTTTTAAATAGTCAGATGCCAATATAAAGCACATATTTCACTTGCTGGTGCATTCAGATAATTTTTTTTTCACTTTTCTTGTTTTTATTAGAAAAAGTCTTATGCTTAAACACAGGATAACTCAAAAAAGAACTAAGAGAAAACAAATTGCTATCACAGCTACAGCGATTTTATCACTCTATTAATTGCGCTGTGATGTTCTTGGGTTATGGAACAGTAGGCAAGACTAATACCTCATAATCATTACATCACATATCATCACTATGCGTCAATAATATTTTGGACTGTATGAGACTAGCAAAACTTACTGCATGCTGTATATGGCTTTCTGCTAAGTGTATTTTGTTACTTCTACATGCAAATATACCGCTTGCTGAAATAATTTTTGCAGACCTCATTTCAAAGATGAGACCATTGATCCAACACTACTTCTAAATTCTTAATTGCTTAGTCCTCCTAGTTAGCCACCTAAATTCTTATTAGGCTCCAGTTTGGGACTCAAGTTTTTGGAAAAGATCTTGTCCTGCTACCTTTTGATCATGGCTTTCCCTTACATTGTTGTTTCCAGACATTCATCCACATTAGGTTCCAGCTGTCTCTGATGGGACATTCACTCCCTCATCCAGCAAATTTGATTTCCTTTTACTCTTTCACATCTCTTCATTTTTACAGTCTTTCTTTCCACTTTATATGCCTGGGAATTAACCTTCTTTACAATCCTGTCCACTGCTTCTCTAATACAAGCTGATCTATTGTCACGACTGAAATATGACTCAGACCTACCAGCCTTACTTCCACTACTGCACATTAAGCCTGATTCAGTGCCAGATGGCAGTGGATGGGAAAATAAAATTACTTAGCTTCTGAATGAGTCAGGAAAATGATCATTTGCTCACATATTAAAAATTTTATATTCAAATAGGAATATAAATAAATATAGAATCATAATAAATAAATAAGAATATAAATAAATAGTGGCTCTCATGTTTTATGATAGCTAATGTTTCATATCCTAGAAGTCCCATTTTGATTCTTAGACTAACATGGTTACCTGCTGACTTTAGGGAAAAAAGGGAGAGCTGTATCACTGAATTTGACTGAATCCGCTTTGGGCCTTCTGATCTTGAGGGGAAGATGATTTAGAAATAATAGTAGTCCGGCTTAAATTAACTCTTCTTGAAACAAGTATCAATATGTATACCCCAAGTTCCAACTAGCTGGACCTTACTCTTACACATGGAATTAACAGAGCTTGTTGGCAGATTACAAAATAATTTTCTGTAATTATTTTCAGACATAAAATTGAAAAATGCTCCAAATCCTGCATGTGGGATTGTAGGAGGGACTTAAGGCAAAGGCAGGTGCTGAGCACACGTCACCCCGTCACTCTGCAGACAGTGTAGTCTCGTGGTTTAATTCTCTGCCTCCTAACACAATATTGGCCACAGTACTGGTACCCTCAGGCTGCAGAACAGATTTGTATAATCAGAAAACAGACTACATTTACTCTTTAATATAATCCAGGATCATAGGATAATTCAGGCTGGGAGGATCTCAGGAGATCTGTATTTCCATCTTCTGTTACAAGCAGGGTCATCTGTGAGATCAGACCAAGTTGTATAAGGCTTTATCCAGTATGGTCCTGAAATTCTCCAAGGATGGAGAGAGACATTATATCCTCTCTGGGCAAGCCGTTTCAGTGCTTGACTGTCTTCAGAGTTAAAAAAAATAAATTTGGTAATTTTTCCAGTCCTTTTTCAATTTTCCATCCTGAACTTTTCTTTGTTTCATATTATGCTCACTGCACTTGTCCTCTCACACTCTGCTTTGAAGAGACTGGATCCATTTCCTTGATTCCCTCATTGCAGGTACAGGCAGGCTACTGCTAGGTCCCCTCAAAGCCATCTCTTCTGCAGGCTGAACAAGCCCTAAATCTTCAATTTCCCCCACAAGGCAAGACCCTGGGCAGCTTGGTGTCCTCCACTGAACTTACTTCAGTTAATGTTGTTCTTGTATTGGGAAGCCGAAAGTGGGTGCAGTATTTGAGATGTGCTTTAAGACATGCTGAGAAGAGAAAGATAAACCCTTCCCTTGATGTTCTGGCTGTTAACACAGTGCAGGGTGCAGCTGGCTGCCCACCCAGCTTGTGCCAGCCAAGGCCTCAAGTCCCTTCTTGCAGAGCTGCTCCCAGTCAGGTAGGCATCATCCTGTCCTTGCACCAGATTGTCTTTCCTGTCCAGAGGCAGCACTTGGTATTAGTCCTTGACAAATTTAGCTCATTCCATTCCTCCAACCTGTCTAGGTTTGCACCCCTAAATTCTACACCCTGTATATATCAAAAATCACCCCCAAATTTGGTGTTATTTCCCAGCTGGATGAACATGCAGTCAGGCCAATGATAAAGCTGTGAAGCAGAACAGGTTGTAGGGAAAGATCCAGAGTACTCCATTTGTTACTGGCTTCCAGATAAAGTATGACCCACTAACCCCTACCTGTATGAGCCTCATAAATAAGTTTGTAGGTGGATAGTTGCCCATTCATCCAAACCATAACATTCTAACTTGAATTCAAGAATATTATGCAAGACTGTGCTGAAAGCCTTGGTGAAGTCAAGATAAATGACATGAATGCCTTTGTCCAGAAATGGAGATCCTGATCACAGCAGGCAATCAGGTGGGTCAGGCCTAATTCACACTTTGAAAATCCTTGCTTAATTATCGCTCAAAAACCATTAAAGTGGGACAGATTAGCCTGTAGTTCATTGGGTTGACCTCTTGGCATTTCCTGTTTTTAAGATAGAGATAGGTTTTTTGCCTGTTTTTAGCCATCAAGCATCTCTTCCTGATCTCCAGAGGTACAGCTCTAGATAGTCCTTGAGAGAGGGGCTTTGCCAGGTAGTGTCCTTGCCCTGTATTCCCTTCAGACACTTTGTTTGCATGAACAAAGTTCAGCTGGAACAGAAAGCAGTGTGCTGCTTTGGGTTTCTCTTTTTAGCACAATGGTAAACTTCCATCAAGCTGAGAGGAAACCTGAATTATGCTGCCATCAGCACAGACAGCACAGATGGAATGAAGCTCTTTACTTGTGTGCCCCTATGCACTTGTGGGTAAAATGTCAGTGTGTGGCTGTAGAACTGGGGAAAAGTAGGAGATATGAGGCTGAGTTACAAAGCTGCTGCTGTACACAAGGTGACAAAATTTCCCATTCTAAACTTCCCCTTCTGAAAAGACTTGAGAAATTTTCTTTAGTGACCTCTACAAATTATTAAAAAAACAAAAAGGCTCTAAATTTTCCCTCTATTTATATATGGTCAGAGCATTTGGCAGAGGTTTTTCACACTTGAATCATTCAAAAATAGCTCAACAGATTTTACTCAGATATCCAATGTAATCACTTCTGGGCTGAGGTTGAGTGTGGAAAATTGAAGCCAAAAGGAATTTGAATTATGACCAATGGGAAAAGGATTAGGGAGGTAGGAGAGCAGCTGTATTTCTAACTACATCACAAAGAGCCTCACAGTTACAACTGCTTTGCTATTCTACTTCCACATGAATGGACACCATATATTTGTATGGGTAACTTAGGAAGGAATTTCCAAAGTTGTAAGTGAAAGCAGTCTGCAAACATCAAATCATCAGACAGTGTTTGCTTGTATGTAACCAATCACTTAGGAGTAGAGAAGGGGAAAAAGAAATCTTTTGATGTGGTTGACTTTACATGTGGATGCAGAATGTTTATATGCAGAAAGTTTATTCATGAGCTGGAGCAAGTGGCATCCTCCAGATAACTGGATTTACCAAGGTTAGCTGAAAAATGGGGGTTGAGGATGTGGCATGGCGTGGGTTAGCTCAGAGACTATCCATGGAGCAGTGACATGGATGATGCCATACTGAAGTGAAAATTTACCCCACAAAATGCTGGACTGGTTTTTGAGACAGAATAACTAAATGGGAGGGACAGACAACTTGTCTCCAAGTATTTCAGCATAGGCTGAAGCATGCCACTTCAAAATATTCTGGATTCCCTGTGTGAAGAAGGATGGCATGAACTCAGGTAGCCATGCCCAGTGACAGTAGAGCCAGCACTAATGTGTCTGTAAAAGCTGCTGCTCCGTGTTCCTGTGGTGGCTTGTCTCTCTACACCTAGCGGGCAAAAACTGGTCACATTCAAATGATCTCTGATGACTAAAACCAGCTGCCTTCCCCCTCTGTCTCAGCAAATCTCAGGCTTGCCATTGCTTTAAAAAGCTTCTTGGCAGCTGTTTGGATGAATTTGAAGGACAGCTTGGAAAGCTGAATTTGGGCGTTTTCTGGAACAGCAGTGATAGGCAGCCTCAGACAGTGCCTCAGCTAAGAGTGATCTGCTCAGGTTTGGGTTTGTGTCCCACAGGCCAGACTGGGTTTTCCCATTGAACAAAGTGGGAGTTTTCCCACTTCCATGGGAGACTTTGGGAAGTTCATCTTTTCTGCTAATACAGACAAAACCCCTCAACACTTTTTGTGTAGTGACACAAATAAAAATCACAGAATCACAGAATCACAGAATAATGAGCTTGGAAGAGACCTCTAAGATCATCGAGTCCAACATATGCCCTAACACCTCAATTAGACTATAGCACCAAGTGCCATGTCCAGTCTTTTTTTAAAATCCAGAGATGGTGATTCTACCACCTCCCTGGGAAGAGCATTCCAGTACTTTATTATTCTTCTGGTGAAAAATTTTTTTCCTAATATCCAACCTAGACCTTCCCTGACATCGCTTGAGACTGTGTCCTCTGGTTCTGTCCGTTGCTGCCTGCTGGAAGAGACTGATCCCCACCTGTCTACAACCTCCCTTCAGGAAGTTGTAGAGAGCAATAAAGTCACCTCTAAGCCTCCTGTTCTCCAAGCTAAACAGCCCCAATGATATTATGTTATATTATAAATAAAAGCATAAGAACCTATGGTCTTAATCCAATGAGAATACTGTGAGAAGGTGCAATGTGCAAGCATCCAGCTAAACCCAGAGGGCTGCTTTCAGCAATGGGAAGGCAGAAACTTTAGTTTACCCAAGTAGTGACTCTGAGGAAAGCAGAAAGCAACACAAAAGCCCAGGTCAGGAAAAAAGGCATGAAGTAAAAGGTGTAAATTCTTTCCAAGCTCAGTGAGGTATCATCTATTGCAGTGGTTCAATCTTGAAGTGTGCTTATTCAAAAATATAGCTGACCAATTTAAAGTGTGATCCAGGTGAAATTCAAGCTTCCTGTAGACTAGACATTTAAATATATTTCTAAAGCAATGCAGTGAATTTTAATTAGTGAAGTTTTATACAAGTTTTTCTATATAAATACCCAATAATGAAATCCATACACACATAAACACAACAAAATTCAAAGAACATCCTCTCTTCCAATAAAATTCAAGCTTTCAAGATCAAACAAAACTGAAACATCTATTTCACTTTTGAAAAGAACATTTTATATTTAAAAAATGAAAAAATGCAACAGAGAAGAAGAAAATTAAAACTATTCAACATTCTCCAGAGAAAATATATTTTCAAATGTGCAGACAGGAATCAATGTATATGAATGCCACAACTCATTTCTGCTTCTGTGCACTTTGGTCTTCATTAAGAAAACAATGAGCTACATACAGAGGAAAAAAAGTATAATTTCCCACGTTGAAACCAAGGTGCTCCTGAATTTTTTTTATTCCCTTTTCACAGTGTCACTTCCAAAATGAGTTACACCTGCACCTTCTGAGGCTTCATTACTGATAGGAAAATTAGAGAAAATGGTTGGACCTATTGGATCCATTCTGGTTCAAGCCAGCCGAATACTCAAGTGTCTGTCAATTTGGAATGGCCATGGCCCAGAAGCAGCTTGAATCCAACATGGTCAGAGCAGCTGTGTGGGCCTCTGTTCCCTCATTCCATAAGCCTTGAGAAAATTCTCAGTTTATTAATGATAGTATTAATGATAGCATTTTGAAAGCAGTTAATGCTGCATTATGTACATATTTTTTATTGTCTAGGCTGTTAGATCCCATTTTCAGATTACCAAACTGTAGCAGAACACGAATTTTATAATTTCTTTTCTTATATGTTGAAAAGAACTAAAGAACAATTTGACTGAAGGCCTCCCATGTTTTTTGCCATTGGGCTTGTGAGAGGTCTTCCTGCAATGAGCATGGCTTATTACCTTTTGGATTAAGATTTCATGACTGCCAAGCTCCTTACAGCACGTTTTTTCCACTGGAAGGAATTTAGGGCTCTAAAATATCACCAGCCATCTACAAATAGATCATGCAGGACCTGCATTAGCTTGTTGCATTTCATATTTATTTCACAATTTCATAAGAAATTATACTATCTAAAGTTAAGTTTATCGCTTCTTTGCTATCAAGGACAGTCCTTGAACATGTTTTATGTATAAAATCCAACACCACTTTTCCAAGAGCAAATATTTCCAAAGAAACAGAATTTTCCCAGAGTTAACAGTGACTCATGAGGTCTGAAGCTCTGACTGATGTAAATAAGCAGAGAAGTAATAAATGAGGTTATGTCATCTACACCAGCTGAAGCTGTCTTACCACACAGCCCTGAGAAATTTGCTGAAGGCATACCCATTTTAAGAACTCACTGATGGATCATGGAGTCTATTACTGATATGCTTTTTTATTCTTTCCTTTTTGGGTTTACTTGAAAGCTGTAGCATCCGTGGGCCACAAACAAAAGACCAAAAGACTGAAGCAGTTGTCTGTTAGCTGTTTGTGAATGATCATAAGCGAGAGCAGAACACTTTTGAAGAAAACTGCTTTAAAATCATGAGGGTTTCCAAAGTGAAAACAATGACATGTTCTGGACTAAGACTCTTTCCAGAAACTAAACAGTAAGTTACAAAATAGGCCAGTTCTCAAGCATTTTGGAATGACAACAGTTCAAGATTTTTGTGGTGAAAGCATAACCTTTGAAACTGTTATTTCACAAACAAACGGCAAGCTCTGTCCTTCTTCACACAAACACAAGATTTGATTGCCTCTGTAAAAACTGTCCCCAAAGCATTTCCTTTGGCTGGTGTGGAATGCTGACTATTCATTAAATCAGGCACAGAAAGAAAATTTTTTGGCCCTTATGAACTTTTGAAGCTTTGGGGGCTAGCAGCCGCTTATCTTGTGAACAGAATTTCCTGTTAGTATCCTTCTAGCCTATTTGTTCACTAGAAGCCCAACAAATGTCAACAAAAATAACACTCTATGTTCCAATTTTTAAACTCAATTGAGAAATCCCAGATATATATTACACTTCTCAAATAGACCTGTGTACTATTAATGCAAGTATTATTATGACCTTGCTCAGACCTTGTTTAGTTCTGGTGGTTGTTAGCTGAGTTGAAATTATAAAGATGTTGAGGGACTGACTATAAACACCATGTTTGTGTAGCATAAAATGTACTTCCAATAGCGGTGCCAGCAATCATTTTAGGAAAGACTAAATAATTTTAATTGTTAAAAAATGGCCCTTTTCATGCTGTGAGAGTCTGATTCTTGTTAAATCTGCTATTTCTGTAGAGCTAAAGGATAGATGAAATATTCTACTCCTTCAAAAGTTCATTCAAATTGTAAATAGTTGAAATGAGTCTTTCCCCTGTGATCAAAACCAGTCCTAAGGGGATCCTGCTTGATTTTAGGATTGGTAAATGTGCAGAAACATGAAGCTTTCTGATAATGCCATTTCTGGCAATGCCTGCTGCACAGAATGGCGCTGATCTACTGTCTCCAAGGGTATTTGTCACCCAACATTAAATCAGCTGGGTAGATACCCAGTTTCTAACGGAGCAGGACACACAAATGTAGCAAAGAGTGCTGCTAGGCTTATTCCCAGGGAGGCAGTCTGAAAGCTATGCCTGATTTTTCAAAGCAGAGACCAGACACATGAGAAATCATTTATTTCATTTAAGACACTACTGGAGACATTACTGCAGAAAGCCAAGAGTCTAGGAAGACCACCCACCACCCTGGACTTAAAACTACATTGCCTTGAACTCCTTTGACAGCAGTGGGTGACATTTGTAGCACACAAGTTTGTGGTGCTCTGTGATCCCTTCTAAAAGGCAGGAGCTGATTGGGAAGCCATGAGAATTATGCACTGCAGAGTTTCACAGCGTTTGAAGGAAGTGATCCTCCTGCTGGCCTTGCAAGATTGAAAGTATCAAGAGAAATAGCTTTGTGCAAGGAAACAAGGAACTCTATGAGCAATTGAAGTTACTGCAACAAGTGGAAGTTTGTTTTCCAGATCCCTGTGGCTGATGTCCAGTGTCTGCCACACACACACATGTTGTGCTGCATGTACACCCAGCAACAGCAAAGCACGTGTGCAGTAAAATCAGAGCATCCAACATCTGCACAGCACATCTGGTCTCGTTTGTGATGATGAGATGCTGACTTACTATGTACATGTGCCTTAAGAGAAACATTTTTAATGTGCCTTTAATAACTTTTTTGCCTTCTGACTCAATTGTCTGTCTAAAGATGTGTCCAAACATTTTCCTAAAACTAAGGCATTCAGGATGCTCATATCACTACTTTCTGATGTTCTTGGGGTGAAAGCTGACATTAAAACTTTTCCCTAAATTGGAGCAAAACTGGAGTCCCTCCAGAAATGAACACATGCTAGCTTTTCATGTGAGATTTCTATTGTCACTGTTGGATAAAACTGCCCAATAGGTTCAAAGCTGTGAAGGGATGGGGGAAATAAGTTTAGATTTTGCATTTCTGATTGCAAACATTTTATGTTCCATACCTTCCTTCATATAGAACATCAACAATGTCACTGTCAACACTGTCATGTAAACTGGAGTCCAGAAAGCTTTGTCTTGTCAGCAAATAGCAAATGCAGAAAACATAAATTCTCCACAACTGGCATTCACCCTATGATTGAGACAACAAATCCAAAGTAATCTAAATTGCCTTTTTATTGACATCAGTGATTCTTGATACTTCAGGGGGTATGTGCTTATTCACACATATATTTCCATTACATATTTTCTGTTAGGATACTGCATTCCTAAATCCATGGCTAAGGAAATTTTTTTGGCATCAGAAATTCAAGAGGCATACACAAGCCACATACAGTCTTATTTACAGCTCATTACATGGACTGCAAGTATAATTTTCCTTATTTGTAGCTGAAACACATTTTAAAATAGCTGCTGTATAAATAATCAGGCATATAATGATACCCACATGAGTACTTCAAGGTGGCTCTGGATTCTCACACAGAAGTTCTACAGACCAAATCTGTACAGTGTTTCCCATGTGAAGGGGGCCAGTCAGCCTTTCCTAAGGATGCTTTCCTTTTATTAAGTGCCTGGTAGTGTTTTGGGTTATGAAGAATTGCTTCACTGTGTTCGTTAGCATTTCAAAAGCATTTAGCTTGGCTGGAGCACTACAGAAGATTGCTGTGAACTGTATCGCTGTACATATATAGGCACTACTGAATACAATAGGAAATAGGATATATTTACATTTTTATAGAGTTTCCTGAGTTAAAGGATTGTGCTGACTACTTTGAAGTTGAGAGCAAATTCTCTTTCTTCTCTTCCTCAGCCAGAATGTTCTTATGTGCACCACAACTCTAGCATCACAGTATAGGCAAAGTCATTGTTATTTTAGCCATTCTTGCATTTTCAAGGGTGCAAATGCAGGTGTGGGTAGAAAACTGAATCTGAGTGCAGGGGCTTTTCTGGTGACTAATTTCACACCTTGTCTGTGCTTGTGAGACATGTCACAGGGAAGAGCTGTGTTGTCCCCTTTCAGATCACAATCACATCTACCCCTGAGTGCAGAAGGGTAAAAGGGACATGTCCTAGAATTCTATTCACTCCAAAAGATGAAGCATTTAACACAGCAGGTTTCGCATAACTTGTGAAAGCAAACAGGTAGCTAGCTAGAAACAGGCTTCAAGGTTGCAGATACTGTATTCCTTCCTTGTATAGCATAAATCCCTGCTGAACAGTAACTGAAAGGCCACAATCAGACAGGAGTAAAGCCATGCCTTGTAGGAAGGATGAGCAGGAGAAGAGAGGGCACAAGCGAGGAAGAAGAGAAGAGAGGCTTATTAAGAGTCAGGCTGTCCAGTGTTTCAGCATAAAGCTGGAGGACACACTCATTGAGCATGGCCCTGTGTCAAGAGCTCAGGAGGAGGACGCACTGAGTCTGTAAGAACTACCTGACCAAGAAGACATAGAAAATGAGGCTTTCTTAAATTATTAGTAAAGGTTTCTTGGTTACATCCTCACATCCTTGTGCTTTTCAAGCCTCAAAACATCAACGACATGGCAACATTCCAGGAAACCCCTAAACTGTGTTGGTGATAATTTCACAATAAAAAACATTAGAGGCTCAACCATAGGTTGAGCTCTACCAGACCTACTGCTCACAAATTGTGAAGAGCTGGTGGAAAATGCAGTCATGGTTGGCAGCTTGGGCTGCAGTAGCCACAGGATGATTGAGCTCAGGTTCTGAAGGAGGGCTGGGAAGAAAAGCAGCAGGGTTAGGACTTTGTATTTCAGGAGAGCAGACTTCGGCTTATTTTTAGGGAATTGCTAGGCCAAGTGCCCTGGGAAGCAGCCACGAAGGGGAAAAATGCCCAGGAAAGCTGGCTAATTTTTAAAGAAAACTTCTTGAGAGCTCAGGAACAAACTATCCTATTGGACAGGAAGACCGGGAATTCTGGCAGAAGGCCTGTTTGGCTAAGTCAGGAGTTTCTCAATGAAGTAAAACACATACACAAAAAAACAAGTGCACAAGAAGTGGGAACAAAGAAAGATAATGAAATAAGCGTGCAACAATATTGCTGAGCAATGCATTAGGACAAATGTTATAGAGAAAAAAACAGGATGGTCAAAACAGAAGGTGGGTCTGGAGCTAAAACTGGCCACAGTCAGAAAGGGCAATGTGAGATGTTGCAGGAACATCAGCTGGAAAAGGAAGCTCAGAGAAAAGGTAGGCCAGTAGATGAATGAGGAGAGGGTCTAGTGACAAACATGTAAATGACTGAAATACTGAAGTAATAAATCCTTCTTGGTTCATGGACAAAACCTGTTCCCAGAGTCCTGAGTGTAGTAGCATATATTTGGAAAGAGGTGGTGAGTAGGGGGGCACAACACATTAGAGGGAATATTCAGTTCATGGAAAGAGGTGGATGCTGATGGAGATGGCTGATGTGATTGTGATGCCACTGGAGAGGTAGCTGAGGACTGCGTCCTCTGGACATTTCCAAACCCAAGGACAAGAAGGCAATGAAGACTAGTCAACAGTTCCAAAGGGTTGATCCTCCTTTGCTAGCCAATTACCTTCTCTGGTTAAATGACTGACTATGAAGGCAAGGGCAGACGGATGGGGATAGTATATCTGACTTTAGGAAAGAATTTGACATCACCTCCTACTGTGACCCAAATCTCACCTAGCAGCTCAGGAAGTTTGGATTTGACTAGAATAGAAGTTTGGGCTCAAAGGCTAGAAATCAATGGCTTGGGGTCTGACTGCTAACTAGTGCAGTTCTTCAGAGGGTAACACTGCAATCCATATTATCCAGGGTTTCATTCTCAGTCTTGATGATGCACACACCTTCCACAAATTTGTGGATGATGCAAAATTAGGGGGTGGCTACTGTACTGACACCTCAAATGGCACAACTTTACAATTGTTCACAGGTCCACAGTGACCTGGGAAAATGGGACTCAGTAGGAGCAAGTACACCTGGGGCAGAATAACCCAATGTATCAGTACTAGCAGGGAACTGCCTGGAAGAACAGCAGCCTCAGTGATAAAGATCTGGGATTACAGGCATGTGACAGTGGATACCAGGCTGAACATGTGACAACTGTGTGCTCCCATCATGAACAAAGCAAGTGGTTAAGGGTTTTCTTAGGGTGCATGGCTAGCAGATCAAGGGAGGTTACTCCTTGCTTTAATCTGCTGCTTGGGAGACCACAGCGGGACTAACATGTCTGGCTCTGGAACACACTTCGTGAGGGACATGGTCTTGCAGAAGTTTACCAAGGTGGCAAGGGATGCAGAACACATAAACTGTGAAGTAAAATTTAGGGAGTTGGGCTTGTTTAGTTTTGTAAGGAAGAGACAACAGGGTAATTGAACAGCCTATTGAACTACACAAAACAAAGATATGAAGATGATTAAGTCAGATTTGTTTTTATAGCAGCAACCACAAAGCAGACAAGAGTAAGGGACACATTTTGTGACTTGAGAGGTTCAAATAAGATGCTAGGAAAACATTATTAACCAAGATGGTAATGTAGCACTGGAAGATGTTATGAAAAATGCTGTGAAGTCTCAAACTTTAGAGATTTTCAAGACTTCTCCAGACCATGACAGGCCTAATATAACATTAATGATTGCCCTGATTTAAGCAGAAAACAGAACTATATAACTCCTCAAAACAGCTCTTGTAACACACTGTGATGTGCCTCTAGTCTTGAAACCTGGCATTTCAAGGGCTGTGTATCAGGGAAGGATATAAAATTCAGATTGTCTGGGAATACTTCTTGGTAAGGAAGTAATTTCAGTTTATGGCCTTTTTTCTCCCCTTTATCTCAAAGCAGATATATTTTAGAGTTTGTTTGGTGAGAGAAGAGGAAATAGTATATTCAAGCACTTTATCTTGAAAGGTCTCTGTAATCAATAAAATTGGATTGCACATAAATCCTGGAAGTGATAATTAAGCAATCAAATGGAAAGCAACCTGTAGTCACACTGCTGACACGTAATTTTTGTTTACAGTATCAACTTTAGTATACCATGGTAAAAATGGTCTGGTTCAGCCTTTGTACCATAACAGTGCAGGAGCTTGCAGTATATTCTTCCCATGATCCCTTGCAGGCCAATGACCTTGCAGTGAACTCAACATTCCTGCCATTTACTGAGGTAAATCTTGTTTTATCTTTGGCAGAAGGCTGGAAGTAAAGGCAAACCTTCAGCATCTGTCACTCATCACATGGTATTGGAAATGAGCTGTACCAGCTTCAAGTGCCTTTGCATTTTGTGCTGAAAGCAGCTTTAGAAATGTCAGTGGTTACAGGGAACAGGAGCTTCCTTCATGCTTCCTATTTCTTTGTCTGGTTGGGGCATCTTGTGGCTTTTGTGACAAAATTGCTCATGGCTGTAAAATAAATTGCTGGCTACAGGCTTCTTCCTCCATGAGAAAGGCCTACTCTGTGACTGGTAATTTTTGCAAATAATTTCAAAATTTCCAAAATGCTTTAGAAAAGGCTAGCAAGTATTTGCTTCTATAGACAGAAGAAAGCAGTTGAGAAAGCGACATGAAAAAGCTTATATTTTGTCCCCTACTATTGATTTTCATCTGTGCTCAGAGGCATAATTAGGCCATGATATACTTTTTCATAAAAACAGGCTTTTAAAAAATAATATTCAAAGAAAGAAGGCAAGAGGATTTGCTTTGTTATGTGACCAACTTCAGCACACAAGGTAAACAGACATTGAGTAGAAGTGGCAGAACAAGAAAACCAGACGTAGATTGTAGACTGAACAAGATTGGAGCTTCAGAATATGCATGTGCCTATGCATTCATTACCCATCACCATGAAATTCTCAAAAGTAAGCCTGTTACATCTGTTCTGGAAAACCAGTATTCTCTCAGAATATGACTGGCCCAAAATGCCATGGGTCAGCTTTTCTTTCTGTGTGCAACTGTAAGGATTTTTATTCTTAGTATTGGTGGGTTCCACGCCAAAAATTGTGTGTAGGTTAGCATCTTCCTGAACTGATCTGATAGCCCCTCCAATACCCTTCTTCTCTTCTGCAAGGCAAAAATCACCTGCCCTAGGTGCAGTTCTGGCAGCAGTACTTCCTCCCTGGTGCATAATTTTGGAGGTGACTGAGCCAACATCAGAACCATTAGCTACCAGTACACCAGAGGGATGCAGCCCCCACTAAATCCAGCCTTTCTGCTTCTGAGGCTCTTTCACTGCCACTACAGGGGTATCACCCGTGCTCATGCTGTTTGTGATCCTCACACCAAGAGCAGCCTAGCAAGCAGCACGGCCTTGCTGCTCTGCTCACCTTGGTCAGGACCTACAGCACACGGGTGTGCATGAGCAGGAAAAGTGGCCCCACACCACAGCAGGACAGACTGCACGGGTGGGAGACTGAACAGCAAGACGGCTGTGACTTGATTTTCAGTAAATTTGGACTCGATTTTACTTACATTATGAATTTCTGTAGATCCCTTACATTCCCTTTGCATTGGTCAAAAATGTTATGAACCCCCACCTCTGTCAAGGAGCCAAAGTGCTGATTTGTAAGGGTAGGAAGGGGAGAGGGTGGAGAGGAAGAGTACAAAGAAGAGCTAAAATACCTCTTAAACTCCAATAATTCATTGTTCACTGGCCACTGTTTTGTGCCCTCATTTCCCAGTTCACTTTCTCATTTCAAACACAGAGCTGCCTGGAAGCCCTCCTGCTAATGCAGTGGCTACCATATGTGGAGCAAAAACTCTTTAATGATTTGAGTAGCAACCTCTGCTTGTTAACAGCTCAGCCTCAAGATTAGGGAGCTCATGGAACCCAAAGCACATTTACTAAACTGGCACTTACCTCCAGGTGTGGTATTAGCCTTGTTATCCTGACTGATGAATTAAAACACACAAGTTTGCTTAAGACCAAAGAGCAGATGGGGTCAATACAAGCAGGAATCTGTGAACTTGACTAACCAGAGGTAAAACCATACTCCTCTTCACAAAAATCCCATGTTGAGGAGTCTAGACTGTAAGGTCACACCACGGACTGCTCTGCTGGTCACAGTTCTTCTGGAAGGTGCTTGGGAGTTTTACCATCTCGGAAATGATGGTGTTACAGGAAGAAGACTTGGAAAATACTTGCAGAAAGTTAAAACTTTGCCTTCCAACAAGTGGCTTGTCTTCTGAGTTTTGTGTCAGATCTACCAGCAGTGAGGCCTCTTCTAGTGATTTTGATGAGAAAAGATGATGCCTTCCTTGTCCCATAGGACAGTTATCAGCTTTTTAACTCCCTAAATAGAAGCTGGAGATGCTGTTTGCATGGTCTGAGTGGTTGTTACTGAGGGGAACTGATCTTCAGTGAAGGACAGAGTTGCAGTGTGCTGGCAACAGCAGCCGCGCATGTCACCAAGGCTGCCACCAACCCCTAAACAAATAGGAGCTGCTGGGCAAGCAAAAGCAGCATCTGCCTCTGCTACATGAATTTTTCCAGTCACACTGGTCTACAAACTGCAGCTGATAAAGCAGGCAATGTCTGATACTTCTGTGCTGGGATACAGTCAGTTATCAGCTTCTGCATCTCCACAGATCCCACTGGTCTTCATCTTTTTCCTTCAGAAGTTTTTCAGTAAAGCTTGAACTACTTTGTGTGTGTAAGTAAGTGTTGGATTTATGTACTGTGACAACCTTGATCCTGCCATATGTCAGGAATCCCCATATGCTCTTTCATTTGTAGCATCCACAAGGTTCACTCAATAAAGGCAAAAGGTACAGCCTGGCTACAGACCCTCTGTCATTCAGTTACAAACAGCTGGTAGTGCACATTACAAGGCTTATTTAAAGCTCAAGTACTTTCACCCATCCTCTCCTGTAGCTAAACTTGGCACGTAAAAATGTGAAAATAAAAATATCAGTGTAGTGTAGCATTTCAAAGAAGCATTCAGGAAGCAGACAGCCTGTCTTGCTCCAACATGGAGAATCCTGTGGCTGAATGCACAGCCCATGCTCTGAGAATGTACCTGTCTCTGGTAGGAAAAAACAGGTCCTCTAGGTGTGGGGTGCACAGCTTACCACGTAGCAGCTCACACTTGCTTTTGGTGGTCTGAAGCACTGAGGTCTTTGTGTGATCATCTACTGCTAACATTTCGACTTCAGATAAATCTCCACAGCTGGCTCTTGACTGGAAGAAGAGGAGTGTTTTTGCACACAGGAGTGTTCTCAACAACTCTATGGACATGTTGTTAGTCGAGGAATAATGGGTTAGAGACATAAGTACAATCTGACTCTTTTTCTGGAGGAGCCACTTCAATCTCAGCATTTACAAATATTTTAAGCTTTAGCCTCCTCAGCTGTAGTTGTTTGACTCTTCACAAGCCATTTGCAGCTTGCTCTTGGCACAAATAGCACAGTAAAGAAACAGCTTTAAATCTAGTGCCTCGAAGTTGAAGGAATGAAGGGAACTGAGAAAGGTGGCTGTATTGGTATATGGCTAGAGCTGCTGTCATTTATGAAGGTTTAAACTCTTTTCCATGCCCACTTCAGACACCATAGATTCTCAGAACACCTCATTTCAGTCAGTTCCTGATCTAGATACCCTTCATTGTGAGAGGGTGGGAAAGGACAGGCAAGGTACACAAAATAAGTTTATAAGCAGTAGGAAGACAGTAGAAAGAAAACCAAAAGATCCTATAAATTCATCTCCTACAATGAGTACCCAGGGCTTCCCACAGTCAGCTTCCAGGATGGGAGTGGTATCAACAGATGTTAACAGGGGCCACAACAGCTGGCTCGCAGGAATATTTGCCCCATCAGAAAAATTTGTCCTTGTCTGAAAAATTTTTCCATCTTTTCCTATCTTTCTCTACTTTGACTCTGGGGTAACACTGGTACTGTTAGGAGAGTTTCAATTATAAGGCTGTATTTGCAAAAGTACAGATGTAGGTGATCCTCATCATCCTACAGATGATCCTCATCATCCTACAGATGATGTGACCCAGCTTGAATCCAAAAGCTGAGCTGTGCTACCAATGTCACAAGTGCCTTCACTAAGGAGCAGTATGTCAGGTAAACCAAATGGCTTAACTGGAGTTACCCCACGGAACTGCATGTTGTGCTGTCTTCACACAGGCAATTGAGGTGCCAGCAGGCGCCTGTGACAAACTGGATACTGCAGGGCAGCAAGCACAGGGCTAATCCACAAGGGAGAAGGAGTCAGGAGCTGAGAGAGGGGCAAGCTAAGGAGATAAACCAGACCCAGGGTCCAATCAGAAGTTTCAGTCAGAAGAAATAGAAAATTGGTCAGAGAAAGGGATGGGATCAGGGACAAGAGTGGTGTAGCTGGGACAGGGACTGATGGCCTGGCCTGAGCTGGAATGGGGCACTGAGTCATGGGCAGGGATGGAGGAAGTCCCAGGGGAGGCTTGACAGGGGCAGTCAGGGCTAACAGTGACTTTGGGGCCATGGTGCTGGGGCTCGGAACCAGAAGTTCTCTCTCAAGGTAGGAATCCAAAAATTTGTGTTTCAGACAGAATAACGTTTTAGCTCAATAAGTAAGGTATGTAAGCACCCTTTATTGTAGAGATCAGAACACCAAGTACTGGAGCAAAGAATTGTTTTTCTTCTCTGAGGGTATTTGACACTCTTTTCTGTGCACTCACTTCTCCTGCCTTTTAGGAGGTACATTGTAGGTAGCTGTCACATCAGTTTGATCATCCAGTCAGGTGTGCATTTGCTCCTGCATTACTGGCATTCTTGTAGCTGAAAGAAAACAGAATAAAATACTACAAGAGAAGCCAATTCTGATCACTATCAAGATATTGATATGGTCACCCCAGCTGTTAACTGAAAGACATTTTTGTGGCCATAGAAGCCAAACAGTGAATTCCTTATTCAGCTATTTCTTTGGTGAAACTTGCCAGTGAAAATGGAGCAAAGAGTCTGAGATCTAACCTATAGATGGTCATGGAGAAGCCTGGCATGAATAAATCATAAGGAAAGCTCATACTAGTTGAACACATTTGCTTCTTTTGCACATAAGTAACTCTAACTCTTTAGGGTGAGTGGGGGAAGAGACAGAAATAACCCAGATAATTGTACTGTCAGAACAGCAAATATATCCATCTTTGGAAAAACTTGCATGCAGACTTCAGTGGAGCAGAGAAGCCTTTTAAAATCGATGGCTAGTGCAGGACCTCCTGGGAGGCACATATGCTTTGTGTTATAGATTGAGCTGAAGCCAGAAATGCTGGGGTAAAGCAGGGTTCATAACCCACATATACCTACCTGGCTATAGGCACAAAGTGCCACTTCTTATGATATAAATAGAACCAATCTAGTAAAACTAGACTCAGATACACCTACCACCATAGGATTTTGGGTTGTCCAGGTTAAAATTGTTATCAGAAGTTTGCATCTGTCTTTATGTCAGGACTTAAATTTGGATTGAGGTGTTCCAGTGATTTATCAAAGCTCTTATTTTGAGATTTGACCAAAGCTCTTTATTTTATGTGCTTTGCCTGCAAATTTCTGAAATAATACCTTGTGTCTGCCTATGCCATTGCAGTCAGTTTTTGAAATTTATGTAGCTAGTAGTTATATAGGAGAGGAGATGATATCCGCTGCAAATAGAAAAAATTAGATATGTCTTTCAGCATCTTGCATTTGCCCCAGAATGACTCTATAATCAAGAGAATCAACAGGGAATTATACTGTAATTACAGTTTAGATATTAATTATAAAATTGGCTTTAAATTAACAATAATCTTAAGAAACACTTAAAATTTGCATATCATGGTGAAAGAAAAAAACCCCATTATTGCGAAAATGCTCATAGGGTAAATGGGCTTGGGAAAATCACTACATACGGGAAACTGCGGTTGTTCTCCTCGCCTGGATACCGGGAAAACCAGGATCTGCCAATAAACTGAACAAGATGCTCCCTCTTGTGGCATAAACTCGGGAATAGGAGAGCGCAGGGCAGCAGCGGGAGGCTGGGGCGGTGGGGCGGCTGTTGCTGCAGCCGGCGCTGGCCGGTTTGGGAAGCCCTCTGAGCTGCGAGAAGCCTGCGTTTGCTTCTCTTTTGTTGTGATTGTAAGTGCGAGGAAGGCAGTGTTTCATTTCAAGGCTGAAAGAGGGGCACAAGTGAGGGTTTTTTCTTGTTTTTGGTTTGTTTGTTTTTTTCCTTGTTTACTGGTCATCTCTCTCTTCCTGTGGAATAAAATGGAAAGCTCCCCTGCTACCCCAGCATAGCAACTCCTTACTGATCCTAGATTCTTTTGAGGAAAAAGCCCAGAATGCTCAGACACAAAAATGGAATTGTGGGTGACAAGAATACAGGCAGAGAGGTGGAAGGAGATGGGAGGTGGGCTTGTCAATATTTTGGACTTGTGTTGAGGACATGGTGGGCTAAGAGACGGGGCTTGTGACTCTTATCAGATCTAATATAATCACAGAACTTGATTATTATTCAGAAGAACAAACAATAAAAAATTAAAGATGAGGAAAGAGTATTTAGGATTGAATTTGTTTCCTTCTGGAAAAGATGGAAAAATTACAGCAGGTGACACCCATAAGAGAGACAGGGCTGAACAAAGCTGGGCCTGAAATGTTGAAGCTGGAGGGAAGAACACTGAGGTACAGTAGTGGCAAGAGGTGACAGGAAGAGCTGGCTAAGAAAATGGAGGTAGCTTGGGTATTTGTCAAAGCAGAGTAACAGTGTGGATTTCAGAAAAGCAGCTGTTAATTGCACAAAAGGGCCTAGACTAGACATGCCTTTCCATAACAGACCTGGTTATTCATCTTTTTTGCAGGTGTCTCTGTTCTGCACTTTTTCTTCCTTCAGGTACCGGTTTTCATTTCAGAAGAAAAAGGAGAGGATACCTTACACACCCTTAGTTAAGACAAAGGCTGTTTAGAATACCCATTTGCCTAAAAGTATCACTTTTATTAAACAAGGCATTCAGATATGTATCTTACCTTGATGCAGCTGAGTAACTGAAATGAGCATTTGACAAATTTTGAATTTGGCTGCCCTGAGATACACAATTTAGCATGTAGGTGTATTTAAGAATACTAGCTGGTAAACTATGGTTACCATCTGAGCCCTGCAGTTGCTGAAAACAGCAAAATGATCAAAACCCCTCACAAACTGATAGTAGCAATGACTATTTCTGTGCCATTTTTAGTTGTACAGGCCTTCCCAAGCAAATGAATCAGAACACACTTTTATTTCTGAGATATATTGTGACCCCTGTGTAACTTGTAATTCAGCTACAAAGTCTGATAGTGCTCCATTTCATGCAGGTGAGCATTCATTGCCTAAGCCCATGTTTAAACATAAGCTTAAATAACAGCCTCTTTCTTTCCCTCTAATATTGCTTCACACTAATTGTGTGGTGCTTGGGCAATTTTACAAGGCAATCTTGACAGTCGGAATGTCATGGCCTCATGGGCACGGTTAGCCTTGATCGTCCCGGCCAGCGTAACCTGGGGCTCCCTCTGAGCCCTACCCACGGTCCAGGACTGATTTCAGCCCAGCCCGGGCCCCCAGCCCCTCTCAGAGCCGCTCTGCGCTCATGCTGCTGCGTTCTGCACGCCTCTGCTTTACTCCATGGCTCGATTTTGGACCCATCTTGCCTCTCACTTCTCGCCAACGCCGCCCCACAAATACTCCTGGCTCAGAAATAAAACCGAGGAGAGGGATTTTCCCCCTTGACCTTGCAGCACGCCGCCGCCGGGCAGGCTCCTGCCTCTACAGGGATGCTCCCGGGAAGGAAAGCGGGCGGGCGGACCCAGGCTCCCGCGGGATGCGCAGCGGCAGCGCGGGGGCGGGACGCGCCTCGCCTCCCTGGGGAGCAGCTACCTCCTTCTCCGACGTGTCAGGGCGTGTCCCCCTCCCTTTCTTCTCTTTCCTCGATTACCCAATTTAACGCCGGCTGCAGCATGCCTCACCTGTGCGGCGCAGCCGCCCCCCCGAGCCCCTTATCGTGAGCGCAGAGATATCGCGGCCGGGGGGGGAAGGATCCCGCCTGCCCTCCCTCCCCTCCCCAGCTGCGGCAGGGCGCAGCCAGTCCGCACCGCGCCTCGGGAAGGTGGGATGCTGCATCGGGGCAGGTGTGGCATGGAGAGCTCTGCGCCCCGGYAGAGCGAGGGTTAAACCACCAGGAAAACGCGGAGATACAAAGCAGAACCAGGAAAATAAAACCCCATAAAATTAAAATATGAGGAAAAGACGGGCTTGCGTACGCTTTCAGGAAAATAGAAGGAATTGTCCCTGCCAGGTGAAGCCGCCGTGTCCATGCTTCTCCTTTCCTCCCTTCCTCCATTCACGCCCAGGGCTTTTGTGTGACCGCGGGGGGGACAATGGGGGCTCCCACCGCGCTGCCAGGTCGTCCCTGAGCCTCTCCTCTGGCGTCTCGGACCGGCCCCCCGCCTCGGCAGCGGCTGGGTGGATGCTCGGCACAGCTACAGGTTGCAGGGTGCGGTGTGTAAAACACAAACTCAGGTGCATTTTATTGCCCGATAGTTTTCCCTCGTGGGAATGTCCGGGAAGCGTGACACCGTACATCACACCGCACACCACGGCCCTCAGAACAGCACCGTGGCGGCCGCGCCCTCCCTCCACACGCCCTGCTCCCCTTTCGATCCATATCCTTCGAAAATGCAAACCGGACTTAACCTTGTCACGAGCCTACTAAGCATCTCTCACTCAGTCCTTGCCCCCAGATAAATGGGAAACAGCTTCCATTGTTCTTGCTGAAAGATGGTGCTGCTGGTTTTGAAGCCCCGCCGCAGCCCGACCGCGCCCCTCGAGCCAGAGGTTTCCCAAGCCGCGCCGCCACCGCGGTCCGTTCCCAGCGGCTCCGCTCCTTCCCGGGCTGCGGGTCCGGGGCCGGTCACCCAGCCCGACCCAGCCCGACCCAGCCCGGCCCGGCCCAGCCCGGCCGCCGCTCGGGGAGCAGAGGGCGCCCCAGCCCCGCGCATCGCAGCCGCCGCCGGGCTCCCGCAGCGCGGAGCGGGCGCGGAACGACGAGCGGGGCGCACCCGGCCCCCGCCACAGCCAGGCTGTAAAAAGAGGGCGGTGGGAAAGTGCGGGCAGCACCCTCGGTTGTGCTGTGGCGGCCTCAGGGATGCTTTGGAACAGGGGGAGATCTGGAGGGATACCAGTCCTGAAGCCCCAGCGACGTTCAGGCCAGCTCTTCAGCGGCAGGAGCGCCCGGGAGAGATCCATTCTCCTGAGAAATGGGTTGCCTTCCTCTGTTTTGCTGCCTTTTGTGTTTAACCGGCAGACCCTCTCCTTAAGCGTGCCAAGAGCATCCAGGCCCGGGAATTTTTAGTCTCCTCCGCCCGCGCCGCCCCTCTCCGCCGTGCGAGCGGCTTTCCCGCTCCCCGAGAGGGCTGCAGGTGTAGGCAGGCGGCCCGGCTCGCCCGCTCCCTCCGCCGCGCAGCATCCCAGCTCCGCCGGGCACGGCCCGTCCGCCCCGCGGCGCGGTTCGGGCGCGGAGGGTCGCGGAGCGCCCCGCACCTCGCCGCGCCGCGCCCGCTCTCCTCGGGGCAGGGAGGTTGGCCGCTCCCTTCCCTTTTTTTTTGAGGGGTGTGGGGGTGTAATGCTGCAAGGTGCGTTCGCGGAGCCGCGATCCAGCCCCCCCTGCATGGCTGATATTTAAACGTGGGCTCCGTGCGCCCCCTAAGCGCCAGCGCCGCGCAGCGCATCCCCCGCCCGGTAGCGCGGGAAATAAATAAATAAAGCGTGTGGCTTTTGAACTGCCCACAGACTGTCACAGGGAAGGGGGGAGGGAGGGAAAGAGGGAGGGGGAGAGAGTGAGAAATGCAGAGGCAGCAGCCGCGGTAGCGGCGGCAGTGCTCCAGCAGGCACTAGGCACTCCAGTCCCAGCGAGCGAGCGGGCGAGAGCCACAGCGCTCCGAGCGAGGCGAGGGGGCTCTGGGCTACCCGGGACTCTCTTTGTGACACCCCAGCACACAAACACACCGACAGGGACAGAGGAAAAACACAAAAAGGTAAGACGCGGTGTGTCTCACTTATGCCATTTACACAGCAGCCCGCGAGAGCTTTGCCATTTTTTATCATTTCCCCCCCTTCCGTTGTGTCTCGATTTGTGGGGAGGGGAGATGTGCGTGTGAATCGGTGGGAGCGGAGAGAGCGGAGCAGCCCGGGAGGCGCCTGCCGGGGCACATTTTAGGAATATCGCTGCGAGGAGCTCGATTCCTCGAGAGGGGACCACCTGGGAGCAGGATCGAGGCACACAACGGACCGAAGGCGATTCCGTGAGATTTAAATGCCCGGGAAGGCTCTCCTGGGGAAGGGTGGGGGTAGCGGTGGGTGTGGTGGGAATAATAGTGGTTTATGCCCAATTTCTTTTCGGCGCTTTTAGCCTGTTTCCAAAGGGAGTCTCCTTAATTAATAACAAGAATTTAAAATAAAAAGAGAAAAAAAAAGTTAAAAAAAGAAAAGGAAAAAAGGAAGATGCCCCAAGCTCTCCATGAAAGGAAGCGCTGGGAGAAGAGCACGCACGGCGCCAGGAAGATGGCAGGGCGGCTGGGCGGGGGGCGGCGGTGCTGCAGGGGGATTGCGGGCTCCGGGCGGCTGGTGGGGCGCTCCGCGGGCTGCGGGGGGCGTCGGGGCGGSCGAGGAGCGGCTCTTGCCCATTGTGGCCGGCGACAAGGCGATTGTCGCTTGCCCATTGTGGCGCGGAAGCGGCGCTGCCTCCGCGGTCACGCGTGCGCGTGGGCGCGCCGGCGGGTTTGAAGCGCTGCTCCCGGCTGGGCGGCACACGCCGGGGCTCGGCTGCCCGGACAGGGGCCAAAGACCCGCCGTCAAACACGGCAGGGACCGCCACTGCTGCTGCCCCCCGCGCTACGCCCCGGTGCGCCTGTGCTGTGAATATTCACCGACTGCCGCCCCCCCGCTCCCCACAGGTCCCCATCAACCCTCTGGCTCTCTGTTTGCCCCCCACCAAAGAAAGCTACAGCTCCCCTCGACCTTTTTTCCGCCCTTCCCCTCCCGACCCGCCGTGTCGCCTCTTCCCCACGCACACGCGTGTCTTTCGAGCGCGGCTCCCGCAGGGCGCTCTCCCCGCGCCTCAGCTGGGCGTGGCGGCACACGCGGGGGAAAGGGAGGCGGACACACGCACACCCCCGGGACACCCCTGGGACACCCCCGCCCTCCTGCCACGCCGGGTGGGCGCCGCGCGGGGGGATGCGGGGCGGAGGGGGGGATGCGGGACGACGGGGAGGTGCGGAGTGGAGCGGGGATGCAGGGAGGAGTGGAGGGAGTATGCGGAATGGAGGGAGATGCGGGGTGGAGGAGGGATGAGGATGGAGGAGGGATGCGTGGAGGAGGGATGCGGGAAGCCCCCGCCGCCCTGCCCGCGCCTTTGTCTGCGCCCGGCGCATGCGCGGAGGCGGCGGCGCGGCCGGGGCCGGCGGCGGAACAAAGGCGGCTCCGCGCCGCTCCCCGAGCCCCGGGCTCCCCCCGGCCGCCTCGCCAGCCCCGGGGCTCATCGGGGTGACCCAGCCGTACCCCGCACCCTTCCCTCCCCGCGCTCCGCCAGGCTGAGCTTGGCGTCTGGTGCCGTGCGCGATGGCCGAGCGGAGCCGTGCCCCGCCACACCTCACCCACACAAAATTCAGCATTTAGGAAGGGGAAAAGGCCGGCCGTGCTGCCCCACCTTCCCCGCCCGAGGGTCCCCCAGAGCTCCCCCGCCCCGGGCTCCAACACCGGCCCCGCTGCTCTCAGCGGCCTTGGGGGGCAGGAGACGGGGCAGGGGCTCCTCTGCAGCGGCCTTGGGGGCAGGAGACGGGGCAGGGGTTCCTCTGCAGCGGCCTTGGGGGCAGGAGACGGGGCAGGGGCTCCTCTGCAGCGGCCTGGGGTCGCTCGGGGGTCGCTTTGAGCAGAGAGGGCGAGGCGGGCGGCGCGTACGTGCCGCAGAGGCGGCGGCCCCGCGGAGCAGTCGCGGCGCAGGGACGCGCTCCCTGCCCGGCTCCCTCCGTCTGGGAGGCACACGCGTGCTCTGCGTGCCCGGGCGGGCGCTCTCCTGGAGCATCGCATCTCCCTCTGCCGAGGGGAAGCAATCTATCAAGAGGAAGATTGTGTGCGTGCGTGCTAGTGCGACATCTTGAGATCTCTTTTGTTCGAATTGTTGCGTCTCGATGCTGGTATCGGTGCCTGTTCCCTCTTCACCACTCTTCTTTCCCGGCTCTTGTCCAAAATTCGCATATATATCTCTTTTTAGAAGGAGCATGCTAAAGCGTGTTTGAGATGTATGATTTTGTAAGCTAATGACAGTTTCTGAGCAGAAGACAACTGGTGTGTTAGGCTGGAGTTAAAGCTGACAAAAGAATATTGCCGGTGGGCTGCTAAACAGGCGGTGGCAGTGGATTTTATTGCTTCCCCTCGAGGGTGATGAACATTCACTAGAAAACGTACACCCCAAGGCCCCTTGCGTAGCAATTACTTGATATTTCCAGTGTTTCCAATTAAGATCTCTTCTGAAGAAGCCATCAGAGCCCTATAAAATGTTAAAGTGTCCCCTCTCTGCTTGCCAGATGCTTGCCAGGCACCACCTAAACTGGTGGCCAGGCTTCAAACACTGAGGGTTTTTTCCTGCGTAGATGTTCCCATTAAGCCAGGGAGAGTCTGGAGTGGGAGTGCCATACTGAAGGGAGATGCAGCATCTGCTGCTACTGCTCTCTCCAGGGGAGATACCTTGTCCCACACAATCCATTTGTATTCAGGGTGTTTCTGAGAATTCTGGGCAACCTTTAGGGGCGAGGGAATAAGAAGAAGCAAGAACATGGCCGAAGGTTTTTGCACTTGCTGTCTACTCATTGTCTCCTACAACTTCATTTGAGGGAGAAGCTTTTTTCTGTGATCTCCCTTGCTAGTGGATTGTATGCAGTGGGTGTTTTCTTTTTGTCCGGCTGTTTCAGTTTAGCCAGGGAGCACCAACTCTGATCTGTGGACAGAATAAACACAAAATGTTGGGAAATGCATAGTGGCTCTGTCTATTCTTGTATGCTTCATGKATGGAATAGCCGATTGTGTAATACAGGGAAATTGTACGTAGCTGCCAAAATGCAATCATGCAGCAGTTTTTTTCTGTTAATTTCAACCTCTGAGTGTATCATATCCAGTTAAAATCAACATTAAAAGGGTGAAAATGGTAAAATCACTGTTCAAGTTATTGCCTGAAGCAATGATCAGATGAAATTTTTTTCTCCCCCCCCGCCCTCTTCCATACATCATTGCATTTGAGATGCAACACCCTCTAAAGCAACGTGGTGGTACAAGGTTGATTTATTTCAGCAAGAGGAATACCTTTGGTGCATACCCTTACCCTAAGACTACAGAGTGTGCAACCTCCATTATTCCTGAGCCATGTCTAGAGCTGTCTCCAGTCCTCAAGTATTTGTGTTTTGATCTTTCAAAATCAAGTCTGTGGAATAAATAGTATTTTTCAAGTGAAGCTGCTTCTGCTTGTGCTGTGTTCCACGGGTAGCTTTGGCCCATGCAGTGAACCATGAAGTCCTTCAGCAGAACCTCCTGCGTACAACGACGGCTTCCGTCTGAACAATGGTGAATTCTTCTCTTGTGCCAGCACCCACCCGTGGTCCAATGGCACACACTGAGCAGGGTAGGGAAAAAAAAGCTGGTTGCAGGGTAGAAACAGGCCTTCCCATGGAAGCTTGGGTGAGTTCTCTGTGGTTACATTTTTAGACACTCAGCTACCATTGAGTTAGTAATTATTTGGAAATCTGCCATGGAAAGCTGATTTTGCACTAATTTTACTAATTTTGAAATTTTGGAAACAAGAATTTTGGAGGTCTTTTGTTTGTTTTTTTTTTTTTTTGGCCTCATCTCTATGAAGAGTATTCTGAATTGTTTTGTACGTGTTTGTGCACAAATCCCAGGTGTAAGCGTAGTGTCCATGAGTGCAATGTAAATTTAATGGATAAAGTCTAGCTCTTCAAATAAGAAAACTGGATGATCTTCAAATACATAGTGAAGAGTATAATAATCAACCAATATTCAAGGCGTTTCCTTTATTCATACAAGGGTAGTAAAGGCAAGCCATTTTGAGGAACGCTACAGAAGTATGGAGACTGATTTATAACTAAAGAAAGATACTTAGGAATGACTTGGGTTGCTGCTTCTGTGTCAATCAGGAATGAAAAGAATGAGGTAACAACCAGAAAAGTCAAAGAAATTCCTGAAAGCATTATAGACTTGATAATAGAAACCATATGCAGCATAATGGGGGTTTCATGCATTAGTAGGAAATGCTTTTGAGATTAAAAAAATATGCAGGGGGAAGAAGGGGGGAAAACCTTATGCAGAATGGAAAGGACTTTAAAGTCTTCCTTGCAATATCTTGTATCTCACAGTTCTCTTCCCTAAAAGTGATGCCACCTAAGCTTTTAACTTCAAGATGGAGAAATGTGATTAATATAAAAATGTATCTACTGGTTATTTGGTATGAAAATTCATAAGTTTAAGATAGAAATAAATTGATAGCAATGTGATTCCTCAAACATGAAAGATTCCTGACTTGCCAGAATCTGAAAAGAAATCTTTGGCTTTCGTCTGCGCACCAATAAATGTAAAGAGATACTGATTTGTAACACATGTGGAATGGTCAGGTTTTGCCTGGGAGCAAGATGTGTAGTAATTCTGTCTTAAGTACAGTTAATGGAATTTAACTCTGAGGAAACAGTTTTATTAATAAAAACCTTGTGTCTTAGGATATAAATAATAGTCTGATCTCTTTTGATGTGTTTGGTATTGTCTTCTGCAGAATAGAAGTGAAGCAGTCTGTATAGTTGCCTGACTTGTTGGGTATATACTGCCAAGTACCCCACCAGTGCAATAGCATTGGGAAAGCCACATGCTCTTCAGTCACATGTTGCATAGTTTAGATTTTAGCCTGGTAAGTGATGCCACATATGATTATGATCTGCTGATCCAGGGATTTTTTTTTTTTTACCCTTTAGGAATTTGAACGTATTTTCAAAAGATTTTATTTTGTGTACACTGCCTTAGCAATTGTTCAGAGCAGCATGACCTGGTACTTCATGTAAGCTATAGGACTGATGGCAGGATCTTCATTTTGAATAGAGACTTACTGTCCTTACAGAGGATACAACACTGAATGTACAATAACGCTGGGCCTTAGCTACCAACCTTGATGGATGATGTCACGATGGTGATTGTAATACTACTGATGCCTTGGCCTGAAGAGGATATGAATGCACTGTTGAAGCATAATCTTTTCCTTCAGGCAAAAGCCTAGTAGGTATAATGACAGTTTCCCAAGAATTAATTTTAATGATAGAAATCTGTGCCACACATTGTGTGGCAAATGGAAGATTGTTCTGTATGAGTAGGGAAATCAGGGGGCTGCTGGCTATCTCCTGTTTCAATAGTCTTTAAATACTCAATGGGATGCAGAACATAACCCCTGCAGAAGGACAGAGCCTGGTTATAGTTTTTGAACTTATTTTCTGCTATTATTGTTTGCCTTGTGTGATTGATTGGTGATGGAGGGGCTCATATTCAAAATTACGTCTTGATGTGATGAACTGTTTTAGGATGAAGTGGATGCTCACGTAGTGGGATCCTGTAGATGTGCATCTGCTAGACAAATTTAAGATGATTTCTGAACCATGGAGAAGAAATGAAACAAAGACAAAACAAGGAATGGATCAACAATGGTAGAATTGATGCAAATTTCTCTCATCTTCCTACCTTAGAAAAACACATGCCAAACATGCACAAATCAAGATGTACAAAACAGTGAAAACCCAATTGTGAACATAGTCAACATGGAAGAGTTACACCATGAGAAATGCTTTGGTATGTGCTTGTCTGAGATAGTCTGGAGCCAGAGAATTGCTACATCAGCTTCCTGTAATCATCCTTCCTCAAGGCAGTGAAGCGCGTCATTAGCGGAGAACGAAAACAAAAACAAAAATAGGGTAGAGGTGGTATAAAATTAAGAGTCTGAAAAAGGACAGGGTGAAACCTGTCACCACTGGATGAGGCGTTCAGATTGTTTCTACGTTTCCCTTTCATACACAAAGTTTCCAATAACGCAAAGTTGCTGTATTTTGGCCAGTGCTGGTAAGTGCATGATTGACTTTTGCTGCTAACTGTGCAGATCTGGTGGGAAGAGGCAAATTCAGTGAGATCTGAGGAGGTGAAAACAGTCCTTATGAGTTTCTTGCTGTCACCAGAAAAACTTCAGCAAATGGGGAAGATGTGCTAGCTGCTCTAACCAATGTTTCCTAACTAGATCTGCTGAGAGATTGGGGCTCATTTTCTTCCAGCAGTGTCACTCAGCTCACCCTGCACCTGTGAATGCATATTCTGCACTGGAAATAGCTGGTGTCACTGAAGAGAGGGTGAAAGATGTGTGTTGGCCCTTGCTTTTCTTTTCAGATCTACAGGCCTTGCAAAGCAAGGGAGACAGAAGTTCTCCAGAGGATAAAATTCAAAATCAGGCCAGATTTTCCAGGCTCTTCCATTCCACACTTTGCTTGAGATGTAGGAGAGTACTGTTGGTTTGCAACTTCATTTCACTTGGAGCTTTCACTAGGAGCTTGTGAGGCTTCTGTAGGGTACCTGAGTTCTCAGGATAGCCCCTGAGCCTGTAATTCAAATGCTCAAATTAGCAGAACAAAGCAAATGTGGAAATATGGAAACCCTTTCCTTGTTTGCAGTCCACACATGCTCTATGTAACTCCAGCAATCATAGCTGAGAGCTTTCTGATAGCCTTAGAATGCCTTGCATGTAAGATGTGAGAGTTCAAGGAGAGTGACAAGTTGTCCTTGAGGATATCTTTTTTCTGAAGGATCTGGTATTACTCACAGGTGAGAATTTTAGTAAGAGGAATTTATCCATTCTCTGCTTCTGTATGCTGTTCCCCTTTCTCATTTCCTACCCTCGGAGATCTTCATCTGGGAAAAAACCATCCTCCAGTGAAGAGGTACCAGCAGAAACCTTTTTAGCTGCTTGTAGCCATCTGATGTTCCACCAGTATTGTGCATTTTAATGATTTATTCAGTGCTAGTTTCCCTAGTGATATCTAGGGGAACATTCAGCTTTCTGCATAGTGGCCCATCCTTTACATCCAGTTGCCTTGAACTGATGACATTAGCTTAATGAATAATAGTTTTAGAGCCAAGCTAAGAAGAGCTGCCATGTACACTGAAATATGATAGCTCACTGGGGTGCACTCTTTTCCTCTTCATGTAATAGTGAGTAGAAGCCTCAACAGAGCTCAATAAAACTAATACAGTATATTTTTGTAAGAACTAGAATGATTATTAGGTCACGGGAAGTTCAGCTGTCATCCTCTTCTGTGGATGAGTCAGTGACAGATTCATGAAGAAATTTTTGGTGCTGCTAGCAATAGGAATGTTGCACTCCTTATGGTGTCTCATTCCTGACTGAACAGCACACTGTACTGACAATCCACTGGGCCACAGTGTTTTGAAAGTTGCCTTCAGTGCTGAGGTACCTTCTGTTACCAAGGGTTCAAACTGGACTGCAAATCACCCAAAGGTGTCTTTGCAAACACCTCTTGGAACGTCACTGTTACCAAGACATTACAGAGAAGCGCAAACATATCAGCTAACAGATGACAAATGCTGGAAGCAGGATAAATATTGTGTCTTTAAATACTTGCCATGTGTGTTCTGAGTCGTATTTGATATATGGAATATGGTGTTGTGGGAAATGAGCTGGCATTGCATGCTCTCCCACAGCCATTGACCCTGTGAGGAACATCCGAGTGCCTCACCGTCTGAAACACAGAGGTGATAGAGAATGAAGGAAATTCTGCACTGACAGATTTGTGGTTCAGAAAAAAAAAAGTCTGTCCAGGAGTTTTCTGTGGAACAATGACAGTAAATTTACAGACTAAGGATAGAAATATTTATCTCAGCAGCTTTTATTTCCTTTCTACTTAAAAAACAAGTTCTTTGGCACATCTTCTCCTGACTGAAGAAGCTATTTTAAATGCTTCTTGTTAGAAATTGCATTCTAACCTGTTGGGATATACTGTATTTTCTCTATCCATATTTGTAAATGTATCCCATTAAAAAAAAGTTTTTTTGTCTTCACACTAATTTTTCATGTAGCTTTGGCTCTGTGCCCTTCCTTGCCATATTACTGTAGCTCACTTATCTGTATTTAAATGAAATTATCATGGTGGCTATGTAGGCATTTCCCTTCATTATCCTTTCTAGAAGTCCATGTTTTCGGCCATGAACTAACTCAGCCTATTTCAGGGAACACCTTGATAATCACACAGTGAGAGGCAGTGTGTGCATAAGCAGACATGCAGAACACCGGAAGATCTGTGTCATCAGCTTAATTGTGTGCTGGCATTCATATGTAATGAGAGTCCACAACCACTTCTTGTAAAACTTTAATTTTAAACTCTATAACTCATGCTACTAGACCCCAATGGTTTGCATGCATATGGCTCCCAAATCTAGATGTTCGCTAAAGTGAGATCATATCAACATGAGAACTTGGTCTTAAACAAAGTTTCATGCAAATCCTGTAACAATATGGAAAACTTGGAACTCTGCCAGCTGAAAGCATTCAACAGTTTTAAACTTCTTACCAGCTGAAGAAATATTAATGTGATTTCCTCTGCTGAGTGAAAGGGGAGAGAATTTTTCCTTTTTACACATTGTTTTAGTTTTAAACAAAAGTGACTCTTGACTAAATGAAAAAAAAAATCCACCAGCAAACCCAACCCTTCTGTGATAGCTTGAGTTGTGTCTTATTTTCAAGAAGAACTAGATTTGTTTGATCCTGTAGACAATTAAATTGCTGCAAGCTCATAATTAGACTGCATTAGTGAGTTGAAAAACCATCCAGAACACAGTTTTAGGGGAAGGATTTGCTATTATAAAAGACAAAGCTTGTCTGTCAAGCTGTGGCTGTGCTGGGTTGCATATTGCCAGTAGCTGTCACAGTCATACTGGCCTGGGCTTCTTTTATAGAGAACCATTATTTGGATTCACTTCTAATTGCTCTAGATTTTAATTGTGTCTAAATAAAACACAACATCTATAAATGATGGAGATGACAATGTGATTGCTGTGGACATTGAGTATGATGCCATCGAGGTGAGGACCGTGTTCGGGCCAAGTGAGTTCATGATGACGGATATATATGTCCTTTATTCTGAAGGACAAGTTTGTAACTACAGGGTGAAGACACAAAATAACCTTTGGTCTCTCTGGAGGGTCCCCAAGCAGGGGGCCAGAGAATTGAAGGGTATTTAGATCATCTGCTGTAGATTGTGCTCCCAAAAAACCCTCTCAAAGGACATTCTTTGCGTTAGAATTACAGCTAGTCATCTCAGTTAATTGCCTCCGTACACAGAGAAAACTCTTACAGTGTTGATAGAGCCGAAATAATAGATAAATATAAGGTTTGTCCACAGCCTGATCTCTGCCCAAAAGCCCTTTCAAGTTTTGAATACTAATACTTGCTTCAAGTACGCAGAAGTTTTGTGCATTGGAACGAAAATCTGGAGTCCTACCTAGTCCCAAACTTCCTTTTTGACACCCTTAAAATTTGACTGTGGGTCAGCTACCTGGCCCTCAGCATTTTAAGGATTTTTTTTCTAAGCTTCAAGTTCCTGGCTTGAATCTCTTGTCTGTCTCACCCTGCTCTCTCTGGAAACCTCACCTTTGAGCAGCCTTAGGGATTCCTCCTGGGAAGGAGGTCCTCTGGTCTTCTTAAAGCAAACAAAGAAAATCAGACTGTCCAAGGGAGCCTTCTGGGCTCTCTTGCAAAAAACGTGGCTTTGGTGACACTGCATCCGTGGTGGGAAGTGCCAGTCATTGGCTGCTCACTAGTGATGTTCATTGACTCCCTGCTCTGGAAAGAAGACCAAAGAGGCAACTTAATTATTACAAATGCCTGTTTTATCCTTATCTTTTATCTAGCCGTATGATTCTGGTCCCCTGATCTAGTTAGTTAGGGAGATAGTTAAATATAACTTCATGTATCTAGGCACATTTAGCTATTTGTGGTTAAATCTGCTCATGGTTCCTAAGAGACTGTATTTCAAAGTTACAGAGTCACAGCCAGGAATACCTTCATATGAAGTAAAAAATACAGAGAGTTTGTCTTAACTAACACAGTGGAATATTTTTTAATCTTAGCAATACACATCACAGCTTACAATCACATTAAAGCCTTTCATGGAAACAAGGAGTCATCTTTGTGTCTTCTGTCACTAAGGACTAGCAGGTAACTGAGTTGTACACAAGAAATGGGATTTCCACTGTTCATGTAGATAACTTTGGACTGCATGAGGAAAATAGTTGCTCTTTGCTCTTTAACAAATGACAGATGATCAGTAAGCTAAAATTATTTAAATAAGTTTTAATGAGTAAATCATAGTAAAAATTCCTTGTCTGTGGAATAATTTCTAATAAAGACAGTATGTGGTAGTTGTTGAGAATATATGGTCAGAATTGCCATGAAGATTTTGTTGATGAGAAAGGGAAAACAAAGATAACAGAGGTCCATTCCTTAGTTAAGCGTTTAGAACCAGAATAAATTGCCTTTTAACTATCCTAAAATGGACATAGAAGAATTTCCTTTTTTATATTATGCTTTGAACATTTGAAGATATTACTTGCATGGGTCATATGCCACATAAAAGAGCGCTACTGTTCAAGTGGATGCACATGTAAACAGTGTGATCAAACAGGACCTATGAAATGAACACTTCGGTTTTGTGCAGTGTAAAGAAGCAAATGATTATTTTAAGACTAGGTAAGAAATAACCACTGAGAGATTACTTAAATATGACTCATTCTGCCTTGGGGCAAGGAGAGGAAATATCTTGACTTCTCTTGAGGTATCTTTCAGTCTTGTGGTTTGTGTGATCAGGGACATGGGGAACCTTTGGAATGAGCTAGTTCTTGAATGAAGAGAAATTAGTTCAGTTGAAACAAAATCCTTCCCAAGTGTACTGATTTATGGGCAGTGTGTCTGAGCTCTGTTAATATTGAGATCCAAAGATGAACCCTCTGCTGAGATGTTTTATGGACATGGTACATGCTGTAAATAAATACACAAATAAGGCTTTTCTAGAGCTGGCAAGAAGCTGTTTAGTTTATTGATGATGAACAGCATAGGTTGTTAAATGGGATTTCTCATAGTACTCTCGACAGAATTCTTTAAATGGACTATAAGTTTGAGGCTATTCTTCAAAATGGGGCTGATGTGCAGGAAGAGGAGTAAAGCTTATAAATATGATTGAGGCTTTTCAGATCATAAGTTTTATTTCAAGACAGTGAAAAGTAATCATATATCTATGTTTGAAGAGTTTACTCTTCAAGCCCAGAATGAAATTTTGTGACTGCATCTGAGGACAGTTGCATACTTCTGATTGATATGACACTAGGATGTCTTCTGTTACTTAGTCTGTAGACTGCAGAAACATTTGCTGGGTTGTTCCACAGATGAGTGGAGAAGGCTATTCACATGCTTTCAACACGTGGTGACTGAAACTTAATGGTATAATAACTGTAGCTTGGAAAGGGATATAATTTCTAAAGAAATCCTTGGTGTATTCCTAAATGCTTTTGAATAAACATAATATTTAGCTGAACAAATATCTTTGTGCAGTTCATCTTTTGCATGCAGGTGGGCAGCTGCTGTTGAAGTTCCTGGCTCAATACCAGGGGCTATGTCCATGCTACTTTGGACTATGTGTTTGAAATCAATCAGTCAATCAATCAATCAGTCAATCAATCTTTTCCTACCAGTGGGCAACCTAAGAGGACTTAGTCTCCACATGTGCTTACTGGAAATAGTGTGCTCTCAAGAAACACTTGCAGACTTTGCCTGTGTTTTTCTGTTTAATGTACCAGATTCTTGGCTAGTTGCCCATGTCTTGGTATTATTAGAGATAAGGGAATSCTCATCTTCATTTAGCTGCTAATTGTTAGATTATTCAGCAACCTATGGATKTCAAGTTGTGCACAGCAGTGTGTTGGCACTTTTTAAAGTGAACCTTTCCAAGAGGGAGGCATGTTTAGGAGCAGAACTAGAGTGGTGGGCTTGGTTCTGGTTTTATTCATGTTGATCAGTGAGTATCTGATTTGAATCTAATTGAGTTGCACTAATAAAGTCAGGGCTGTAAGCCACTAGAATTTCACTGTAATTTGGATGGTTGAGTGGGCAGCACTGATTGGGATTGATGTTTATATATACATATATCTATAAAATATAAAATGCTTGTGTTTGCAATCATAATACAAAAGCATTTACCAGAACAGTAAATCCGAGTGTTCTGTCATCTGTCTGCTTTTCTGCCTGTCTTTCTCCTTGCTTCCTTTGAGAAACAGTGGTAGGTTAATTTGAATAGTATTGATGTTGAAGGCGAATTTTCTACTGCCTGAAGAGGAAGAGGCATTATCTTTTCAATCTGTGCAAGGTAAGTGTGTGCAGCAGTGAAGTTTTCATGTTGAGAAGATAGGTCAGAAAACAGTATGCCTT
Organism: Cardinalis cardinalis; assembly: GCA_014549065.1. Taxonomy (NCBI): domain Eukaryota; kingdom Metazoa; phylum Chordata; class Aves; order Passeriformes; family Cardinalidae; genus Cardinalis; species Cardinalis cardinalis. Next base: position 2,554,238 of record JACDOX010000098.1, on the reverse strand, counting down.
AGGTTAGAATTCTTTTGGATAGAAACAAAATCCCTGGCATTAGGTCTTATTAACATTAATAAGCTCAATATAAACTGACACAAAGTACTGCAAAATGGAATGTTTTTTTTTCCAGTTCATGGGCCTGTACATGAGAAAGAGCACACCTAGTAATTATGGCAGTGAGGAAAAGGAGTGTGCCCTGGATGAACTGGGTTCTGCAAGTGTGTGCCACTATGCAGCAGCATGTACTACAGTAGGTAGGGAGTGTGTAGTAGTGTAGAGACAGGCAGTGCCCTGTTCTCTGTGGGAGATCTCTGTGTGGGAGCTATTGAATGAGGGTTGTGGGTTAGAGTAGTTGTGGGGATTTCACTGCTTGTCCTGGGTTTCAGTCAGCACCCTGAATCAGAGCTGCCTTCAGCTGTGTTTTGATGGTTAATCTGGTTTTGTTAAAACTGTTCACAAGTAATCCAACCAAGCCTGTTTCATCAGCTGCCTTATGGAGCTCTGCCAGGCAAACAAAAATTAAGCAAGATGAGGGGCTAAAATGACATGTGAGAGCTTCATTTACGGGCTGATAAATCCTAGAAAGCAGTTTTAATATTTAAGTATTATGTTCATGCTGATTCTTAAACTCAGAGCTGGTCTGATTTGTCATAGAGAAATATCTCACAGATATCAGTCAGATATGGTTGACAAAATTAGTCACTTTTACAGAAACCTTTTCTACTGAACAGACGGGCCAAGGAAAAAAACCCATTAATTTTAAAATCATACTCAGATTTGTATTTCAGGACTAGACTATGTTTTTGAGACTTCTATCTGCAACATCCTCCGCTATGAGGACAAGCTGAGAAAGCTGATGTTGTTCAGGCTGGAGAAGAGAAAGCTACAGGGACACCTTAGAGCAGCCTTTCTGTACCTGAAGTGGCCTATAAGAAAGCGGGAGAGGGGCTTTTTATCAGGAAATGTAGGGATAAGACAAGGGGGAATGGCTTTAAACTAAAAGGGTACATTTAGATTAGTTAATAGGAAGAAATTCTTTGTTGTGAGGGAGGTGAGGCACTGGAACAGGTTGCCCAGAGAAGCTGTGCGTGTCCAGCCCTTGGTCTGGTAGAAGACGTCCTTGCCCATGGCAGGGGATTTGGAACCAGGTCATCTTTAAGGTCTCTTCTGACTCAAACCATTCTGTGATTGTAATAACATTTCCATTTTCTACTGTAAGGTAACTAGCCACTTATTAAAGAGTACCATTCAAAAGAGTTCCTAGGTTTAAGACCTAAATCATGCAATATGACACAAAGCCTATGGACTAATTAGTGTTAATTAATGAAAGACATATATAACATGGACAGTCAGGATGCAAATCCTTGCTCTTGCTGACTTCTGCTGGGGTATTAGTTTTTTTCTTCTATAAAACATATTCAGCAGAATATTATCTTGTTTTGCTTGGGTCAGGCTCAGCCTCTACTGATAGAGCTGTCTGCTCTGTGCTGTACAAAGTACCAACTGGCAAGAGAATGTCTCTGGTCTGAGCCCTCACCAAGGTGTTGAAAGCTCAGATTCAAGCCTAAAATTGGCAGGGGAGAATTGAAGCTTGCTCTTTTATAGAAAAAAGTGACCCACTTTAAGCAAGGGGCAACTAAATTTTCGTCTGTTAGACTGTGAAAGCTTATATAAAAATGCCACAAATTCCAGTCTTTTGGGAGACTGTAACAGGTTTTTACCATGTAGTTCTAGTATAAAGAAAATGTCTTTGTTTGAATTCATAATTAAATATGTGCTCCTTATGCTGTTTTGCAGTATTTTATTTGTAGGAGTTACTGGGAAGATGTTCAAGTCCCCAGCTGCCAATTAAGTGCCTGGTATGAATCTCACCCACAGAGCTGGTCCCATTACTTTACATTAAAGACAAAAACATAATGCGAACATTTAAAATTTACATTACAATGTCTGTGATTTTTTTCTTGTTTGAGAACTAATCCCATTTAGATATTAGATAGATGCTGATGTGTGGTAGATACTTCCACCCCAAGGATGCAGGTATGAGAGCTGACCTGAACCAGCAGCTCCATGGGGTGGGCTGGCTTCATGCTCTGCCGTGTTTGTTTTGTTTTTCTTCTGGCTGGGCTCCTTTCCTCACAGCTCAGTGAACTGAATCACCTCACACAAGGCTCAGCTAAGAGCCAGACCAGCTACAAGGGAACAGGAGCTGGCAGTGGCTGTCCCACTTGACAGCAAACTATTTCATTTGGCTTAGCGGTATCACCAAGATACACCTTCATTGCAATATTCTAAAGATTTTTAGTGTTATTCATCTAAGCATGCTTTTCATCTAAACCCGCATTTGTAAGATGATTCATCTTATGACTAGAACATGGAAACATCACATTATAAAATTAAAAAAATAATTGTACTTTAAACCCAATTGAGAAGTCTTCCAATAAAATGCATTTGTTTTAAAATGTAGTAAGTGAATTACTTCAGTCATGAAGGGCTAAATGTGCCCAAAGACCCCTGTATGTCTTGCAAGGGAGTTCCAGTATGGGAAATCAGAACTGAGTTAACTCGCACTGTGACCTTTAATGACCGTCTGCGTCTCTTACATCGATTATTTTGTGTAAATGAAGACTGACTCAAATATTAAGCTTGCTTTTTTTTTTTTTCCTTTCTTTTTTTTTCTTTTTCTTTTTGGTCTTTAAAAGTAGTTTCCTGTCAAAGCAAGCAGTAACCCTTATGGTTTATCATGCAAACCTTTTGTTTACATCTGAGTGAAGATTGGTGTGTAAATCTCAGGTGTGAGTAAACTGGTATGGTGAGTAAAAGGATGCCTCTGACCATTCCACACTTTGGTGTCTTGGCCTGGAGTCAGATTGTTCAAGGGATATTGTGATCTTGGCATTGCAATAGAGTTGCAGAAGACTCACTAAATTCTTATTTTATGTTGTCTTTTGATTTGAATAATTAAAATAGTGAGTGGGTTGTTATTAGAAAACTGTTATGTTGAACTGGAAACTTGGGTTCAGACTTTCAAGTTTTTGCTTAATGCTGGTTGGAGGGAGTTTGGGGGGATTTCCATCAGTTTTAATCAAGGGGCCTATATTTTAATTACTAATTACATATTTATGATCTCTTCAAAGGAGTTGTGGGGTTTTTGTTTCAGTTTTTTGTTTAATACAAGAGTCACTTATAGTTTGCTTCAAAAGATAAAGGTTATTTTAGCTTGATGGTTTCATCTGTAATTCTTGATTCCCACTACAAAACAGATTGTTCAGACTACAGGCTGTACTCCTTGATAGAACTAGTTCAGTACAGCAGCAATCAAAACATGTTGCACATAACAAATTGCTACATCAGTGCTGGTTTAAGAAATCCTTTTTATCGTAAACAGGAACTTAGCACTTTTTATGAAATGTCTTATCCTGTGGAAAGCTGCTTAGCATAATTTATGACTTCTCACTTAGCGTATTTATGAAACAGCTGTAAATCTGCACTTCATTTCGTACAGGGGTTTTGTATTTATGTCTAACTGTGGCAGCCATTTGGCTGCAGGAAAACGGTACCACTTGCTCAAGGGAGGGGAAGTTAGCCCTGTTAGCTAACAGTTTGTCAGGACAGCAAGGTAAGTGTGCTATTCTTGTGTAAAGCTGTGTTTTATGAGGTGAGCCCAGCGATCATATTGTCTTTTCATGCAGTAACTCACTGGACACTTCCTGCCTACCAAAACTCCGGGAGAAGTCTTTTCCACCATGTCCTGAGGCGAGGCAGTAAAAAGAAAGGCCTATTGATGGGATTTTTGAGAAGCAGACTGCAAGTAAATGCATTTTCTGATTTTATCTGGAAGTGGAGAATAGTTGGACCAGCCTCATCCATCAGTTCTGCAGCTTTCTGCTTGTTTATATTGTAGCCATAAAAGTGGGAGTCTGTCCCTCATGCATTTGGTAGCTTTAGAAGTGCAGGAGTTGGTTCTGTTCACAGCAGCACCATAAGCCACATTCATGAGGAAGCTCTGTGGGAACTAATTTTATCCGTCTGAGAATTTTAACCACCTCCTATAGAATTTCACATGTATTTTGCCCTACTGCTTCCACTAGCATGGACACCAGTATGCTATACTTCCTGTGCCCTGTAGTTCTGCCTTCCAACTGCATGCTTCAGTACCAGTTTCAGTATTGCTTTGCCTGGAGTGTGTTCTTGTTTCTTTCTTTGAAATTGAATAAAAGCAGCATATCAAAAAACTGTGGTAGTCATACCAGCTTTATCTTTYATTATAAAACTTTTTTTTTGCACACACAGCTTTTCAGAAATGCTTGTAAAATCTAACAGACCCTCTTCAGTCTTAAAAAACTGAGTAATGACCAAATGGCAACATGAGAGATGACAGTAACAATGGAGATTTCGCTGCCTTACATTTGCACACTTCTGTGTATGTATGGCACTACAGAGACTGAATCCATCCTACAAATGTTAATGGGTCCAGTATTATTCTGTCAGCACAGATAGTCAGCATAAATGCAAGTTAAAGCACACCAGTGTTCTCTCTGTTAAAGGGAGCAGGACACTGACCCCTGTTATCTTGTGGATTTGCTTCTGTAAAACAAACTCACACTGATTGAAAGAATTAAGTTTCGATAAGCTGTGATGTACACTCAGATAACAAATGTATGGCTAGCATATCATCCCTGATATAAATACTAAAAGTAGTCAAGGGGAACAGACTGAAGARAACCCAGGTTTTGATTTGAAGCTGTGTTTTCACAAAACTTCCTGACCTGACCACCCCTGGGTGATGCCACGCGGCTTCTTCGTGGGGAAGCTCCCCAGCGCTGGGGTGTGAGGAGCAGTGCCTGAGAGCTTACCCAATGGTCCTGCTGGGGAAACTGCACAACTGTGCTGCTGCATCAAAACCTGATTCCTTCTCCTTCTGCCTGTGATTTGTTTTTGTTCATCTATACTGCTGGTGCTGCTGGGATGGCTCTGTGATGCACCAGAGGTTTTGAGTTCTCCCAAGGTACATGCTAGAGCTGCATGGCAGTACAGGGCTCAGCAATCTGCAGAAACCATGCAAGCAGCCTGCAAACACACAAAAAGTCAGACCATGGGTAGCTGTGCTTTGGGTAGCCACATGGCCAGCAGCACCTGGTGTAGCTGGTGTTGAARCCAGGCAGTGTGCCTCGGCGCTGCAGGCGGTCTTGTGCGAGCCTGTGCCTGATGAGGCCTCGGAGCGCTCCAGCTCCTCACCTGCATTAGCATGTCTCATTGAAAAGCTGTTTGTTAGACTCCAGTAGGTATAGAAGCTGCTTCCTCTGAGAGGAGGAAAGATGACTTTTTGARTAGAACTTCTTAAGACAAGGAAGAAGCTGTATGAATTTTGATCTGAAACTCAAGTGCTAGTAATACATAATCGCTGCAAAAATCTAATCTGAATATTACCAGCTCCCTCTGCTCTTTTGAGAGGACAAACCTTTCTTTCTAAATCTCAACAAAGCAAGCTTTTAATGTGGGTCAAATGGAAATCCTGTTTATTAAAAAGTTGCTAAAGACAACTAGATTTTTAATTTCAATGGAAGAGGCTTCTCTGTGACCCTTAAAGGCATGCCAGTGGACTCTTCCAGCACATGCTTCAGTAAACAACAAATGAATCACTGAGGTGCTCTAACAAGGATTGATGTGTCCACCCAATTAGAGGGATATAAAGAGCTCTCCCTTGAAATTCTGGGTTCATTTGGGTTGCTCTGCTATTTCCGCGGTCTAGTGCTGAAGCATTGCTTCAGGGGTATTGTTGGCCTCAACAACTGGCTTGTGTGCGTTGTCCTAGCTAACAAGTACAATTTTTGTACAGATATTTCTCCCATGAAGTACTCTAGCAGAGAAATAAAAAAAATAATGCTGAAGGTCAAAAAYAAATCCCTTACTAATATCTGTTTAAGCCAAGAGCAAGATCTTCTCCAAATTTAGCACTGCTACAAGTGTGATTGATAAGACTCGTTAATCAGCTGTTTTCAGGGACTTGCAATTTCTTAACTTTACACGAGTTTAGTTTTTGTGTAAAATAGGTGCGGTTTTGGGAGGTGAGAAGGTGCAGTGCATGTTGTATGGTGTGGGTAATGCAACTGGTCAGATGAAGCAATGTGTGGAAAATTCATTTTGTATTCTGAGGCCGTTTCCTCTTTCTCTTGGAACAATGTTTCTATTTTCCATTTCAACTGTACATGTAACTTGTACTGCTTCAGAAGTTTCTTACATCATCTTAAAGTTACAAATTAAAACCTTTTTTCACTCCACAAAGAATTTCTATTTCAGATAAATAGTTCAATTTTTGCACAGAACAACACATAAAGTAGCCTAAAGAAGGATATCATGGACATCAAGAATAAAGCAAAGATGAGAGTATGTTTTGTTTTTCAACTGGCTGCTACCTCAACGATTGTGGAGCACTTCAAGACTGCACAGGGTATCTTGCTGGTGCTATTTAAGGATTCACTCTGACAAAATGTGGTGGCAATTTACAATTCCCTTACCATGCTTCTAGGAAAAGCGTATCATGTTATATCTGAAGATTGCTACACATTGACACCTGAAATTTCATTTCCTAGATTGCAAATGAAACCCTGACTTTTTTGTTGAACTGCCTTGGCTAAGCAACAAATCATTACAGACCATCTGGTTAAGATATTCAAGTAACTGTTAAAGAAGATGCTTTAACTCCTACCTTTTTGTTGCTTCTTTTTGTCCCTTCATTGTGAGCTGGGGATTGTAACTGAGTGGGGTGAGCAGGTATTTGAATTCAGTTACAGTGACATGCCTGGGTTAGATGGCATTTTGATGCCTTGATTCATCATCTGTGAAGGTCCTTGCACCAAAGGCCTAGTGCTCTGAAACACATCATTGTTACATAAAAGATTTTGCTCTATTCTGTAGGTTTTATAAAAATTGTAAATGTAGTGTTGCAGTTCTTGCCAAGTATCTTAAGAAGCAAACTCAAATGCCTAAATGAGAAGCCTTGACATCTGCCATTGGTGGAGAAAGTCACGTTCGTCAGTATTCCTAATTACCCACTGAAGATAATTAACTGACCATTTTTGGACACGTTTATCATAACTCAGATATGACAGCAATGAAAATGATCTGAGGATTTCTTTGAAGCAAAGTAAAGATGAGAAGTGTGAATTAGAAACAAGTTCTCCTAGTTATTGCCTCTCCTCTTTGTATAGCCAGAATCCTAAATACCAGGTGTTCAGTGAAGCTGAGCATATTTCAAAAAGTTTTAGATGAAAATTGATTTTAGCCAACATTACTAGAGCCAGTTACTTTAAATTTGGGGTTCTGCTGTCTTTTAAGCTCAGAACCTTTCTAGATTATCTTTTGCCAAATCCTGATTTCTCATACACAACAAGACTTCATTTTATTAATAGATCAGCTGTGTTGGGAATAGTTTGATCTCTATTTCCACTATTTATGTAATCAAGTCACTGAACTACTGTGAAAATTCAGTAGCAGGCAATTGTGTGCAGAGTGTATGTGCCTTATGTCACTGGCCTTTGTGTCCATAAACCTAAAAGCTGCTGCCTGGCCATTCCTCTGCTTGAAAAATCTTCCTGTTTGCCAGGTCCTTGAGGACATAAAAGAATTGACATGTTTTCTTAAAATTGAGGCACGCACATGTGTGTGTGTATCTGTGTGTGTGTGTGTGTGAGGATTTCCCATCAGAGCGAAAAAAATAAAAAAAGCAGCACAGTGAAAATATCCTGGAATTACTTCAAAAAATATCCCCCTACAGTAGTGAGTGAAAGCTCTTTATTTAAAATAACCTTAATAGCATTAAATACTAGAGTGAGTGGAAAAACCGATGAACCCTGTGCTTGTATTTAATCCATTGCTGTCTGCCAATATGTGTGGTTTTTTGCAGTACTGGAGATAGTTTCGCCTCTGTTTCTCTTGGGTGACTGCTTTGGGACTGGACCAGCATAATGGACAAGTCTTCAGTAGCTCAGATAATGGAAAAGAAAAAAAACACAGATGAGAAAGGCTTGGTAGAGAGAAGTTTGATGGTACAAAACTCCACGGTTTTAACTCCTGTTTAGTACCAGGCCCAATCTAGCTGTTTCCAGGACCTCATGAATCTTTGCAAGGCAGCAAGCAGGCAAAGCACTTATTCTTGTTCTCTATAGAGTTTGGAACATAGACCAAAATTTGTTTGTATGAATCAAGGATTGCCTTGATAGCTCAAACAATTTGCTGCTTCTTTTATCTTCTTTCCCCTTCTGACCCTCCACCTCTCAATTTCCAAACCAAAAGAAGGTAGGTAAGACTGTACTTACCCAGGGGCTCTCAGGCTAGAACTTCATCTCTTCTTGTCCCTTAACAGGGTGATTTTCCCCTGTCTGGGGCTTCTGTGTTTCTGCTCTGTGGACATTGCCCCTACAATTTGTCACAGTTGTCCTATTCCTTATCACAGCAACAGCTTCTTTCAAATACATTCTTTTATTGTGCTGATCCCTCTGTAGTGAACTATTGGCACAGGCATCTCTGCCATTAAGAATCCCTCTTGTGCCATTTCCTCAATCTTCTCCCAAATCCTGCATGTCTTTGGATCTTAGGGCTTTTCTTGCAGTCAATTCCCATCTAAGTTTTACTTCTTTTCCTCCCACATGCTGCAAGGTAGTCCCAGGCCCTTGACTGACCATGGGCTTCCCTTTGTGCTCATCTGTTCTCCTTCATSCCCTTTCCCTGTGTTCACTCCTGCCTGGATGCAGATTAGGTGAGAGACTGCCTGGTGCTGCCAAGGCTCATGGGAAATATAYTTCCAATAGACATTGCAAAGCTTGCCAAAACCTTGGGCCAGGGCACAGGATAGTTTATTCTGGCAGGCTGTATGGTCACCAGGCTGCCAGCTGGCAGTGATTCTTTTGTGCATTTGCAGCATCTCAAAAAATATTGGTCCTTCCTTACTTTTGGTTTATTTTAAATCCTCTCTGACATGTCTTAAATGTTATGGGATCAGCTTTTCCATTGTGGGCTATAGGAATGGGTGGAGCCCAGGAGGCACACACTGAGTGCACAAGAGCAGCACATCCATGAGCAAGGAGCTCCTTCTGCTCCTTGACCATCAGCCACGTCTTCAGCTGCACTGAGCTGGAATCCTCTCATGGGTTAAGAAATTCTCTGTGATACTTTACGCCCCCACAACCTCCCCCAACAAGTGGGAGGTGCAAATGAGTACCTCAAAGCAGAAGTCTCTATATTTGGATTACTTCCTTTGCTGGAGAAAATAATTACTTTTAGCTGGCAACTACAGTCATTTGGATACAGAGAAAATATCCTGTGTGCTTGGTATGTTGGAAGTAGTGAATAATTGAGGTATGTAGAATGGAAAGAACTTACATAATACAGTTTCACAGACCGGTGGGGAGACCTGAATTTGCTCAGCCCTGCTCTGCTGCATGAAGCTCTCTAGTTTTTACCTTGCAAATGCTGATTAAACATAGAAAGTGAATCAGACCAGCCATCTCCTGATAGCTTCTAGATCAGTTATGATCCTTTCCCAATGTCATTTCTTAGGATGTTTAATGAACACTTTCAGCTACCACTTTTGCATCTTGCCTTTTGGAATATATTCTTATACATGAATGACCTCATCCATATCAGCAATTCCTAATTCTTTTCCTTTCCATTCCTGGAACACCTCATTGCTACCACTGTCAAAATGGAGTAATAATGGGTTTTCCTGCATCCACCTAAGACAACTCACTGTAAACACCTTCCATTTGCATCCATTTGACTCTTTAAAGATTTTCTGTTCTAATCTGTTGGAGCACACAAAAAGAAGAATGTATAAAATGGAGATGTCTGAATAAAGTTCTTTTTTTTGTACTGACAATGTGGCTGATTCCTTTAAAATAATAATGATTAAATATTGCCCACATCGCTGTTGTACTTTTAAAATTTCACTTTTCTTTATTGAAGACACAAGACGCTGAATCAATTAAAATTGCAAACTTTTTTAAAACTATGTCACAGCTACTGGGATGACCTCTGGGATAATCCTCCATACTGCTTCTCTCACTTGCAGATTCCTTACCAGAATACTGATTAATTCTCTTGCTAGTTTTACTGGATGGATATAGACCACCTGCTGTTTATACTTGAATTTTCATTTCCATTTATGTAAGCTTCATTTTTGACACACTGATCAGAGGATGACAGTTGCTTGCTTGAGAAGCTGTGAAAATATTTATCAAATAATGCAGTGGCTCTGATGTTCTTGTATGTAAAGCACCTTTCTCCTACCACAGGTGGATTAGAGGAAATTATTGCATTTCTTAAAATAAATTCAGGATGGAAGTCGTAGGGTTGACTGTGACTGTGAAGTGTTACTTTCTTTTTCATTCAGATCATTGTGCTGAGTCTCTGTTGCTGCAATAGAAGTTCACTGCACTCCTGTGAGAAAGTCCTGCTTAAAGCAGGACGCACAAGGATGTGAAATTCAGATAGGGCAGGACACCTTCAAACCATGCCAGGAATCAGTGCATAAAATTTAAGGAAAAAATTCATGAATAACAGAAGAAATGTTGTCCTGGATCTGGCATTTTTATTGTGYGCACTGGAATAAATACCACAACTGCTTTTAATAATAGGACTGGTACCTCTCTGAGAGAATGCCACTTTGACTTCTCYTGAATTTGGAGGATTTCTTTTTCTAGATTTATTTTACATTGAAGAAAACTAGTATCTTGGTAGTGATGAGTTTTGAAGATATTGACAGCTTTACRTTTATTCCTTATTGTTAGTCTCCATACTGATATTCTGCCATTGAAATCCAATTTATTGCAGTTATTTCCATCTTTACTTCAGAAAGAAGTGATGCTCCTTTCTTTTATCATGTCCAGGGCGATCCCACAGCACATTATTTTGCAACTTTGCACTTCACTTTTACAAGGTTTGTCACTATATTGAAAAGGTTATGTTCATTTGGAGTTCCTGTCTATCCTCTTGCAGTGGCCTGTGTGCAGGAAGGAACCTTAGCTTTCTCTGGAACTGTGGCTTGCTTTCTGTCATATGGGGATTCTTTGCATCAAATTTTTTTAAGGCAATAAAGCAAGCCAAATCCAGATGTGGTAGACCCAGTTCCTTATAATGTATAGTGGTTGGTTTCATAGAATAGACACAGCTGGAAGAAGTCCTGGCCATCTAGATCATTGATTCTTTGAGAATCTGATGTCAAAATTGAGGTGGAAACCTGTTAGTATTTAGGTTTGGAAGCAGCAGAATGCCCTCTGAATCCTCTTTTCTCCTTGCTTAGGCTTGTACCAGACATGTTTCACACTACTGTGGTATGCAGGTAGAATCTTAAGTGTTGAAAGAAAATGTTGATGATCACCTCCTCCTTCCTTTTGGCCTCAGAACTGTTACTTTCAGGGTGGTGGCAAATACTTCTGTGCTTTAGGAAGCCTTTCCTGGTTCTGATTGAAGTTCCAGTCATGCCTGGGTGCCTGCTTGTATGCAGGTCTTGTGTAGAGYAGCTTATCTTTAGTTCTGCTCTTAATTAGTTCAGAGCCTACAATCATCCTAAGTTTGTAGATATTGAGAACTCTGCCAGTGCAACCTGATAGCTGCCTTAGATGTTTAAATGAGTTTTCCTGCAGTACTTCAAAGGTATTACAACCCCAGGGTTAGTGATGACCTGGTGACTACAAGGTTTTCATTTTGTTAGACTGCCCAAAGCTCATACAGTTTGTCAAAAAGGGAGATATTGTTTGTAAATTCTCTTTACAAAACGTAATCCATGTGGAATATCAGCCAGTTTGGCTACCTGTGAAGTGATTGAAAACCCCATAAACACTTTGCTATGAGTTTTTCTGTCTTTCACTGCATTGCATGAGCCCAATCAACTCTACTTTTTCTTTCTTTCCTTCCAGCTAGATGGTATCTATATTCAGCTGTATATTAGAAAACTTGTGAACTTAGGGTAGTTTCACTTCCTGCAGCATTTCTGCCATCCCAGGCCGGTGTGTGGTATGCCGACGCCTGTTGTGAAACTTTCCTCTTTCAGAAGCTGCGCCCCAGGCTGTGGGAAAGATATGTTGTAATGCTGGGGAGGAGGGAGAAAGCACACCAGCCTCATCTGCAAAATGGTCATTTCTCGGAACCTGTGTGGTCCTCTTCTCCTCTGAAAATGCTGAAATTTGGGCTGTGTTTGTATCATTTTTTCACTTATTTTTTTAATGGAAAACTGTTGACTAAAAACACTTGCTGAAGGAATAATTTTGCATACATGCTGCCTGTGCTGGACCTTTTCAGAGAGAAAAAAACTTTTCCTGACATTAACTGTATGTCTCTGAAAGGCTTAGAAATTCTGACCTGACAGAAAGACAGGGTATGGAAAAAAATGCTCTGCAGTATTTACATGAGCCTTCCKTCTGTCCACACAAACCAAAATTAGCAACGTCAGTGTCGATGTTGGGTAGTYATGCCACACATGGATTTATGAGCTTGCGTAAACATCTTGTTATTAAAAGTTTAAATATTTACACTGAGAATCTGCTGCCGTATGGACTCTTGTGAGATTATTTCTAAACAGTGAGGATTTTTTTTCTTATTGAGAATATTCTAAGGTTGACTAACATAAAACTGCTTTAGTGCTCTTCTAATCAACAGTTACAGATTAATTTATGCTAAATCAGGGCTTAAGTGTTGCTTAATCCTTTTAGAGTTCTAGCAAAGACTGACCACTTGACTCAGATTATGTAGYTTAGAAAAAACCCCAGTTTTAAATAGAACATTGAAGGAAAATTAGGCAGAGCTCAGGGTGCTGGCTTTTGCTGGTATTTTCACATTGGCATTTTACAATGATAAGGCATATTTTTGTGTGGGATCCTTAGGAAATCAAGGCTTGTGTTGTCTATTCCTCTTAAGGACTCAATGTAAATCCCCCTAGAAGACACTCCTTGTTTTTGGTGAGGCTTGAACTGGAGTATTAAAGCAGAAATCATTATACTGGGTTAAAATTTAAACTATTTTCTGTTTAGTTGTACATACATGTAACAAAATATGCCCTTGGCTTGCCAAGTTATCCAGTTGGCAATCACAYGGCAAATAACATTCTGAAAATTAAAAGTCTGTGCTTTAAACACACCTTCTGTACTTGATGTAATATTTCCCTTTTTATGTCAGGAACTAGCACTGTTAAGTGGAAGCAAGTACTTGCTGTGAAAAAGTGCAGAATTTCTGAGTGGAAGTTTATCTTCAAAATCATAGTGGGTGGTGGTAGATAAGAAACAACCACATATACCCAGTGGAAGGATTGACTTATAAGTGACTGTGTGCTGCACTTGAATATTGTGGGACCTGGAGGAGCTGCAGACTGCCAAACATCACCCATTGAGGAAGGCAGAGACAGCTCTCTTTTAGCAAAAACGCMGTGGACTTCAGTCAGTGTGGAGAGGGAAATCATGGGATGAGGCAGTTTGTGTCAGGGAGGCAGGTTCTAGCACCAGCTGTCTGCAGTGGATCTTTTAATTCTAATATTTTTTAGCGCAGTTTTAATTCATTCAAAGAACAAGATAATCCTATTTTTTTCCTCTTTTAGAAGTTTGCAGGGAGGTAAAAGAAGGATTAAGTAATGACTTCGGAATTTTACACTGAACATGGATGTTGGCTCTGTTGCTGTAGCTACATCATCCATCTCAACATACAGTAGCTATGGGAACAGAGCTATTGCACCTTGTAAAAGGAATGCAAACATTTCATTGCTGGTTTGCCATTTGTCAGAGTCCTTTTCTCAGAAGTCTTAACATAATTTCTATTCCAGTCTTAGCTCATTCAAGCCTAAAATTCTAACCATGGCATCTCCCCCCTACAGAGTCAATCTCAATGCAAACAGGTCTCTGTTTTCTGTATTCTTACAAGGCTTTCTATCAAATTTTAATTTTTTGACTGAGCAAGGACACTGAGTAAAATATAGCTGTAGACAACAGGGGAAACCAAATGGGCATAGAATAGCATCACAAATAGCTTCACTTCTCAGGACACACCTGCAGTTGGACAGTTCAGTCACAGAATCCCATGGGTACTGCAAGTCCAAATGTTCTGGTACTGCTGGATCTTGGGGAATATGGTGATAGTGGGTATTTTAAAAAAGCTTGATAGACAAGCTTGTCAAAATAACCAGTAACAATGAACTTGTTTCAGAAAATGTTGCAATGAGTTGCAAGGAATTACAATCCTGTAATTTAAATATAAATACAAATTAAAGTTGTAACTGTTTAGTGCTTTTTTTTTTTCCTACACAGCATCCTGACGTATCCAGCAAAACTYTTGCTCTTTCCTGGCTGAAGAATGAGCAATATTAGTTATATCTATATTAGGCTACTTTACCTGAGCACTCTTAAATGTTGGTGGCCTTGGGAAGGAACAGAAGGAACCATAAATATTGCTCTTTCAGAAAGCTACAGGAAAAGAAACAGGGGAGTTAAAGTAAGATACTTGCATTGATGAAATTAATGTTCACAGCATGACTCTGCCAAAACTTAGCTTAGTACATTATAAGCAATTTATCCAAGAGAACTGGTATATTCAAGATAAAGACAGCCACAGTGTCCTGGTTTTTGAGACTGGGATATAGTTGAGTTTGAACCTCAGGAACTTGATCCAGGCTTACAATTTTTGGCTTCAAATCAAACCAGTAACATTCTACTTCCTAGGAGATGAACTAAAATAAATCATCCGTGAAGCCTGATTCTCTGTCTTSCTTCTATCTATTCTACTGCAAGTAAGATTTCTTATTAAAATCACCATGGATACATGATCCTTATAATCCTGTGAGTCTTTTTCTGATTGTCTGCTTAGCTGCAGAAATTTAACTAATGCTGTGCCTAAAAGAAATGAGCTGCTGCCCCTCTCCCAAAATCCCAAATCCAAGCAGTTCACTTTTAAATTAGCCACGAACATATTGACTTTGTTTCACCATGGCAGATGCATTTGACAATGCTTCACATCCATCCAAGTGGGATCTGGGCTATGTGCCCTGTGCTGCATGGCCTTTTGCAGTAACAGAGAAATAAAATGTGTGGGAAGTTTCTTCGGCATCTTTGGGAAGAGTGGAATAATAGTTCAGAAGCAATTGCCCCGACACAGAGCTCTTTCACAGAGGTATGTGCACACTGCAGACAACAAAGTGCCTTTATTCAACATCCAGTATGATTGCTGTGGACCAGCTGGTTATTGCTGGTAAATGGTAAATCAGTATTCTGATTTGTATGTCCCTAAGTGAAAATATGAATGTGCAATCTCTGATCTTCTATCCTACTGCTTATATGCATCAATTTGAGTCCCTTAAACTTGGTGACATACAGTGCATGAGCAACTTGGTGGTCATTGAGAGCATCTCCTGGCTGCTGGACAAGCAGTGGTCAGGAAGGGAGGGCAAGGATCAAAGGTCCTAATTTAAGTAACTGCAGCAATATTTTGTACATAGCCATTCTGCCATCATCACCTTCTACTGGTATGGGCTTTAAATAAAAGGTAGCACAGATGACTTACACTGTACATGTTTTTTCTGAGCTCTTCCTTAGCAGAAGTGATGTGGTGTCATTATGTGCTTCTCAAAAAAAGAGGCTGAATTAAAAACAACTTCTGTTGCTGTTTAATGTACTGCAGCAAATGCTCTGTAGATCTGTAAATCAAGACATTTGTTCTTCATTTTTAGCAATGCCCTTTCCCTGAACTCATTTAATGAGACAGTTGTAAGATGTTTGTATGTTCTCCAGCTGGACTGGGTGCACAATTCTTGAGCTCTGTCTCTTACTACATTCTCATTTTAAAGTGTCCTGTGTCAATAGATGGTGGCAGCTATATTCTTAAGGCAGCCTTGTTCCACAGAAAACCACTCTGTAAGCAATGTAGTAGACAGGAAGATGCTTGAGAGTGAGAAGATTTGGGAATTTCTTTGTAACTGAAGATCTTGACAGCTGTGTTTTATAAAAGTGAAGGGGCACTTCACTTTTATAAGTAAAAGGGGAGGGTAAATTATGGAAGGTACTGCACAGATCAAAATGTGATATACAGCATAAGGTGATAGAAAAGAGAAGACTGTTTGCTTATTATCCCTGCTTGTCACAGAAAACATGCACAGAAATAATTTCTAGCATATAAATGAAGTTTATGCAACTAAAGCAATATGAACGACTATAAAAGCAGTTTTAGAGATGTAGATTATTGCCTCTAATTTCATCTATCTCTTAAAAAAAWTTAAAAATATGTTGCTAAGTAACTCTACTATTTTCTATCTGCTCTAGATTAAACTGGAAGTGAGGATTTTATCAAACCATTTAACAATGTCATGCCCATTTTCTGCTGAACGTTACGGCAAATGTAGATTGCTCAGGTTCCTGGGTCAGCCCTACATCCCAACACCCATGCACTGAGCAGCCATTTACCAAGAATGGGTCAGGTAGGGCACTTTTCTCTGAACACTTTGCTTAGTTTTCACTTGGTGTCTTGCTGGGCTTAGCCTTGTGCATTCGAACTGTGCCACTTCCCTGGTGACACCAGGCACTTGGGCAAGCCAGCCCTGTGCCCAAGCAGATGCCGAGCTCCATTGCTGGAAGTGCTACTACTGGTCTGAGAGGGCTTTTGTTCTTTGCTGGTTTGGTGATTTGTTTTGATGTTTAGCTAATGCTGTATCTTTCTCATCTAGTCCAGGGCATCATCTTAAGCCTGTGTACAACAGCTAGTGTATCTAACTTCCACTTATGGGTGGGGAGAACTTTTTGTTTGCAAAGATCCCATGGAAAAACGGATGAAAGCTCATCTTGCGTTAGCATATTCTTGCTCTTTTTGAACATGTGAAGGATGGATTTCTTATATGTCCTTTTGTCCAGCATTTTAGTCCCTCTTTTGTCCCTTTTCTTCTCTGCCTTGCAGAGTAAAAGTGTGCATTTACTTCTGGCAATTCCAGGTTTTCATGGGATCTTTTGCCACATGCCAATGCAGAGGAAGCAGGAAGATGATAAATGGCATCAGGAAAAGGAAAATGGGGCACATCCTGTGCTGAACATGCACAGGAGGGCTTGAAGCTGAGATGCTCTGTCATGGCAATAGAGAACCATACTGACCCTGTATACAAGCTGGTTTGGGTTTTTGGTTAGAAAAGAAGACATCTTGCCTTCTCTGTGTGGTGCTCCACACTACCTGGCATGCTAGAATAATTTTCTGGATATTTCTGCAGTGAGGAACATGGTAGAAAAACAGAGGAAAGACAGTRGGAGGGAGGTGACCTGCCATTTTCCAATATCCGCTTAAAAGCTAAAACACATCCTTCAGAAATGTTCTGAGGGGAAAAGGTCACCCTTTTGTCCTTTCTCCTTTTGCAAACTGTTGGATGTAAAAGCAGTTTCACTCTTTAACATTTACAGATTGACCTCAAAAATAATCAGTGGCATCCTAAAATGACTGTTAATCCTGGGGGCTGCAGAGATGTCTGCCATTTGTCAAATACTTATGCAACATTTGAATTATCAGAAAAGCATAGGCACCAGTTTAGTAACCTTCTTCTGGGATTGTTTGCTTGACATTTCCTATTAGACCATGCTCAGTATGGACAATATCATTGGCTAACTTAGTTTTTTGAACTACAATCATAACTCATGCTTCAGTACCTTATGTTCTGGCTACTAGTCTTAGTTTAAATCTGTGGTTTAACTTTCCTCTGTACCTTTAACTTGGAGATTGTACATAGGAGTTTTCCTTGCTAACCATGCTTGCAATGTCCGGATTAGTGTCCTAATGCCTTAATAATTTTGAGATCTAAAACACTGCTGTAGAAAAGAGTTAAAACATAGCCTGGAATGAAAGAACTACTTAACAAATATTATATCCCCTTTCCATGGAATGCATTAGCTAAGTATAGGTTGTTCAGGCTTCTAGGTCTCCTATGCTGTGTGACCTCATGATACCAAATCCAAATGAGATGCAAAGTCCTGTGTCTCTTCTCAGGGGGAAATGTGGGGTTGGATAGTGTATATTTTATTTTCTTTTTGCATTTAAAGTAGAGTTGAAAATTTAGGAGGATTTAGGTGAACAGGAAAATTAACCTCCATGAACCTATACTACCAAATTCATGCTAATATCTGGAAGAGATGTGTCTCCTTAGTGCTACAGAAACCTTCCAGCAATATCATGCTCCAAGAACAAAAAGTATGGCTTGGAGGTGTTCAAACAATAATTCTATGGAAGTGTCTTTATGTAGACATCGTTTCAGGCTGTGATTGTTTATTCATCCCATAGTTCTTGTAAATCTGCACAGACCCCTGGAGTGCTGGTGGTCTCAAACCTTAGGAAGATCAGCAGTGGAGCATGTACCCTTTTCAGAGCTGCAAGATTTCCATATGAGGTGTTAAAGAGGAAATAAGCATTTCAGTGATGCACTCCTATTTTCTGTGGGTAACCATTTATTCAAAATAAGTGGAGAATGATAGGCTCAATGAAGTCCCCACATCTGAATGGGAATGGAGAGTGGTAACATTTAACATTTACTTTTTTGTTCTCCTTTTTTTTCCTCTACTTCCTTTCTAGTACCAAGGGAAGGGAAAAAAAACCCTCTTTTCTCAGATATTATTACCTCTTTAAAAACTCTAGACTTTGTTTCCTGGCAACTTTAATTGCAATCGTGCTCTAATGTCTCTCTTTTTTAATACAAAAATGGGTACGTGCACAAAGTTGTATTCCTGTTGCTCTCTTCTCCTGTCTACTTATTAACAGAGCTGCAAAGTGGTTGATCATGTCACATGAGGGATGACAGACTTTTATATTTTCTTAGACATAAGTCCAAGGTAGAGTTACAGAGGGCTAATGGAAACTCAGGCTTTTAATTTCATCCTTCTGTAGTTAAATATTTAATTAATTGTTGAATGTTTTTGCAGCTGAGCATTGAGTCTTTTGTTCCACGTGCTTAATTCCATGTGCTGAGCTTTCATAGGCTCTGTGGTGCATTCTGCTTCTCAGCATCATGCTGAGGTGCTAGTCAAGGGGAGGCTGAAAATCTCAGCAATTTACAGTGGAGAAATGGTGGTGCATCTTGCAAATGTAAAAAATTTGCTTCCACTAACTCTCTAGATACTTTTAGAAAGTCATTACAGTGATCTGAGGAGAGTGATGCTCAGTTGAGAAGAGACTTAATTGCTTTCAGTCTGTATAGGCAGGTGGTCATGTAGAGCTGCAATATTTCTTTTCTCTGGCTATTAGCTTGCAGATTCTGATATTCACCCAGGTTTGCCATTGAGACTAATGTTTTCCAGCTGCTGCTTGCTAGTATGAGCATGTTTCTGGCAAGTGAGCCCTGCATTTGAGTAACTGTAGATGTCATACAGTTGGGCTGCATATGGAACACTGCTTTTTTAAAGAAATCATTGAATTTTAGGTTCAACAAAGCCAACTGGCTTCAGAGCCTCTGGTTAAGTATTCTTTGCTCCAGCTTCTAACTTCATTCATAGAACAAGCAAAGAGTGTTGGAATCTTTCTTATTGTTTTTTTTTTTTTACTGAAAGGGAGTTGTACTGGTAAATGCTGGAGTTGTGATTAAAGAGCCCAGTTAAATTCCACCTTCCTAAATATAAAACATATTTTTTAAATACTTATTTGAGTACTGAATTACAGACATTCATTGCGGATTATTTTTATTTAGCATTTCTAAACATCATTTTTGTAGTTGAGTCAAACTGTAAAATTATTCTTAATGATGACGGCATTTTGTAAAGACTGAGTTCTTGCTTTGCACTATCAATAGTTATCTTTGAGGAAAAGATCATAAGGAAAAGCTCTCAAGACCCCTCAAATGAATTTTGAAAATGTAACCCATGCAATTAAAATCTGGAACTTAAAAAAATGTGAGGAAGCCCCCATCTCTTCAGCAATACTGAAATTGCACAGTGCTTTATATCYGAATTACCACATTACTCTGAACAAGTTTTAGAACTGCTCTTTTAATCTTTTCTAATAGCAAATAGTTATTTGCCAGTTTCTAAAAATAAGGATGAGATACAAAAAAAGATGTTCAGAAATATCCAGGAAAAACAGTTGAAATGGCCTGATAGGCAGCCAGGTAAAATTCCCATGTTTTCATTTGTGGATTAATTGAAGTTGATAAATAAAATAAATAAAATCCAATTATTGCTATAGTATTCCATCTGGAAAACCTCTCAAGAGCACCAAAAATAAAAATATCAGTAATGCGCAAGCGAGCAAAGAAATTTATATCAGAACMCTCAGTAGCTGGAGAGTTAATGACATAGATTGTCTTACAGTGATTCATATATCTAGCTTGTAGATGACAAAATTGTTCTCAATTTTATAAGCTTAATTTAATACTTTTAGGGTAATTTTGTATTTTATGTGTAGCTTAGAAATGGAAAAATGCCAGAGAAATCTTCTTTCTTGACCTGTGCTGACTTTGACAGACTCCCATCTCCATACTCCTGGCATACTRGTTACTAGGGACTCAGTTCTCTACTTTCCATTTACAATTCTTCTGTCTTCTCTGTAACCTTGTAATTCTGATTATTCGGTTTATTTCAAGTGGTGCTGCATGTCTTGGCTTCTGAGAATGTACAGTAAACTTGCCAGAACAAAGCATGCTAAGAACACTCACACAAATTTAAAAATAAATTTAAAGGACTCTTATGTTTCTTGAACTTATCCGAATACCAGCGTAACAAGTATGAATGATTGAAATAAATTAACATCAATTTTTAAAATGAATGCTTCACATACCTTTCTTGCAAGCATGCAGTATTGCCAGGCAAAAACATTTAAAATTAATGACGTTGTAAGAAATCATGAAACAAAATTTGCCTTATGGTTTAGGACTATTTCAAGACTTTTCTTGCTAAATCCAAGATTAGAAGTGAAATCTAGATTATTTTTGTAATCAGTACTAGAGATGATGGTTTAAAAAAAAACCCAAATGCTTTTGAGTTTATAATAAAATTATGAGCTGTCAACTTACAAGAGTTCATAGAAACTGAGTAAATTTAAAGCTGAGTGTCATTTGGTTAGGATCCTCTATTATTTATTTACTTTAAGCTCTCTTCTTTCTCAGGCTAGAATCTCTAATGTTTTTTGGCACACATGAATATTTTCCTGACTGGTCTCTGAAAGATAATGAAAGTAGGGATTTTTTAGTTTTAAAGGAAAAGAAAAAAAAGCCTTCTAATTTTTTCTTCCTTCCTTTGTAAATTTTGAACTTTTTACACGGAAAGTATGTTTTCAAAAGACTCGTGGTTATATAATGTAAATGTTCTGACATAACCTGTAGAAACATAGAAACATTTAGGCTGGAAAAGACCTCTAAGATCATTGAGTCCAACCCTTAACCCACCACTGCAAAGTTCAGCTCTAAACCATGTCCCTCAGTGCCACATAATCTACTCATAATGAAAAAAACCAGATCAAAATGTGCAAAGTTAGTGGTTCACAAATTCAGTCTGTGACTCTGAGCCTGGCCTGCAGTCCTTTGTTTCTCTCTGTCTCTTGGTGCAGGTGCTAAGAACTGAGCTGTAGGGCTGTTCTTCATTTCCTTGATACTGATCTGGTCAAATTTGTGCTGCTGATCTTGATTTACTTACCAGGACTTCTGAAATTCCAGAATAGAAACTAGTTTGAGTGCTGTGATAGAGGAGAATATACCTAAATTTGCCACCCTTCAAATCCCTAATTTCTGCCATTTCTTTCAGATTGTCATCTCCAGCAGTGCCATGTTGCTGTGTCTATTTGATGCTTAATCACACTTTAAAGGAAGACACTTCCGATTTTCATTACTTTCTATGAGTGTAATAATGTAATTGCTACRGCTCAGATCTGTGGGTAGGAAAGGAAGCTTCTGCAGAATGTGACAAATATAACTCAGAATTTTCAAACTTGTGTAATCTTAAAAAAGGTCTTGGAAAGTTAGTGAACCAATTTAGAACTTCCTCTTGTATCTGTTCAAATTTGAATAATCACTCAGAAAAGGGATGTAATTTCAACAGAGACATGGATCTACTTGATAAAACATAAAATAAATATAGCAGTGACCAGAATGTGTCCAATGCCCAGAAACATAATGAAAGCAGATTAAAAAGGGCTTTTGGTTGTTTTTCAAGGATTCAAAATTTTATGTTTAAGAAAAAATGGCTTTGTTTTCTCACATCTGTCTTCAATAAAGCACTAAGATGGCTGCCAAGCAGTAGCTACATCTTCATCCAGCTGGATACACCTGAGCTTTCTTAGCTTGAGAAAAAATCCTTCTCAGCAAGTCGGCCGTAACTGAGCAAAATGTGCATATTTGGAACTATAAATCAAAATGTCCACGTACAGATGTACTCAGCCTAGAGGCACAAATGTGAAGGAGCTTGGTTCCAGAAGGATTTTTCAGCAATACCTGARAATGGTCAGAGATGCTTTACAACGGCAGAATTGACATAGTACTGTAAAATCACCATGAGTGACTTGCTTGTTATGCTGTTCTCATATGTGGTGTACAGCTTCAAAGAGAGCAATTCAGTACAGTGCCAATATGCAGAAAAACGGCCTTCTCTAACAGAGAATTGGGGTGAAGGAGTCATATGGGATGGGATTGCTTTTTAAAACAAGAAGAAATATCTCRGAGCCCTTACAGCACCTATTGGCATCGGGCTTATCTGAGGATGGAAATGGATATTATCCCATTTTGCAAATGGGGAAGTTGGGCTGCAAATTCGATGGCCTTCCATGCAAAAGCAGCTGGGAAAAATTGAGTAGGTTTTGGGTTCTTGCCTCCTCCGACCCCAGGCTGCTGTGGATCCCTGAAAATAGAAAGAGGGAAAGAGGTAATCTTATAACTTTGTGATGTATTACAGTTTTAGTGCAGTGGTATATATCTGCTTTAAAGGGAAGATCTCATCTGTCATTTTTACCATGGTACGCTTTTGTACTATGACAGGTCCCAGAGGCTTAAACCAAAGAATATTGTCAAAGAATATATAGAAATAGCTCTAGGATGGCTATTTCACCTTCTGAGATTCAGATGCCTCCTGCTGTAAATGAGCATGTTGTGATTTTAGGGAAAATGTGATGGGGTGGTTGTAGTTTAGCATTATTTATCTAAGTTGTCCTGAGTAAGGAGAATAAATCCTTCTGCATCTGATTTCTGTTTTGGAATGAAGTGGCTCATGTCAGATGCGGTGAGGAGAAGTTTGTGACAAGCAGAGTTTGAAGTCATTGGCAAGCAACATAAAAGAATCTAAATGTTTTAGACTCATATATTCACACAGAGTTAAATTTGAAAAGGAAACTTCTTTTTAATCATCATGTTGCAAAAGCTAGTAAATACTKAAATAGAAAATTTGTCCACTTACAGTGGAGAATTGCTGAGCTGAAAGTGGACAGGGAAATTGGGCTTTTCTGTAAAAAAAGGATTTTTTTTTTGTTTATGTATAAATCATAGAATAACCTTAACTGTGGTGTTGCTTACCAGTTACCTGTGATTAAAAATAAAAGGAATACCGAAAGTAAGAGATAGACATAGGTAAGAGACTGAAATGAATATATTTGGGGTTGTAAATATTCTTGAAATAGTTAGGTGTTTCTTGTGACGTGTTTCTTAAAACTGGCTCACTTGGCATTTTTTGGGGTAGCATGAGACCTTTGAAAGTAATATTTCCAAATATGGATAAGAGATTTTAATGTGCTTGAATCATATTTCAAGCCAGCCCCCTTGTTTGGGATGTGTGAATTCAGTGCTCAGCTTGTGCATGTGGGGGGGATTACCCAGAAAACTGCAGTGAGCAGAGCTGTGAACATGATTTCTGCAGAGCTATATGCGTCCTGGCTCCTGACAGCCAACACCTTGAAGTTTATGAAGTGCAGCTCCCTCTCCCCAATGCCCAAGAAAATGAATTGCCAAACTCTGGGAGCCAGAGCTGAGGCAGCAGGGCAGAGGCATTAACTCAGTTCACATTTCTTGATGACATCTCACAGGGGAATGCAGGGGCCCTGTCCCTCCAGCTGACCTGTTAGAGCAGGAAGGGAAAAATCCCCAAAGTGAAGTGTTGGCCAGTCTGACCACTGCTACCTCACCAGCCAGAACTGATTATAAAAAGCCTCTGGAAAAGCCAGTTACTGTTGGGAGTGGTAGCAGCTGTGTTCTGTTAATGGAATTAAAATGAATTTATATCCTCTTACTCCTACACCATGGGCTTCCTGGGGCACAGATGGGGTTCCATGGATCTGCTAGTATGGGGAACAGAGAAATGGAGCTGCAGTGCTGGTTTGAAACATGGGCTACTACTAAAATATATTAGTGCTGAAACAGCWAGCAGAACCTTTTTAGTGGTATTTTGCTTTTTATTTATGGCTCTGTCTTGAAACATGAAAACCAATTTTCCATATTTCTGAAGTCTCCATTGCTTTGCTAGATTTCTCTCCTTTAATTCCTGAAATAACTCAGTTATACTTTATATTGATGTCTGTTTACCTTCTTTGGTTAGAATAAATAATTTTTCACATAGCCATGAGCTGAAATCTTCTTAAACTGAAAGAATGACTAAATGAATTCTCTATAAATAGCATATGGGCATTGGAAAAGAAGTATTTTCTGGTATATGGTATGAGGTGACCAAAACTACAAAGTGGMCTACATACAGCCTTGATGGAGGTGCATCTGAGAGCTATACCATCAAAGACAATTGGTATGGATTCCGAGCTGCTAAAATTTAATTGTGGCCATATTAGGTATAACTAAATTAATTGACATAAAATGCAAGTTAATGCTCAGGTGAAGGGGTGGAAAAGGGCATCCAACTCCACTGCCCTCCCTGTAAAGTTATTTTTGCTTTCATTTAGTGAGTTTAAAYTTGATAGCTCTTATGGATAGATTTTCTACTGATACTTAAGTGGAAATATAAACKAAGCTATTTTATCGAGAGGATATATGCCTCTGATCATCTTTCCTGATTTCTAGTTTTCGTTGCTGCTGCAACGAAATTCTTCTTTTTGGTAGTTTCTAGCTTGGAATGGTCCTGACTGAGTAATTATTAAATTGGATTTCTGCCTTCCCTTTTTTGAACATAAATGTCTCAGTGCAATTCATGGATTGCACTGGCTGCTCACTTCATATCTTGCCAAATGGACTTGTTTGCCTCTGGTCTTACGTAACCTTCCCTCTAGCAGAGCTGATCAGACATCCCAATATAACCCAAACCAAAACAAGCAAAAAGAAAAGAGAAAGTACAGTCACTGAAGATTTCAGAAAGAAATTTAGGCACTCAGTCCAAGCCTGGGAGTCTTGTGTCCAAGCTGATGTCTAATAGCTTAAAATGTGACATGGTGCAGCTTACTGCYTGCCATGGCTCTTCCTTTGAGATGATTACAAACACTTTACGTTTTTAAAGTGAATTTTTTAAACCTGACCCTTATCCTGTTGGATCAGGAGATGAAACTCTAACAGATGTTGGTTTTGTTCTGCAGTTCCCACTGTTGTCTTGCATCCCTGAAATCAAAAAGCAAAGAGTGGTTGTTTCCTCTCAACCCTCTGGCACACAGACTGTGCTGTACCTTATTAGCATCATGGGGCACTGAAGGGGGGTAAAAGGCTMCACTGGAAGTGCTCATGGATACAGACCTATGGTTCTCCGTCTGTGTCAGGAAATACAGCTCTCATTTCTCAGGTTTTGGAGAATACTGCAAGTCTTAATTAWAGATTGCCTAAGATGTCTTGGTATTTTTAACAGTCATTAAAGGAGTGCAAATGAGTAGTGGTGGAAAAGATGGAGAGAGATGAGACACAAGTAAAAATTAGCTGGTTAATACACTTTTCTTTCAGTAGTTTTTGAGTACCCGTTCCATGCCATTTTGATAAACTTCCCCCAGTGACTAAAGTGAAACTGGTAAATCAGCTTGAATGTAATATTTTGTTTAAAAAAGGAGGGGAGTGGAGGAAGAAAAAAGTCGAAATGCAGCATTAAACATGCATTCTAAATAAGATCAAACCGAAAGCCTGGAATATGAGATTTTCTTTTCTCTTAATGTATGCTGGTTTAAAAAAACGCCTGCATATTGTGCTAGTGTGAGAACCAGGAAGTGAAAGAGACTGAAGTGAAAAACTTAATATAATAGACAAAGCTGCAGTCTGGTAGAAAATGTATATGGCACAAATGACTGCTCAGGAATAGAAATATAGAAAGTTTTCCAAGGTGTTGAGCATTCCATCTTCCATTTTCCTGATTTCTTTTGAGCAYGTCTTTACTAGAAGATGTTATTACAACAGAGCTGTGAGAAGCTGAGGGCTGATAAGCTGCTGACACTGATACTGTGATCACGAGGAAGAATTTTTCTTAGCAACATGAGCAATACTTGTAATTCAGCCCAAAGTCTCACAGGTTTAATTATAGGTAGTTTTGATGTTACACAAGGCATGACTTGACTTGAATACGTTGACTTCAGTACAACAGTTTTTGTTTAAAATGAAACTTTGTACGCAGGACTGAAAGCCAGAAGTTTTTATTCCAAGAAGAAATGCAGCAGCTCTTCAGGGAGTTGGTGCAAAATACCCTGTAAGTGCTGCTGAGGTGGTGAGAAGGCTTTGTGCTGGTTGCTTGCAGGAGGTTAAATTCCAGCAGTGGCATGATGTGTAACACTATCCYGAAGACGTAAGCGTGCTCAGCTTTCTAATGCCATGTTAGACGTACAGGTATTTTTGGAATAATGTTTCAATTACTAATTTAACAGTCATTAGCAATTGTGTATTAACTGGAGGGTGAAATTGGTTTTATCCTGTGATTCTTGCATATGTCTTAATTTTTGGGGAATGCTGTTGCTGTGTTCAGGACCAAGGTTATCGGGAAGGTGGGCACATCATCAGTGACTGATGYTCTTTGGGAGAAAAGAGCTGTCAGTGTTCTTTTAAAATAAGCCAACCTCTTCTGCTGTCTAAACCCAAAAATGTGATACATCCAGGAGCATCAAGTGGATGTGCAATCATTTCCTTTTGAGGAAAAAGAGAGAAAAGCTATTCCTGCAGCTCAATATAGAGCTAAAAAAGTCAGAAACAGACAGGGAATATGTTAACTAGATACTAAGTCTTAAAATACTTAAAGAGTTATGTTATGGAATAAAGGAGTCCACAGTAAATATTTCATTTAAATTGCTATTTTTTTGTTTTGTTTTGCTGGGTGAATAAATACTGTGTATTTGGGAAGGAAGAGCTTGCAGTGCTCTCATGAGCACCATGATAGGCACAGCAGCAGCAGGTGCTGCATTAATTCCGTGGCGGCTGGTCTTGGCTCCCTGTTTTCCTCCTTTCAGTGGTGCAATTGTGGAGTCATGTGCTGCAGTCAGAAATGGTGTGTTGCACTCCATGTGCCTCAGATTTAAAGATGAAAAACAAAACTGAGAACTGGATTTGGTTTATAATTGTAAATGGGGTTCCACTCCTTGTGGTGAGGGTGTCATGCTAAGAGAAGAAGGAAATGACACAGTCTGATTGCCATGACCTGTCCTAGGTCTGTTAAAAGTTCTCTTCCCAGGTATAGGATGCTTTCTTACAGCCAGGGTTTAAGAATGGYTTTTTACAGCCATTGCTTTTTTCATCAAGCAGCACCATGAGATGGAAAACAAAAATGAGGAAGAATTTAGCAATGACTTGGAGAATCCATTTTCAAAGCAAAACGGGTAGATCCTAGATTTCAAAGCTATTTCTTATAGCATACTGTAATTAATATTCTAAGGACTCTTTCAAGTTTGATTAAAACTAGTTTGACCATTTAAATGGGCATGAAAGTAATAGAGGTGTTTTTGAGTGTGGAATGTTAGACAAATAAAAGGTAATTATAGATCCCCATAAATAACTTTCTCTAGTGAGAGCTCCCTAGTTAAATACCCAAATGCTTTATTCAGAATGCGAATGGGGCTCTCCATGACTATTTTAAGAAATGACAGGTAAATTTACTATTTATACAAACAGTAACCAAGAACCTTTGCTATTGRAGAAAGCTTGTAAAATAAGATCATATGATAATTACTTTTTTTAGTATAGAAAGCATGAGTTTCAACTCTCTTCATGTTCCCTAGACTGTTTATTCTTTGTTCAGAAGAGGCTAGAAAAATATAAGCCATAGGTGTTAAAGCTTGCTTCCCTTTTCCAGTGTGAAATCCCTCCAGGAACGAGGTCTTCCCACCACTGCTCCTCAGTAGGACTGTAGTGTGGAGGAGGGTAATGTTTTCATTGCTTGCTAGCATTTGACTGTTACATTTTTAATGTAGTCTTTGGAGGCACCCAAAGGAGGAACTGTTTCTGGGTCTACAAGCCAAACATATTTGTGGTGTTCAGATCCATGGCAGGGATTGCACTGGAGGGAAGAATTCAAGCAAAACACGATTTAAAAGGAAATCATCCCATTATCTAGGCTTTTATCACCCTGTGTGTTTTTGTAATTATACATGGTGGTGGTGGCTTAGGTATTTGAGGGAGGCAAAAAGTGGCTGGCCATAATTGGAATAATATGTGTGGAATCTCACCTCTCCCTCAGTGTTGCATGTCCCGGGACCTAAACAGCTTTAAAGATGTGTGGTAATAACCCCCTCTGAAATTTGCATTATTACCCTCTTAGAAACTTGATTCTAGGATACAGGTTAGAAAACTGTCTAGTACAAAATATTTATTAAACTGGCTGCTGAGGAGACATGCACAAACCCCAAAATGATGTGGCAATTTAGAAAGAAGGAGATGGCATATGCTTATATGGCTTGGTTTAGTCTTTCAGGTTATTTGAATCCTGCAAGCTGTTTCTACAAGAGGTGTTCTTGTAAGGTTAATTTCAATCTTTGCAAAGCAGGTGTTTACAGCAGTTTCCTYTTCCAACCATGTGCCTAACAATAGTGTGATTAAGATCTCACTCTGGGGCAGGCTGACTTTTGGCTGCGTGTGTGTGCCTGCAYGAGCATGTCTGCAAGCTGCTTTTATTATTCAACAAAGAGAACATATGCAGTTAATCTGAATATAGGAGAAATGCTTTGAATGGGTCTTGAATCTGTAAGAAGACTGGTAGGCAGAATGGAGCAGATGAGGCAAATAAATAGAAATTGATGGCAGCATTTTTAATTTAAGCAATCAGAGCATCAGATGAACTGAACGCAAAGCTGAGCAATACATCCACTGCACTGTAAAAAGAATATATTTTATGCTGCTTCTTTTTTGCTCAGTTTTTAACATGACTTGGTTTTGTTATACACAATGCAAAGCAGCTTTGAATTTGGTGCCAGGGATGAAACTGAACGTGCTGGAAGTTGTATCTGCACTGCTGGGCAAAGTAGTACTGTGTTGGATCAGTGAAAAAAGCCCACACGTGGCAAAACACTGCAATTCTGCTTTGAAAGCAGCAATGGGAAAATAACGAAGAAAACCAACACAAAAATGTGTCAGTGATAGACAATTGTCTAAGGAGAACAGGGGTGCTATTATCTCTTTCCCTGTTAGGTGGTCTAACAAAAGACTTTATCTCTGCCTGCAAAGCTCAGCCTTGCCTGGGGTGAGGAGGAAATTTGTGCACAGCAGAGCATTTATTCCATGCTACTCATTGTCTCAGGAAGGCAAGAATGGCCCGTATTTTCAGCTTGTGTGTTCTGCAAGATGGCTCTGTAGTTGGAGAGGCCACTTGTGCGCTGTGGAAATGAGGTGTGTTATATTTGGGAAGCTGCTCCCACAGAGTGACTGCAGCACACAGGTCAGTGCTTCACTCAAGTGCCTCTCATGGAGTGACACACAGAGCCTGCATAAGGCAGTGATGTCACACACTTGTTCCCACAGACCCTCCTACAGCAAAGGGAGTGCTGCTGTCTGACCACAGGCTGAGCAGTGGATCTTCAGCCACTGCTGTGGACCCAGGTTCTCCATCTGTAGGGCTCTCCAAGTCAGGAGGATGCAAGTGGCCAGAGTCTCTGACAGTGACTTTCAAAGTAACCCATAAAATCTTCATCACTCTTTGATCAAATAATGGGAAAATTTTACTTTTATTCAGGAATTCTGCCTAGCTAGCTACCTTTTTACACACAGGGTGCAATCATAGATTACACATGTGAAATGCTTGTGGTTTCAGGCTGATGCTCTATGAATTGATAATTCTGGCAATACCTTTACCTCTTATGAAACTGCTGATCATCACCCTTCATCTGTTCTTGGAAWTTTTTTTTTCCTAATTGATTAATTAATACACACCTCTGACCACAATCACATAAATCTTAGCAGTATCTCAGGTACAATTTTTTAATTTGCTCTCAAAAAAATTGTCATGTGATTGTTAAGTTTTCTGATAACTTGCTGTATTAGTTGCAGTTATGCGTCTCAAATGAAGCAGTTTTTCATGCACAAGTTCTTTAATAGACAGAGATAATTTTATACAAGCCTGCAGTATGCTTAAATTATTATAATTCTGCTAAGTGATGTCTAATATAAGCAATAATAATTTAGGTATATTAATAAAAAATGGGTCATATTAAAAATCTTGCTTCCCATTTTCGTGTTGTGTACATGTCCCTGAGAAATTTAAAATAATATAAAAATWGAAGTTCCTTTTTTTAAAAGAAATTTGCATTAAATGTATTCTGCTGCTCACCAGAGAAAACTAAAACTGAAATCTGGCTGAGAATTGAGCATTTAAACTTGGCAGTATTACTTACTAGAATTCCTTTCTTATCTGAGTTTTAGAACAAAACAGATCTAAGTCCCAAAATCGGAATTTGCTTCTTTTAAGATTATGGTTAGGATATCAGGTGAGCACAATTTCTGTGTTTTAAGCACTCACTGTTCTTTTACTCTGTACCCCTTTTCTAAGTCTTGAGATTCCCAAGGCTTTGGAAGACGAAAAGGACATGCAGTAGTTACAGGACTGTGCATGWGTTGAGGGAGGGATTAAAAATTATCTGTGGTCTGTGAAGAAAACAGCGCAAGTGGCAAGCTGAGATGTTCCCAGTTTGTTATTRTGTCTCACAGCACAAACCACACAAAATTGTGTGGTGCTAAGGAACAACCAAGTCATACTTTTTTGTTTGCACCTTATATCCGAGCACCTTGCTGCTCTGGGGTCCATGCAGGTGTGCAGGTGATGCTCACAGCCCCACAGGTGCAGATTTCCACAATGTGCTCTGCCTCTCCTGGCACAGCTTTTTGCCAGCCCAGCATCTCCTCAGAAGGGGGAGATGGCCAAGGGTGTGTTTCCCTCTGCCTCCCTCACACCAGCCTGCCTGACTGTGGAAGAGCTTGTACCCATCCCTACTCTCAAGCGTAAGTAACAGAGAACAAGAGGATAGGATAGAGTAGGGAAAGGAAAGGAAAGGAAAGGAAAGGAAAGGAAAGGTTTGGGAAGGTTTGGGAAGGTTTGGGAAGGTTTGGGAAGGTTTGGGAAGG